>JADLZL010002325.1:0-39064 GCA_015844335.1 Chrysopogon serrulatus | reverse complement strand
GAGTCATCGGACGATTAAAAAATGTCGACCAGCGTCCGGCATTTTAGGCGTCTGGCGCATCCGATGCAAACTTTGATTTGAAACCTAACCAGCGGGAGGTCATCGGACGGCCGCTCTGCGTCGATGCCATGTCTCGAGGCGCATCCGGCGCTTCGGTGAAGGTTTTCAAACCTTTACGTATTGCGTCCGGAGTTTCTCGGGCGTCCGACGAATACCATCGGGCGTTCGATGCTTGTTTGAAAGCGGTGAGCGTTATCTACTAATCTGACCCGGTGGGGCGCTACTTCCTCCTTCTTCCTTTCACGAACCGTGCGGCGCCACCGTCGGTTGCTTCCCGCTCCCATCGTGAACCGCCCGTCGCCACGCCCCTAATCGCTTGCTCTCCAGCAGCGCCATGCCCTGCCCGAACTCCACCGCCCGCGCCAGACTGCTCTCCCACCGCCCGCCCGTTTCTCGAATCACGCCGCAGCGCGCCTCACCCCTTGCTTTGCGCGCCCTTCCCTTGCCCGGCGACACCGCGCGCCCGGCGTGCACCGTCTGCCGTGCCTTGCGTTCCCGTCACGCAAATCAAGCGTGAGCACCTCCTCCATTCCCGGTGATCTCACATTTGGTGCCACCGCTTTCTCCGACTTCTGCTTTCTAGGGAAAGCTTTCACCATGCACACCATGTGTTCGATGTTTTGCTCCATAGGATTCCCCTTTATCCTCCTCGCACCTTCCGACCTACATCTTTTTCCTATCATGTCGCAAAGTATTTCTTCCTCTTGGTGTGCCCCGCCGTGTCAAGATATCTTACCTTCTTCTCGAGGTTTCTCCTTGACCTAAGGTAGCATGCCCTCACTCCTTCATATCTTAACTCTTGCTTGCTTCCTTAGGGTTTCGCTTCTTTAGCATTATAAATTTGCTTATATATATCTCCTGTATTCTATCTTGTCGTGCAGCGAGTCGCGTTGGTTCTTTGAGTGTGCTTGACAGAGTTAGTGGTAGTTGACAGCGACAGAGGAACTCGGGGCCAAGCCCGCGAGTATGGATTGAGGCCAAGCCTCTCAAGTGACAGTTCAGCTTCTCAGGGGTAGTGGTTCTCAGTGTTTAGGGCAGCGATTGTGACAAATGACTCTCGGTTACCGCATTATTGAGTCAAGGGGAGCTTCCATGGCTTGCTTGATAGTGTTTAACTTCGAGTTTCTCTCCTTCGATGGCGGTGGTTCTCTTTATTCTTGTCACTGAGGTGCAAGAATGTTGGTGGTTCCAGGGGTGACGAGTCCCCACCTCATTCTCATCGGCGGATAAGCGTAGATGGTTGAGCAAAATTAAGAAGAAGAAGAGGACCCGAGCTCAGCGTGAGGCAGAGGCAGCTCTAGCAGTGGTCGAGGCAGCCGAGCGTGCAGAGAGAGGGGCTGGCCTCCACATTGGTGGCCGCCGTGTGAGGCTTGCAGGCCGGACAGTTGCCACAGAGTCAGAGAAGGCAGCCACAGCAGAGGTAGAGACAGTTGAGGCAGAGGTAGAGCCTGTGGGTGCTGAGGAGAAGACTGAGATAGCTGAGCACCCACCTAGGCGTTCCACCCGTGCTCGTACACAGGCTACACCACCGGTAGCTGCAGAGAGACAGAGGCGTGGTGTTCGTGCTCCTCGGGTTCCGCGTGCCCCGACCGTGGTTCACCTTGACCTGAGGAACTGCAGCACCAAGCGGGTTCAGGAGCTCCACCGTGTGTGACTTGAGGAGTGGTTCCCACTAGAGAGACAGCCCGGTTCTCAGCACTTCCACACTACCCTTCATGAGGACTTCTACAGAGCTTACCAGCGTACTCAGGTTGTGTTTGGAGGTCACTGTAAATGCCAGTTGGAGAAGATTGTTGAGGTTATCGGCGAGCACATGCGTCCCTACTTGTCCTACCTTCTGGGGCCCGCAGACTTGCTTGGCCAGACCGGTCTGTATGTGGAGTCCTAGATCAGAGAGTTCTATGCCACAGTTTAGGTTGACCCGGACCACGAGTTCATTCAGTTCAGCTTCAGAGGGGTGCCCCGCCGGATTGACAGTGATCAGGCTAGAGAGGTTCTTCACTTGACTCGCTCCGACACCAGACTCCACCAGTTGTGCTTTCCTCAGATTGACCCTCCTCACCGCCCTCATGGTGGTATCCGCCCGGAGACAGACGACGTTCGTCCCTTGTTTGGGGAGGACTTTGGAGAGGGCTCTAGCAGGATGACCAAGGATTTGAACCCCACTGCTCATGTGCTAGATTCAGTGATGAGGAGGACAATTCTTCTTAGGGAGGGGTACAGAGAGGGTCTCACCTACTTGCAGCAGTGGCTTCTGTACCACCTCATCTCATGGCTACAGTTTGATATTTGGGATTTGATGCTCTGTGAGATTGAGGATGTGATCTACGAGGGATTCAGGGGCAAGAGGCACCTACCGTATGCTCACTGGCTGACTTCCTTGATCTACCAGACAGTGCGGCCTATGCCCCCACCAGCTGTTCTGGAGTGGAGCGGTTCTACCACAGAGTTCCCCTATTATGACCTCTCTCAGCTTATCCGGTCGTTGGCACGCGTCACTCCTATTCGCCAGAGTCAGAGGCCGGTTGTGGCGAGACAAATGCCGCGGGGGCGCCACCGTTCGTACCCTAGCTGAGACAGAGCTTGCAGAGCTAGAGCAAGAGGAGGCACGCGGGGGGTCGCAGCTCGACTTAGACCCGTTTGGCAGTGAGGATGAGGACTACCAGCCTATCCCAGAGGTTCCACCCGTGCACACGACGCCGAGGCTAGCAATTCCCCGCTCGACCCAGCTCTTCTTGAGATGCTTTCACGTCTTACCTCGTGTCGGCGCCTTGGAGGGGAGCATCGTTAGGACAATGACATTCCCCGAATGCTTTCGGCTTGCGAGGGTCGGGCGCGTCGGGGATACGTTTCAGCGAGGCGAGGCTCGCCTACAGAGAGAGAGCCAGGCCCAGCACCTTCCGCTTTACGGTTTTATCTCCGGTTTGATGCAGGCCATCGGAATTCAGATCCCTCAGGTGCAGATGACTCCAGCGTTACAGCCCGGTGGGCTTCAGAGTCAGTCTCAGCCGAGTGGAGCTCCGAGTCTACCGTTTCAGCTTTCCTAGGGCTTCGCTTACCCTCCAAGCCAGACGACCCCAGTCTTCCAGCCCAGCATCTCTTAGACTCAGCTTCCGCAGTTCACTCAGGGTCTCGGACAGTACGCCTCGCCTACTCAGCAGGTTCCGTAGTCCTTCAGTGCATCCCCAGGGTTTACTCCTATTCGAACGGGGTTCACGCCGCTCACTCAGAGTCAGCTCCTGCCCACTCAGACTCTCGGAGTATCCTACAGTGAGTTGACCAGTTGTCTGACGCCTTCCTACGCTACTCGGACGACCGTGGTCTCTGCTTTGGCTCCTGAGGTCGTGACAGGCACCGGCACTACCACCGAGACACTTCCGTCATCGGTTGCCTCGTCTGAGCCTCCCTTAAGCCAGCCACCGCCTACTACTACACCTCCAGACACTTCAGTGGCAGTGACAGCTTCTGTGCCAGTCAGTCAGCCTCCTCCTTTAGCTCCTACCTCTGAGGCACCTGTGATAGAGACGATGGATCGTGACGGCCGGCGAGACCGCACCGTGGACAGTGGCTCCTACTTCTCTAGTTGCACCTACTACCGAGCCACAGGGTCAGACCACCACCGTTGAGACCCAGCAGGTTGACCCAGTCACCACGATAGCTGAGCAGGCCCAGACCGCTTCTACCACACTTCCAGAGCCAGAGGGTCAGTCAGAGGCTCAGCAGGACCCGAGTTCAGACTCCTCTACCGACTATACTCAGTTTGAAATGGCACAGCGCTCCTCGGGACCCGACTCATCTGCCGATCCACCCCAGGACTCTTAGGTTTTGGTGCTTGATGCCAAAGGGGGAGAGGGATCAAGTATGATAGACTTAGGGGGAGCGTGTGAGGGGGAGTTGGTTCTTTTGGTGTGATATATACTCTCATGCATGCATATCATACTTGATTGCTTTTGGTTTCATGTGAGATACTTGTTTATGCTCTTGCATGTTTTTGGTGGTATGTGATATATGATATGACATGTGACATGTGGTTTGATTGTGCTCTCTACTTGTTATATCCTTATATGCTATGCCATGTCATTCGTCGTTGCTCATTTGCTATGTTTCATGTTCTATCTTTATTCAAATGAGCTTCATGTCTCGTACTCGCATTTCATTCTTATTCTTTCGAGTACGGTTGCTGTCTTGGGTCGTATAAGATTTACTAACCCCCTTGTGATCTCTTGCCAAAAGCTTATATGAATCAAGAGTTTCAAAAAAACCTCACTTCTTTCATACTCGAGGTTGTTGTCATCAATCACCAAAAAGGGGAGATTAAAAGCATCTAGGCCCCTAGATAGGGTTTCGATGATTGATGACAACCGTTGATTATCATGACTAACGTGTGTTTTGCAGAGACGGTAGAATGTTAGGTCATGGTAATAGCAATCAATGGGCGTAATGGTTCTCATGCCCCCTTATGATGAAATCGTTTCAGTTTTCAAAGGATGAAAGACAAGGTTAAGGATGGCTAGTTCCGAGTGTCGATGGAGTTGGGTGACACTTGGATTAGTTATAGGACATTGTTTTCTCCTTTAGCCATACTATTAAGGGGGGTGCAAGTGAGTAGCTTGACCTAGGCGTGTCTAATGGTTAGGTGTGGTGCACACTTGTCAAAATTAGCGCTAGGTAGCTCTAGAATAGCCCTGAGATTGATTGGAGTCGAAGCCGTTCGCAAAGTGTTTGAATCGGAAGCGAATGGAGGCATTTTTGCTGCATCGGACGCCGGGTAGGGAAGGTCACCGACGACGGGCGCCGAGTCCGGTGAGTACTGAAGTGTAGCAGAATGATTACGCCATCGACGCCGAATCTTGCTGGGGACGTCGGACGCTCCGATGGGTGCCACTGTAGCAACCTCTCTCTGTTGGCTGCGTCGGACGCCGCTCCCTGGGGCACTGGACGCTCCAAGGCAGCACCTGACGCAACACAGAGAGCACTGCAGAGCCGCTAGGGCGTCGGACGCGTCCGACGACTGGGCATCGGACGCTGTCCTGTGCCCAGTACAAAACTCTAACGGCTACCAGGTTTAAACGCATCGGACGCGTCCGATGCCTAGCATCTGAGCGTCCGATGCCCCCCGCAGAGTGTATGATTGGAGGGTAACGGTTGGGGTTGTTGGTATACGTTATAAATACCTTCCCACCTTCCTCTATGCTCACTCTCTTGGCCATTTGATCAGCTGAAGCAACCATTGGAGTGCAAGAGAGAGCAAGAGCCTAGTGAGGTGTTCATGATTTGAGAATCAAGATTAGGAACCTTATTAGTGATTAGAGAGTGATAAGTGTGCATCCACCTTCCTCATTAGACTTGTCTTGGTCAATTGAGAGCTTGTGCTTATTACTCTTGGTGATCGGCATCACCTAGACGGCTCGGTGGCGATTGGGAGCATGGTGATCATCCGGTGGTGATTGTGGATGATCCATCTTATTTTGTGAGCGGTTTTAGGGGATTCACCGCATCGGAGTGACGAAGAATCATCCCGTAGAGAGCACTTGATCCTGCGTGGATCAAAGGGGGAGCTACACCCTTGCGCGGGTGCTCCAACAAGGACTAGTGGAGAGTGCTGACTCTCCAATACCTCGAAAAAACATCGCCGCGTTCCTCTCCCTCTCTTTACTTTGAGCATTTACATTCTCGCGTTACTTTTTTGTATTTACATTGCTAGAATTACCATGCTAGAGTAGGGTTTGGAACTTAGGGAGCATAACTTTTGTGTCCTAGAGTCATAGAGACCACACTTAGGCACTAGGGGTGAAATAGGCTAAGCGTTAGACTTTTACCGTTGCGATTAAATTTAGAAAAGCCCAATTTACCTCCCCCTCTTGGGCATCTTGATCCTTTCGGAAGAGTTGTAATCTGAACTCATAGGATGGTCTTTGTAGCAAGTACCTTAGTTTGGTTTGATAAGGAGAGGAAACAAGTGTAGAGCATCAACGCCCAAGCAACTTATGTCAATGACACTTCCTTTCTCTTGGATATCAGCATGAATGATGTGCATGTGAAGTTTGGCCAAATCAAGGATAACCTTGATAACATTGCTGAGCATGTCAAATTCATAGATGAAGTCACATTCAAGGGAGATGCAAAAGTGGCGTTTGCTAGAAAATTCGAATTAACGAATAAGTAGCGTCACTAGTAGATTAAGGAACATCTTTCCTAGAAGACATTTGTGGATCTTTTGAGCCAAGAACAAACATTAAATGGAACTTACTGATCAGTTGTTGGTCTTATCATTTAGAACTACGTTCGTTGTATATCTAGACCGTGTGAGTTGTATATCTAGACCGTGTGCGGCCTTGAACAATCTAGATCTACTGATGTGCTGATCAGATTTAGCATTAACACTCTGCTAATCGGATCTTACACCTTGCTACACGAAGAAGCTTTACAAATTACCATCGATATCCTTGCCACGGTATTGATAGAATGATAGGTCCCATTGATGTCGTTATCGCGATATTGAATTATTGATAGGATGATCATTCTATCCAATTGATAGAATGATAGTTGGACATAACACGTAATAAGGAGTACATATACAAGCCTCAATGGCTATTGTCTCCACGCAATCGCATGTCAACATCCTATTATAGCTCTAACAAGGGACGGCAGTGACAGCCACCCAACCAAAAAACTTCCGATCGATTGCCATGGCTCGCCTCCTCCTCCTCCTCCTCCTCCTCCTCCTCCTCGCCTTCCTCTTCTCCACTGCCGCGCTCTGCTCGCCCGAAGCCTCCGCCGCCGAGGATCCGCTCATCGAGCAGGTGGTCGGTGACGGCGCGGACGACGAGCTGGAGCTGAACGCGGAGGCGCACTTCGCGAGCTTCGTCCGGCGGTTCGGCAAGACCTACCGCGACGACGAAGAGCGCGCGCACCGGATGTCCGTGTTCAAGGCCAACCTTCTCCGCGCGCGGCGCCACCAGCGGCTCGACCCCACGGCGGTGCACGGGGTCACCAAGTTCTCTGACCTCACGCCTGCCGAGTTCCGGCGGCAGTTCCTCGGCCTCCGCCGCTCCTCCGGACGGGACCTGCTCAAGGAGTCCGGCGCGCATGAGGCGCCTATCCTCCCCACCGATGGCCTCCCGACCGACTTCGACTGGCGTGAACACGGCGCCGTCGGACCCGTCAAGGACCAGGTCCTGTGCCGTCCCGTCCTTGATTCTTCCTTCGCCACGATTCAGTCCAATCCCAGAACCGCGTCTCCTCTTCTTGGATTCGCTCAATGGGTGATGGTCATATTTTATCAATTTGTTTTGATTTAGAGTGGAATTTCTTTGTTTGCAGGGTTCCTGCGGGTCGTGTTGGTCGTTCAGCACATCGGGGGCGCTGGAGGGGGGCGCACTACCTCGCCACAGGCAAACTCGAGGTGCTCAGCGAGCAGCAGATGGTCGACTGCGACCACGAGGTATCCACCAGAGACTTGCGAGTAGCTCTGGTTGATCAATACTAGTAATATTCCACTTCGAATTCTTCATTCTTGTTCTATTGGACCAAAACGATGACTGGAGAATATTCCCCTGCTGGGTTATCGTATATTCGTGTTGCCTTCTATTGGACCAAAACGATGACGGGAGCAGGCCTTTTGGACTGTGACTGTGCCGGAGGTTCAATAGAGGAGCAGCTCCTAAGTATGGAACCAGCCCCTAATATTGTGAATAAAAAATATACAATCTGACATAAACAATACCTACAATGGCCGAAGCCAAAAAGCCATGTTTCACATTTCAACTAATACAAATTCACTTGACCGTTGCTTCCAAAAATGCAAGTTGCTTGCTGTTGTAGCATTGCTCTTCTTCAAAAGCATTCTTCTACTTGAAAGTCCAGTCTTCTCCTTGTTCAAAGCCATCAACAGTACGCTTCCTTCGTCCGAACACTCCTCCCAACCGCTTGCCTCCTCTCCAACACTGCTCCCAGCAGCAAGCCTCCTTCCTGCCCAACACTGCTCCCAGCAGCCTGCCTCCTTGTTCCCAATTCTGCATAAAAAGAGTGAAGCAAAGTCAAAACAACACAAGACTATAATCATATGTCCTTGTTCATATGGATGCCTTGGAGGGACCTTTTAGTAGGTTGCTTTCCTTTGATCCCAAAAATCAGACAAGACAAGCTTCCAGCACATGCTCAATTTCACACCCAACACCATTCAACCATTCCCATTATTCCATTAACCCCAAAACTGTCATCCCTCCCATGCAGCAGTGGCGCAAGGTAGTCGATTAGGCTAAAGGGCCTGCCGTCGACAACGCAGAGGCTTATCTGGCTCCCCTCATTACCTTCACTGCACATGATCCAGGCCCCTCGCTGCCTTCAAGACATGTGAGCCAGTAGGCATGGAACTCAACGAGGGAGGATAGGGGTTCACGAATCTGCAGGTGGCAGCTTGGATAAATCAGGCAGAGCTGGACAACACATATGGGAGATCGGATAAATTGGACAGAGATGGGCAATGCACATAGGATAGAGAATAGGATGTGGAACGGCCACCTCTAGTTCTAAACACTGCAGCTAGAATAATGATGGATGTCTAATCGATGTAGGACCTATCTAAGGACCAACCTCATCTCCATACATTGGAAATGACCTTATGGGTTTGTTCTGTTTTGGTTGGTAGAGATAAGTAGAAAATTGTATAAGATTCTAAAAACTTAAGTAAGAAATATAAAGATAATTGCTAGAAAAAGAAAAAAAATGACTATGTAGGACTAGAGGAAGCTAATATGTAAAAAGTACTCGTATAGTAGATGCTTACATATATTTAAGCATACTCACCTGTATGAAAATACGTACACACTCTAGTCTATGACCCACTCTCGAAAAACTAAGTTGGTAAATCTCAAGGTCAACTAAGTCATCAACTCATCATAGGTGCCTTAGGGCCACATCACCTACCATTAAAATAATAACACTGTTAAATCCTAAAATGAATTTAGAAAAATATAAGCACCCATATCAAGTCAAGGACTTGATTACTTGAACATGGGTGGATAGGTTCCACTGCAAGGAATCTAACCAGCTAAGCTACACTTGGTTCAAAAGAAAGCTACAAAACAATGCTTGAGCCTTTTACTTGTGCCCCACTAAAAAAGTTGGAAATTCTAGATTTGCCCCAAAAAAATGTGGCGCCTAGTGTGCCATCCACCAACTTTTCTCTAGACTTGGGTCCTACCCACATTGCAGTGCTGCTCGCATCGCTGCTATCTATGCCTCGCCGTGACGCCTTGTCCACATCACCGCCTCCAGCGTGTGGGCCACTCACCTCGCTTCGCCCATGGGCTAGGGATTTCACCAGGAGAAGAGGATGTGAGTGATAGAGATGAGGATGGGAAGAGATAGAGAAGTCGATGTGGGAAAAAGAAGATTCAGCCATTCAGGGGCAATATAGCTCAGGGCTGACCAATATGGATGTTGATGACCCTAAGTCCCTAATAGAGTTAATTGCAGTGGCACATAGGTCATTGGGGATAGTACCTTACGCATTGTAGCTTTTTTGGTGGTAGATCTGGAATTTTAAACTTTTTTAGTGGCTCACAGGTAAAAGGCTCGGTAAACTTCGATTGTATCTCCACCTTTTGGTTGTATTAAATTAAGTAAGTGTGGGCTGGCTGTTGGACACAAGGAACTTTTCTTTGTTGCAAATAAAGGCAGTATCAGCATCAAACATCTTCCAGTTTCTTGTATAAGTTGTTCGCTTCCCTTGGGATGCAAGTATCTAGTTCGAAAATTCGTTACTTGTTTATTTTTACCATAGCATCAAGCCATCAGCATCCAATGACTCGAATGGTATTTTAGCTTTAAAATGATTGAGGGAAAATAAGTTTACTTGACTGAAAACTTGTAGTGCTGGCCCCCATTTCTGATTCATGTGCTCTGTTGTTGTCATGAATTTGTAGTGTGATCCATCAGAACCGCGCTCATGTGACTCAGGATGCAATGGTGGCTTGATGACTACAGCTTTCAGCTATCTCCAGAAAGTTGGTGGCCTAGAGAGGGAGGGAGATTATCCGTACAATGGGAGGGACGGAGCCTGCAAGTTTGACAAGTCCAAAGTTGTTGCTCAAGTGAACAATTTCAGTGTTGTATCTGTTAATGAAGACCAAATTGCTGCTAATTTGGTTAAACATGGTCCACTCGCAAGTAAGGACAAAAAACATTTGATCATTGTTGCTGTCACAATAAGCCTATGAATATAACCACACATTATCATCCTTTGTTTCCTGCAGTTGGTATCAATGCAGTCTTCATGCAGACATACATTGGTGGCGTGTCGTGCCCATACATTTGTGGAAGGCATCTGGATCACGGTGTTCTTCTGGTTGGCTATGGATCAGCTGGTTATGCACCAATCCGCTTCAAGGAAAAGCCGTACTGGATTATAAAGAACTCCTGGGGTGAGAACTGGGGTGAGAATGGATACTACAAGATTTGTAGGGGTCCACATGTGCAGAATAAGTGCGGTGCTGATTCCATGGTTTCTACTGTAACTGCCATTCACAGCTCTACGAAGGAGTAGGAGCCTATTGATCCTCTTGTCTGTACATACCACTGCATTTGATTTGATCTTACAATAGAACTCTCTTCATTTGAGGGCTGCCTAAGGTACATACCACTGCATTTGGTTGGTTTATTGTATATGCTTGTCAGACCAGGATAGTTATTGGGGGGCATGGGACTTGCTATGTGTTAGCATTTGTACTGTTTGTGAACTACCAAGTCTTTGAACATTTGCTAAAAGTATGCTATAGATTAATACATTATCTTATTACTTTACATGGGCCTGAAAGCATGCAGGTTCATTCTGAATTACACCTGAACAAGCGTTTTCAATAGGGCCTACGGTTCTGAATAGCAAAGCCATTGATCGAACGTGTTCATGAGATCTATTGTGTTAAGAAGATTGTGGTACTCCTTTTTAATGCATAGTAGCCAGAGAAATATGGATATGACATTGCGGCTTCGGTAAAAATAGAGACCCTATTATATGTAACTCTTTATCGGTGAAAGAATCCACGCGTCCACAGCGCTCTGATCACTGTTTACACGGGGTCCACCACTGTTCACGTGGGCTCTGTATATACAGTTCAATTTTTATTTTTAATTTTTCTATTTTTTATCAGCTTCATTTTTTTCCTCCTCTTTAAGCTGGCGCACTGACGTCTAATCCATCGCACGATCATCGCGTGATTGTTAAGAAAAGTTCTCCGTATGTATAGGAGAAATTCACCATACCGGACTCCTTCATGTGTTTATTTTGCTATCACAGCTAGCAGTCCTATTATGCCACCATACTTAAAAAGAAGATATATATTGTCTTGAAAAACAAAAGACTATCCGTGTAAAATTTACTAGTTTTTACCATTCGATCGGATACCTTGAATAGTTATTATTGTCTTTTATATGCAGATGCACATACCATAAAAAAAAAAACACAACCATATACAGCTTTAGACCTATTACCGCTACAAACAAACGAGCCTTCGAAACACCAGTTCACCGCAACACACAGGCGCGACCACCAATCTGCACGCGGCGGCATCGCGCATTCCCCCTAGTATAATACATTGGTAAATTTTTCACAGCAGTCAAGGCGTGTTAAGCTTTAGTTAAGGAAACTACATAACTCCTTATCTACAATCTGTCTCTTATCCTTTCTACTACAAAGAATTAAGATTGTTGTTGTTAAAAAAAAAAAAAGATTGTTGTGATGCGTCTGAGGGACAACCATATATGTTATGGATTGGATCCACATATGGATAAAATATGTTTTTGATCCACGAGAGTACTTATGCTCTCTAGGGTAGAACCCCATTATAACAAAGCACACATATATAAGTGTAAATTTCTATCATGGGGTGATGTCCTCTAGATGTGGTAACTACCTATAGTGTCCTGATGTGTGACACATGTAATGAGAAAACTCAGATTGTCACGGACAGATGCAGAAACCTATTGCCACATGCCATCATGTTTAGCACAATTTGGGTATAGACCACAGACCAATTTCTTGTTTCTAACCCTTTTTTCCTAAAAAAAATTCATATTTGTACCAAAGTGTCTTAAATATGTCTTTACTGTGAGCTTGACACCATTATCGGATTCTATGTTACTAGAAGCATAGTTCACGTGTTACCATGGAAATTGCTAATAATTACATATACATAGGGTAATTAATGTTAGTGGATGATGTGTCTTGTTAATATGTAGATCATAATTGCAAATGCCAGTTGACCATATATGCATCCAATATTGAACTGATGAGGTGGATAACTTGTATATTGAGAAAAATAGCTAGTGGAGTTTAGCATTATAATTGTATATAAACTAGAAATAACTCTACGAAATTCTCCACTTAAAATGACATATTCCAAACCTTTGAACACATGTCCTTACCATGTATTTCTAAACATGAATAAAAAGTACATTGCACGGCTATAAACTTATAAAATGAATTTTAATTAAAATACTGTGTTTGTTTGGCTAAAAAAAATCACTGACTGGCAAGTACATCCTGTGTCTCATAAAGAATATTGTTCTCGTTTGCCGAGAAGTCAAACTTAGTGTATCCTTTTCTAATAAGTTTATGTATTATATATGGGTTGAACTATTGGGAACCTAGGGCTTCCTTTAGCTTTGGGAGAGCTCCAGGCAGTCACCCCAACCAACCGAACCACCCCAGCCAACTACCCCAACCAACCAAACCATTCCGATCTCCGAAGCTGGTGCTGCACATGAAGGGACCACTACGGACTTAGCCAATCGGATGCATAGAATCATAGGTCAAGTCACGCAGAAATACTTTCGTCGCAACGTAGCATAGAAATTAGTAGTTGCACGAATACAAATTAGTTTGCTACCGCATAGAAATCTTTTGACAAGATGGACATTCCACCTGACACAACTAACGCATGCATGCATGCATGTCACTTAATGTAATCTCTTCTATTTTTTCACGATAATTCTTCAACGGATCATCCAATTTAAAAACAGTTTTCACCATTAGACTTCTGACATCTATATCTATACATCCTTGAACGATAGACATGATTTGAAATCTAGATCTAGGTCGCCTATGCAAATCATAGAAAACCACACCATGCGTTAGTGTACGATGCATAGAAACCACATTACAATTAAGCCATGCAAACTTATGCACACAAGCATAGAATCAAAGCAAGCATGCGCCATCATCCGTAACATTGAGATGGGGATTGCAGAGCGCGATGGCAAGCCGCACAGCCGTGGGGGGTTGCCTAGCATTGCAGATCTGGCACCCGTGGCGACAGCCATCAGACAAGGAGAAGGGGCCGCCGCCGCTATTGGTGGTGGGGGAAGTGGCAGCCACCTCGGTTACTGGTTGTGAGGGAAGCAACCGCCGCTGCCAATGGTGGTTGGGGAAGAGGCCGCTGCTGCTGGTGGGGAAGGGGCCACCGCCGATTGAGAAGGGGTTGGCTGTGCACCACCGGTTCGGTCCACCCGAGCACCTCCCCCCACCCAAAGAAATGAGTGATCATCCTTGTTGCGCCTCGTCACCATCCTCATTGCACCCAGTTGCCATCCAAGTGGCTGATCTCGCAGCTTCCATATTTTGCATGCCCCTGTCGCCTTCCCCATTGCCAGATCTGGCTTCACCGTGCACCATCATCCTCGTCCCCACACATGGCCATGAGCTCTAGGGCACCGTCCAGTGTCGCCTTCGCGGTGCGCGGCCGCACACTCCAGGGTGCCACCAACCGTCGTCTCTCCAGGTCGCGGTGACCGTGACACTTCGGGGCAAGCGGACCCGAAGCTTAATGGCGTTTGCGCTCGGCATGGGTGGCGACCAGGGGGTGGGTGGGAGGGGATTAGGGTTTAGGGGAATATCTGTGTGTGTGGCCTAAGAACGTCGGGGGCTGGTGGGCCAGTGGGTGGGCAAGCGGGCTGGGGTGGTCCAACTAGGTCTGGTTTGCTGGATGTGGTTCGGTTGAGCTAGTAGAAGCCCTAAACTCCCAATAACATATCTATATACTTTTACAATGAATTTAATCAATGATAAAATATATTGCTAATGCTTTTTATAAAGCTAGTCAGATTTTTAGAATGTTTGAACCGCATATAATCACTCTATTCCTAAATTACTGTTATCGTTCTCGCTTTCTAAGAAATAATCTTTGTCCTAATTATATATTAAAAATATTAATGTTTATGGTACACAATTAATACAATTAGATAAATCCTTGAATCTTAATAATAAATTTATTTAGAGATATAACTGTTATATGAATTTTTTAAAAATCTATTCAAACTTACAACACAAAAACAAAAGGACAATTATTTAGGGACGGATGGAGTATCTCGCAAAGATTATTCTTTTTAGATGGGAGTACCTTTCTCGGTTCTCTCATACATATAGCAGTCAGTGCATTGTCCACTTGGTCGGTGACAATAGTTCAGTTGTACTACTGTAAGTAAAGTACATGAACTAGCTAGGATACTCCCAACCATGAAACTAGCTATCTTCATTAACTATGGTGCCAACTAAGAAAAAAAGATGATGTGGTACTCTAATTAAAGATAAGAAATGAGTAAATGGTTTCTTACATAAGAAACTATGTCTACACGAGAACCAAGATAGGAGGAGATGTGATTGACAAAGGATGGAGATAGAAGATATGTGCTTGGATAAAAAATAGTTTTATAAAAACCGGACCACAATTAATAAATATAGAAACTAATTTTAGTTTTGTTATTGGGACCATCTTAGGCCCTTCACAATGTGTCACCTTAGTAGATGGTAAGGAGAGAAAAAATGAAGCACCCCTTCTGCCATTGTCAAAGGTGGTTGGTAATTTGAAGAGACTGATTGGTAATTACAAGGGATGCTAGAAAAGATAAAGTGATGGATTTTCTAGCCTGTTCTACTGTAGCGGTAGGTGGCAGTTGAGTTTTGAAGAGGTGCAACTGTAGCCGTAGTTTGCTGTTGAGTTTTTGAAGAAGCCGTAGGCTGTTGAGTTTTTGAAGAGGCGCAACGGTCACATGACCGTTCGCTGCTTCCTGACCACTGCGCTCTCCTCCCAGAGACCCAGACCACTGTCCTATTATTCCTATATATACACACGGGCAACGCTACAACACATACACGAGAGCATCTGCAGTTGCAGCACGAGCGAGTTACCAGGAACGCAGCCATGGCAAGCAGCAGCGTCGTCGTCCCCACCATTCCAAGAAAGTAAGAACGCTAGTTGTTCATTGTGTCTGGTCTGCCGTGCTGATTCCTTCAAATCTGACATTGGTTGATCAGGTTGGAGGGAAAGGTGGCCGTGATCACTGGCGGGGCTAGCGGGATCGGGGAGCGCACGGCGCAGCTGTTCGTGGAGCACGGCGCCCGCGTCGTGATGGCCGACATCCAGGACGAGGCCGGCGCGCGCGTCTGCGCCGATCTCGGCGCGGACGCCGCCAGCTACATCCACTGCGACGTGACCAGCGAGGACGACGTGGCGGCCGCGGTGGACCACGCCGTGGCGACGTTCGGCGCGCTGGACATCATGTTCAACAACGCCGGCGTCAGCGGGCCGGCGTGCTACAGCGTCCGGGAGAGCGGCAAGGCTGACTTCGAGCGCGTGCTGGCCGTGAACCTGGTGGGCCCGTTCCTCGGCACCAAGCACGCGGCGCGGGTGATGGTGCCCGCGCGCCGCGGCGGCTGCATCATCGGCACGTCGAGCGCGGCGGCGGCGGTGACCGGCGTGTCCTCGTACGCGTACGCGTGCGCCAAGCGCGCGCTCGTGACGCTGACGGAGAACGCGGCGGCGGAGCTCGGCCGGCACGGCATCCGCGTCAACTGCGTCTCCCCCGCGGGGTCGCCACGCCGCTGACCATGAGGTACATGGGCCTCGAAGCGGAGGCGTTCGAGCAGGCAATGGAAGCCATGGCCAACCTCAAGGGCGTGGGCGCGCTGCGGGCGGACGACGTCGCCGCCGCCGTGCTCTTCCTTGCCAGCGACGACGCGCGGTACATCAGCGGCCACAACCTGTTCGTCGACGGCGGCATCTCCGTCGCGAACCCGTCCTTTGGAACGTCCAAACACTGAGTGAATGGGACCCGTCGCAGTCACGTCGTACGTTCGTGGCCGCGTGGGAGATCTGTCATCAGTGATCTACAGCTAGTCGTCGTTCTAGTTAGTGGGGGCACACTGCTCCGTGAATCCAATCCATCACTGCTCGCCGCCTCCCCGGCTTTTTGTAATGTCCGCCCATTACCCTTCAGTTTTCTGAACTAAAAAAACTAGAAAAATAAGCTGCGGGTATCAGAAATAAAATTATATTACTCATACTTACTATTTAAATGAACAAATAAATATCATAACATCCTTTCGTTTCAAAACAAGTGTTGCTTTTTACTTTCCAGATAGCAGTTCATCTTATTTAAAAATTTTGTACACATTATAAAACAAACAAACTATTATTGAAGTATATCTAATGATATGAGTCATAATAATGATGTTTATATAAATTTTTTGAATAAGACGAATGATCAAACATGATGTCTTGAAAGTGTAAAACTACACTTATTTTAGAACGAAGAGAGTACATATTAACGAAAAAGATACGATGATTTTCAAATCTACTTATATTACATATATTTGTAGATATATTCAAAGCAAGGGCAAGGAATATTATTGTTGATGCAGTAATGTAGAAGTCTCAATGGTAATACTATTGGTAACAAAAAACATGTCTATATACTATTTGTTTGAACTGAAGTTGCTGGTTGTTTTCACTTGGAAAATTCCAAATTGGGGGAGAGTAACCTTCGGCCGTCGCAGTGTTGCCATCGTGCTTCCATGGTGCTGCCATCGTGCATTCCATCGAAGTCGTCGGCTCATTGTGACCGAGGCTTTGGTAGAACGCAGACGCCACATCGCCTGGTTGCCATGATGTGCAAATCCCAAACGTCACGAAGATCACACATCTGCTGCTCGTAACTGAGTTAGGCTTTGACAGCTATAAAGGATCTAGCCATAGCGCACGCACGCATTCTACTAAGGTAGGGCAATGGTGAACAGATGATGCGGGAGGGAAATTTAAAGAGGCCAATGCATTCTATTGAGGTAGGGAGGATAATTTAAAGAGGCCAATTGCAAGGAGAAAAGACATCAGTTATGAGCAGCCTAATTGTTAGATGTTTTATGGGCTTGACCCATTAAATGTTTAATAAAATAAATAAACTCCATGGTTCAATTAATGCACATTAAATG
This sequence comes from Chrysopogon serrulatus, assembly GCA_015844335.1. Classification (NCBI taxonomy): domain Eukaryota; kingdom Viridiplantae; phylum Streptophyta; class Magnoliopsida; order Poales; family Poaceae; genus Chrysopogon; species Chrysopogon serrulatus. Next base: position 21,738 of record JADLZL010002325.1, on the reverse strand, counting down.
GTTTAGTATCATATAGGATTTTAACTGAAGGTTAATGATTAGTCATGATCTTCCTGGATGGATCAATTCAATCATACTTTGTTTTGGAGGCAATATGCGTGGTGTCTTATTGCTTAGCACTACTTTAGTATGCATGATGTTATCCTTAAGCAAGCACATATATGATGTCATGATCATTTTGTTTAAGTCATTTTTATGGATTAAATTAAACATGATTTTGCCTTTAATTCTTAAACTAATGAATTAGCGACTTGGTTGGAAGGAGAAACAACGATAGTTATTTAGTCTAAATGGAGTGGAGCTGAAAAGCCATTGGCTTGCATATGTTGCCGTCCGGTTCAGTTTCTTCGATTCCCTTGATATATGCTGCGGTTGGTTTAGTTTCTTTCAGATTGGCTGACGTGGATTGTTATGGTGTTAGATAGAATTTATAGTAGGAGGTATCTTTGTAAGAGACATAGATAAATGTACCTCTCATGTCCACTTAGTAATGTTTATTTTCAACAGAAAGGTGCTACTGGACCTGCTCGGCTGCATGGTTTGTAGCGCTGTGCATAATACTAATTTCATTAAGAATTTCTACCGGTATCCATTACTCATTAAACCCATCTAAATAGATCGAATTATTTTTTATTTTAACACAAACTTATCTCATACCCCCTTCTGTTTTAAATTATAAGTCGCTTTGACTTTTTTTGGTATATTTATTTTATTATGTATCTAGATATAATAATGTGTCTAAATACATAGTAAAATAGATGAACAAAAAATCAAAGTGAATTATAATTTGGGACGGAGGATGTATTTGAGTATTTTAAAAAAGTTGATGTGGGCCAACCATGCTGCTTGCTAGCGCGCCATGCGTCAGGCGTATGAGCTGATGAGCTACGCTTTTAAAAAAAAAAAAATGAAAGAATTATAGAACGGTCTCATAAACTGTAGACATCTATACGATACAAAGTACTCTCTTAATCCCAAATTACAAGTCATTTTAAGAATTTTGGAGAATCAAAGTTTTTTAAGTTTAACTAAATTGATATAATAAAATAATAATATTTATTACACCAACTAAGTATCATTAGATTCTTCATTAATTATATTTTCATAGTATACCTATCTGATGTCATAATTTTTTGTATTTTTCTATAATTTTGGTTAAACCTAAAAAAAAATTAACTCTCCAAGAATTCCTGGAATAACTTATAATTTGACATGGAGGGAGTATTACACACATCCCTACTAGATTTATAATACTGCATATGTATGTATATCTAACATCTATGAAAAATGTACCATTTTTTTCTAATTATTTCTTTAAATTTAAACAACAGTTTTATATGTTGTATGCATGTGGTTCAAATCCACAGTGGAAACCCACGATTAAAGGCGGACATATGGTTCAGGGCCATATTTAGTTTGGGCCTCGTAAACTGTACTTACCTAAATTTAGTCTCTTTTAATTATTCAAGTCAAACACTGTGACTAACTAAGGCTAAATGGCCTTTAATCCTCTCTAGCCACTTTGGAATGACTAAAGGGGACTGAGCTATTTAGGGGACTAAAATTTAGATGGACAAACCAAACAGGTTCTTCAGCCCAAGTACAACCATGTACGCTAGTCTCTAGGTCGTGCCGACTTAAGCACAACCCTTAAAATATCTTTGTTCACTCTTGATCGGGGGTGTTCAGCTGGTCAAATAAGGCGATTCATAAGACAAGCCGGGCTGATTTGTTTGTAAGAGAAAAATACTATTCAAACGGCCGCTAAGCCCGGCCGATAAGACAAGCGAACAACGTAGATATAAAAAATTATTCAAATCAAGAAACAATAGCGTGAAAAGATGGAACAAGAGAAAAGGAGAAAAACAGAGAAATGTAGTTTTTAATTATTTTTTCTAAATTTAAACAAGGCTCGATCGGTGAAAACCAGCCTCCCCAAAAAAAACTTTGGAAACTATCGATCTAGACCATAGGCTGTGAATCCGATGGCTATAAATCGAGGTGGGGCTTTTTTACACTTAAACGCCCACCCTTAGCAATTGCTAATCATGTTGTTTTGCAAATCACCCCTCCTCAAACAGGTGCATGTCGATAGTTTGGCATCGTTTCATTATTCTTCGCCTACGGCGGCGGCCGATCTGTTCGGGCGAGACAGAAGGACGAGGATGACGCCCGATAACTAATCAATCGGTTAGACGCGTGACTACGTGAGTATCCTCCTTTTCCTACGTGAGTCCAAAGATGGGAGTTGTTAGCTTGTTCATGTCATACGTGAGTCTGATGCTCATCTCATATGTGAGTCTATAGACGGAGAAGACTCGTCAACACTTGTGTCGTGAGTCTACACCGCCGCTGCCATGGAGTCCGGCGTGCGTGACGTTGTCGTTGATGCCGCGTCGCCGCCGCTGATGCCGCTCGTCCGCCGTTGATGCCGTCTCCGCCGAGGCCCGCCGCCATGGATCAGCCGTTTCTGCTGAGGATTATGCCGTCAACGACGCCGGAGTTGGAGACCACCTTGAACATCCAAGCACACCACGGCCAAAATCTTTTCCAAGTCAGCAGTAAGTTCCAAAAAACACTTGAAGCCAATGGTTGGAATGATCTTTGATACACTCGCAGATGTAGAGGAATTTTACAAGTCGTATGCACATGAAGCTGGTTTCTCTGCTCGTGTTGGTCAGCACAAGAAGCAAAATGAGGAAATATTATGTTGTTCAAGGGAAGGGTATAGAAAGGAGAACGAAACAAATGTTAGTGATGATTCTGGGAAAAAAAGAAAGACACATGATGTGATGGAAACCAGATGTGGTTGTGAGGCATATATTGTCGTCAAGCTTGATAGCGACAAGAAGTATCGAATATTTTTAATGGTTGAGAAACACAACCATGGTTTTGTGTCGCCAGATAAGAGGCATTTGCTAAGATCCAACTGTAATGTCAGTGAGAGGACAAAGAGTGCTTTGTTCAATTGTCATAAGGCCAGCATTGGCACCTCACAGGCATATCGACTTCTCCATGTCGGTGAGGGTGGGTTTCAGAATGTTGGGTGCACACCGATGGATTTGAAAACTATTACCGTGGCCTCGGAACCCAAAATCAAGGATGGAGATGCACAAATGTTTGTGGAACAACTTGAGCGAAAAGAAGGAAGTAAATCTAGCCTTCTTTTATGAGTTTATGGTGGATGAACAATGTAACAAGGAACGCCCAATTTATAAAAGCATAAGTGCAAAACCACTCGCCAGGGCAAGTAATTAGCACACTTAAGCCCTTATAAACCCGGTAGTCCGGAAATCTCGAAGGATTTCAAACCAAACATCATCAACCAAGATCGTACAAGTTTAGCGTCACCCTTCACACGTTACAACATTTCACAAATAGTCCGATAACATCGAGTACGAAAAAATTAAAGTTATTACAAACCAGGTCTCAATTTTAAGTAACGAAAAAGCAAAGTAGTTTTAAAAGCTCAACCCACACACGCACTTTAAAGTTTAATACAAAGCCGGCGATGATCAATCCACAAAAGCAAGTGGGGAGAGTAGTAAGAACGACCATGCCCTTTTAATCCAATTTGGATATAAGTAGGTCTCACAATACCCGTGGTAGGTATAGCCATCTGCATAAACAACAAGCGGAAAAAACCCCGAGTACGAGAAGGTACTCGGCAAGACTTATCCGTCGACTCAAATAAAAAGACTCCAAGGAGTATGACAGGCTTTATCGAGGGATAGCTTGACTCATTCGCAGAAAAAAAAGTGGTAACCAATTTATAGTGACAGCTCAGCTTAATTATTCCTATTTATGCTAGGTGAGCACCTATACTAAGCATCATTATAATATATTAATCATGATTAAGCAATCGAGTAGTAACCATAATCATAACAGCTTAATTCATCATCATCTTTAACCATATTCCATAATCATTACTACGATGGCGTAGCTCAAGTTCACTGTCCAGGAACGATGGTGATTCGAATCGATTACTACTGAGCTCAGGGGGTATTCCTCACATAAACCACACTCACCCGCTAAAGTGAGCTACAGGTCACCGTGGCACATATCCGGAAACAAAACGCGGTTTCGACCGGAACCACCGTACCCAGGGGCCGCTCGACTGCCTTAGCCAGCCATGCTGGACCTCGGACTTACTCTTCGCGCCCCCGTGGTCCCCCATCCATCTCCAGTACGGTACGACCGGATCGAGAGCCGGCCTGGATAGTGTTAGGCTTTGCGGTCGGAACAGCTTATCCGGCCAGCTAAGTGTGAGGCATGCGTTCAACATGACTCGAGGGACGCGCAACGGCACGGTCCTCAATCGACACAGACGGAATCACTATGGTCCAACAACCCCCATAAGACTCCGTCCGGTCTCCAATTATCACAGCCATAACCAATAACCAGATGATATCAACATAAAGTTTTCCATCAATCATAAGTAACCACCTATGCTCGCGGATGACAGGAAATCACCCGACTTTTACCGTCTAAGCAAGCTAAGCAATAAACTCACCCTAGACTAGCAGGATAATCAAGGCAGGATAATCAAGGGTAAACAAGAATATAATGCATCAACGGTTACACACAACTCCTATACTTAATGCATCAATCATAAAGCATAATTAGACTGTTAGAAAGTATAGGTAAGAAAATGCTCCGGGCCTTGCCTCGCTCAAAGTCGCTGGCGTGGTGATTCGGGCACTCAGGCAGGTCGTCCTCTCTCTTCCCGTGCTCCTCCTCCTCGGGTCCTCAGGGCTGCTTGCTCCTCCACCGGATTCTCCTCGTCTTGGGAAACTAGGGGCCCTCCACGCAAACCCGTATGATGCGATGCACATGTATAAGCATAAAGAATACATAGGTGCGATGCTCATAAATGAAGATGATTAACATTTTATTTGACAGAGTAGGTGCATATCTCCTCTCTACTAACAACCTATTTCATTTACTGAGTATGTGCATGTCTCTTCTCTAACCACTTAGAGCAGTGCATAAAGAAAGGTGGGTGTGTGAGCACACACACAAGTGTGACAATAAACTAATTCATGCAAACTAGACATGTAAGTCAAGGTACTGTATAAATATGACCAGCAAGCAATACATGAATGAGAGTACTCCAAAAGCAATAATATTACTTAAAAGCAATTACTTAAAAGGCTTATCATTTCATGTGAAATTAAAGGCTTGAACTGTGACCTCTGTCTAAATAGTCCAAAAAATTCTACAAAAATTACAGTAGCTACATCATGCCAACAGAGACTCATGATAAAATTTTTCATCACATTTCAAAGCATATCATGGCCTCCACAAAAATAACAAGCAACAGGGCAGAAAAGCATTTTTAACAACTTTGTACTGTGAAAAGTGTTAAACAACAGATTTCATATTTTTTTAGAACTTCTTAGTACAAGAGTAGTCATCAAAAATTACCAGGTCATAACTCCCTATAATTAATTTATTAAAAATCATTCAAGAATCAGCCCAGAATTGCATTTAAATCATATCTCAATTTTATTTCATAGAAACTGCATGGCATACATTTTTTCTAGAAACTACATCACATAACAAGTCTAACAAAACAAGAATCACATTTTTCTGAGCAATGTACAATTTACCATGCATTTAAACAGATTTCAGCCTTTTAATCAATTAAATAAATCTACACAGAAAAAAATATCACAAAAATGGAAATTCATATTTTTCTCTGGTAGATCTATTCACAAGCAACCTAGCAAAACAAGTCTCACCAGATTTGGATCATATTTGCGCCAGTTATGATTTTATAAGCATTTAAATGCATTTCTAGAAAAAGAATAAAAACAAAAACCGGAAACCCTAAAGCTATATGGGCTCGGTCCAGTGGACCGCGAGCCTCTCGACGGCTGGGCCCCTGGGTCAACTGACCCCACCCGTCAGCCGGCCGGGGAGGGCACCATTGACCGCCCTAGCTCAACGGCGGGCGAGGGTACCCCTGTGGGCGGCGAGGGCACCGACGTGTTTCATGCCGGGGAGCCGCACTCCCCGCGGTTGGTTGCGCCGGTGACGGCCGGAAGAGCTACGGCGGGCGAAGCGGCGGCGCCAAGGCGGCCCTGCATGGCAGCTCGCTAAATATTCCCTGCGATGGCGATGCCAACCGAGACGCCAAGGAAGCCTTGGGGGCTCGAGGCGAACCTAGCCCGAGGGTGGAGCCCCGATTGGGCGGGCCCTGCAGCCCCGGCGCTTGTATTAAGCGCGGCGGGGCGCTTAATGGCGACGCGATGCGGGCGGGTGGGTGGGGGCACCGGGTCGGGCTCGATTGAACCTTTCCGGCTGCCTAGCGCACGCCTTCTCCGGGCGTGGCTTGCCGCTGAACGAAGACCGCAGGCATTGCATGGCGGCCGAACACGGTGGCACGGGAGCTCGGTGAGCTCCGCCACGGCGGTGCAGTGAAAACCGGCTAAATCGGCCCCTTACCAGTGGTGACAGCGTGGTGAGCGTGGAGCGAGGTGGCGCGGTGGAGGCGGGCTGGTGCACGCCCTGGTGAGGTGTGAGCTGCGGCAGCGTGGCGAACGGCGTGAGCACCGCGCGGGCGAGGCGAGCCGCCGGCTTTTTGCTGCCGGGCCGGCGCGAGCAGAGGGAGGCGCAGGCAGTGTGCGGGGCGAGAGTGGAGAGCGAGTGGGGAGCAAGCGCTGGCGCTGGGGTGATGGTCGGGCCAGGCTGGCCCCACCCGAGTCCGACGCTGGGCGGCTCGGCCGGCTTCATGGCGAGCGCTGCGGGCGGGCGAGGCCGGTCGGGGTGATGGCGCTGGGCGGACGGCCGTGGCCGCTGGGTAGTCAAAACGCCCGGCCGCTTCTTGTTGGAATTTTTTTTTTTGAAATTCTGAATTCAAATGCAAATCGATCAAAAGGTGACTTTTTGACAATTTTAAAAGCAGATTCAAACAAAGTGCCCGAAATGAAAGTTGTAGAACTTTTCAAACTGAAACTTTTTCATTTTGGAGTCAAAGTCAGATTCTAGAAGGATTTTGAATTACAAATGCATTTTGAATTAAAGGCATAAAAGGGATTTTCAAACTCTTTTTCAAATTGCTCCAACAAATTCAAATTTCTTTTGCAATAAAATTTGTTAAAACATTTCAAAGTGCTGGGCACTGAGATCCAAACTTGAACAAGCATTTGACAAGGTAATTAATTAACTAATTAGCGAGCATGACAAGCAAGATTAAAATTGAAAGGTAAACACATGAAATGAGGACATGCAAGTTAGGGTTTATGCTTGATGATGATCATGCCATGCTAATGATGATTAGGAGTTAATTAATTATGCCTAATGCATGCTTAACACCTAGGGTGTTACAAACAAGGACGACTTGTTCGCGTATTTTGGGCAGATGCTTAACTTTAGTGTTTTTGGTGATGTTGTTTGTTCGCGTATTTTGGGCAGATGCTTTATGCAGGAAAAACTTTAGTGTTTTTGGTGATGTTGTTTCGGTAGATGCAACATGTACCACCAACCAGTATAACATGAAATTTGTGCCATTCACTGGAGTTAATCATCACTTACAAAGTGTTTTCCTTGGGGCAGCATTCTTAGCATATGAAAAAATTGATTCATATGTACGGCTGTTTAACACCTTTCTTAAGGCTATGGGTGGAGTAGCACCTCATCTAATCACAACCGATGAAGATGCGAGCATGAAGGCTGCTATTGCTTAGATTCTACGAAATACAGCTTATAGACTTTGCATGTGGCATATCATGTAAAAGGTATCCGAAAAGGTAGGACCCTCCATAAGAAAAGATGAAAAGTTTTGGGAAAGACTAAACAAGTGTGTTTGTGTAACACCCCTGTTACGTTAAGCAAAACCTGCCATGTCATCATCATCATTGCATGAGCATTCATGATTAGAAAACCCTAATTCAAACAATTAAAATAAGTTTACGATTCTAGGGTGTTGTTTGAGCTCCTTTTGTATTACATGTGCTTATGTATAATTTGAATCCTGCTCACATGTTTGATTGCTTAAATAAAACCAATCAATTAAAATCAACCGTGATGTTTGCAAGTGCTTGGCTAACCCTGACTTTCACCTTAAACAAGTTTTCTAAATCAAATGAGGTGCAAGAGAGAACCAAGTTTGAAATTGGCATTCAATTCCCAAATCCTAGCTTGAGAGGCTAAGTGTTGGAATTGGAATATCACTTTCAAATTTGGTGAGCTAACCATAACTAATTTTATAAATAAAAATTGCTAATCAATGGCACTACTTCAAAGTATAAATTTTGTACTTTGAAAGTGTACTATTGGTTGGGTTTGAAAAGTGCCACATCATCATAATTTATTTGCCCAAAGTTTCAATTTGAAAAACTTTCAAAAAGGGAGATTTTTCAATGTGTTTTTGCCCCCTTTACAATTTCACCCCAAAATGTTCAAAATTTGGGAAAACTTCCAAAATACAGTTTGTGCATCTCTTTGAGCTCTACAACTTTGGTATATAAAGTTTTTCAAGTTTTTGAATAAAATTTGAATTAATTTCAAAAGTTGTTTGAATTGCAAAGTATTCCCTTTTAAGTTTTAAACTCCAATTCAAAAAATTAATTGGTTTCATGAAAAACTTCCTAAATGAAAGTTATAGATTTTGAGATATGGAACAACTTTTATTTTTGGAGATTTTCATCTTTTATTCAAACTTTAAAAAGTAATTTTGAATTCCCAAAAGGTAGGGTTTCATCCCCTTTTTAAATTTGAAGTTCAAATTCAAAAACTATTGTGAATTTGACAAAACTTCTTTAAGAAAAGTTGTAGAGCACAAAATTTGGAGCAAACGGTATTTTGAGATATTTTGGTGTACAGTACAATTTTTGGGATTAATTTTGAAATTGGAAAAATAGGTGGCGCCGCTATAGTAGATGAGCAGGGGGGTGCCATGCCGGGCGGTCGTTCGCCGCCCCGTGGCCACTCCCGCGCCTTCCACGGATTTCACGCGCCGCCATCCACCTCCACGCCTTCGTGAAGCTGCTGGCCACCTCGTCGAGCTTCCCATTGTCCTATAAATACCTCGGCCGCCGGCATCGTCATCTTTTTTCTTTTTCTTCCTCACCGCCGGCCGCCGCGGCTCCTGCGCAAAAATTCCACCACCACCGTCCCACCGCCGTTTCCAATAGCTGTCACTAGCTCCGTCACATCCTTGCGAACTCGACAAGCCATCAATCGCCGTTTTTGATCGCCGAATCGTCGGAGAGGGGTCATCTTCCTCGGCTCCGGTTGTCCGCCGTCGCCACCCCCCGCCGTGAGATTCCTCCCTCGATCGGGGTAGCTCCGGGGACGTTTTCGTGTCGAGTTGAGTCCGTCTTGGTGTGCCGGTCACGTAGGTACGCTTTGGGCGCCGCCGGAGGAGCTCCGGGAGCTTGGTCACCAGCCAGGCCGTCTTGGCCGTCAGCCGCCACATGCCAGCCGCTGCGCGTGCTCGTGGTTGGCAAAGGGGTTGTAGTAGCTCGTTAGGTGCGGGGGGTGGGGAGAGGAGTACGTCGGTGCGCTTAGTTTTGTCGGAGAATCATCGCCGGGCGAAGAACCGCCGCCACCGCCGCCGCCCCCCTTCACCTGAGGAGAAGAGGGGAGGGGAGAGGCCGACAGCGGGTCCGCCTCGTCGGCCGAGCGGGAGAGAGGAGGAGAGCGCTGGCGCCAAGGCGCCAGGCAGGCCTCGCTACTGGCTGAGCAGGCCGCCGGGCCGCACAAAGGGGCCAGCGGAGGAGAAGAAGTTTTTGTTTTCCTTTTTTTTTTTTATGTTTTTAAATATTGACTTTTCATAATTTTGTAATAATTTTATTTGGGCAGATAAAAATATAAGAAAAAATTTGTGTGTGCTCCTTGTAATATGCTCTGTCTATGAAAAATGCTAACTTGTGATTTTCAGTAAGTTTTAGTTATAATTAAAATTGCTTCTCTAATTAATAAATGCAACTTCCATGATTTTTAATAATTAAAATATAACTCCAAAAATCATGAAATTTATTTTGAGTGTTAATTAGATGCTAATGACCTTAATTATGAAGTTTGATCTTGTTTTGATTAAGTTTAGTATTACACTTAATTAATACCTTGTTTATTTAATGTTTAAGTAATTAATCCTTTAGTTAATTAGGGTTTAATTAATCCCCAATTAGCGAGTTAATTAGTGGCTTTCAACGACTGTAAAAATGGTCAATAAATTAGTAATCACCTCTAATCACCATTAGGGTTGTTTGATTTTGGGATTTAGTGATGACCCTAGGTCATTAACCCTAATGACCTTCGGCATTTCATGTTGATTGTGTATCGCTAGTCCGTCGTCGCGTCGACGCTAGTTATACCTTCTTAGTATGAGGTTACCGTGAAGGAAAGTTGTACTCAAGATCGATTAAGAATCGTTGCATCGTTATCGCATGTCCATTTCATTTACTGCATTATAATCATGCATTTCAATCGTGTAGTTGTATCGTCCGAGGAGGGAGTTGATCCAACTCCTGTTTCTGAAGAGTGCCTCCAGTGTGAAGAAGTTGGTCCAGATCCCGGCAGTGACATCCCCGAGTCCCACTTCGTCGAGCCCCAAGGCAAGCCCCGGATGCATTCAAACCTATCCTTGTATTTCGAAAATTTTTATGATTTCATGTGATGATATAATGCATTAGGTGTAGGAATTGTGTGCTATCCTACTTTGATGCATTTACCGTACCTTGCTACATTATCCTGGATACCTGTTTTGATTTCGAAATGCTTAGTCACGCTTAGCCTTGCTACTAGAATAGGTTTAGATAAATTGTTTCTAAAAGTTGTGATAACAATACTCCCTGAAGGGAATTTATGAAAACTTGATGTTGCTTGTCGCCTACCTCTCACCTTGGCCGGGTCAGGGGTACGCGCAAGAACATGATGATGAATAAATCTAGACGCCCGAGTGGAGTGACTTGCATCGAGGGGGCTACTTGCCTGGTGTAGTGTCGTCCCACTTGTGTCGGTTAAGCACCGCTCGTTGCTTGGCCCTTGGATCATGAGGTTATTGGATAGTACTAGTCGCATGCTAATGGCGGCAAGCTCTACTTGACTATCCTTTACTAGAACGGACAAATGCGTGTGCCCATTCTACGATGCGCACCGCCGGTGACCGAAATAATCGTAGTGAGGTGGTGTACTTTACCTCCGCTTACGGTAGGGTGTAATCCGGGCGTGAGTTGATGTATGTAAGATGTTGGTCCTGCATACATCGTGTGGCTAGGAAGCCCCATTTGGGTATATTAAGCGATTCGAATCGTCGTATGCTCCACGATATGGGAGCCGTGATCCTCGCACCAAAGATCGTAGTAATAATGGAAGTTGAGTATGGAAAGTTTTGAATTCGGCATATGTTTGATAAGTGATTGTTAAAGTAAGGATTGGCTTAGTCTCTTTTTTCGCAAAAGGGTGTCTTTTGATCTTGCTAAAGCCTCACCTTGATTCCTATTAGCCAAGATTCCCGAGTCTTCTCCCCCCAATTTTGGTCGGGTAAGTCTTGCGGAGTACTTTTGTACTCGGGGTTTGTTTAACCCTCGTTGCGTGTGAACCGCATGGGCAAGCGTGCTACGGCCCTTGCTTTGCATGACGGTTGTTGAAGAAGTGTCCGAGGAAGAGTGAATTGAGTGGCCTTTGGGCAGGGGCAACTTTTGTTGCGTGGCTTGTAATCAAGTTAAGTAATGATACTTCCGGGTGTAATAATACTCGGGTTTGTATAAGTTTGACAAAAGTTTTGTAAATTAAGTTATTGTAAGTCTTCCGCTACTCTCGGTATTTTGTATGAAAGCGTTGTAATATTGTGATGTATCTGTAAGTATCGATCCTAGAGTGATTGTGGTTTATCGGGGATCCACCCGACGGAACATTCTAGGTTATATGGTGTATAAGCATGGTTGATCGAGGTCTTAGGGACAAGGTCGGTGCTTGTGGGCCATATAATTTAGAAGGTTCTCGCCACGTAGGGTATCGAGCGGTACTTACAAAAGATACTTACAAGATACTTTTCAAAAAACTTCAAAATATTTTGGATCTAAATGCTAAAATGGGGTTTTGGTCCAAATTGCTTCGCTCCGTCTTAATTCTTTCTTATAGTCTTGATAGGTGCTATTTAAAAGAGGGTCTTAAGCGGAGTATCATGTGTTTTTCTTTTGCCCTATATTACTAAAAAAGTATGTTTATGTTAGTTTAAAAGTTTTTGCTCGATCCGTAGGTTCGATCATGCATCATATCTCGATTCACATATTTAAAATTTTATTCTCGAAACAAAGTGGTTGGGCTAAGTAAAATCAAACCTGTTCTTGCCGACTCTAAGGTTCCCTATCTTATAGACTCTATCTTTGCTTACTACAGATGGCACGCACTAAGCGGTGCTCGTAAGATGACCGACCAAAGGGAGTACCGCGTCACCGGATGGCGCCACGTAGTCACGATGCCGAGGCAGGATCTAGCGAGCCGCAGCACGGGAGGAAGATAACCAAAAGGCGTAAGATAGCCGAGTTGGGCTGCCGAGCTAGCTACATTGTTACCAAAGATCATTGCAAGGCAACAATTGAGAACATCAAGCTGAAGTCCGAGATAGAGAATCTGCGGGAACAAGAGCGTAAAGGATATCAAGTCCATCCACGAGTATCGGCGGAAAATTGCCCAACTTGAGCGGGAACTAGAAGCCACAAGGAACCAAAGAAATGATGGGTACGATGCTATTGAGGAGTTGCAGGCTCGGTGGAGGATCTTGAAGCATATACAAATGCTTTTTACACGAGGAGATCCATCATCGGCATAATCTCCACGATCCGGTGTACCCCGGCCAGCCAGCCCCGCAGATGACTTGGGATCGGGTGGAGTCACCGGAGGTGTACCCGACCCCAACCGAGGAGGAGTCCGACGCCTTGAGTCCGTCCGGCGGACGGACAATGAGTCGGACCTTGAGATGAGGAGTCTGACCTCTGAGTTCTTCAAGAGAGAGAGATGTGTAAAATAGTTAACCTTATATGTTTAGTAGTCAACCTGGGTGTGTCCTGCCTATGAGCGGACTTGTAATATGAATAACCGAACCCGTGTATGACCGGGGTTTGTTCTGTTATTTTAAAGTTCAATAAATACGCTTGTGAATAAATATGATCTTGTTTCTATCGGATGTCCGATCATTCTCGTCTGGTTCTTCACAAGAGAGGGGTGAGGTCCCTCGGGCACCACAAGCACCACCGCCTTTATTGAAATCGTGGCGGCTTTAGTCCACGCCACCATCGAGAATGCCCGTATGCTACGGGAGATAAGTCGCCAGAATCGAAATGCACCACGTGAAAATCGGGGTCGCCGTAATCACGACGAAATCACATATGCGGACTTCACCGATACTCGTCCGCCGGTGTTCACCGTATGGCTGAGGAGCCCCTAGAAGCTAATGATTGGCTTCGCATTATAGATCTGAAGTTTGATCTACCGGAAGGTTGTCCGGACTTGATGAAACCCAAGTTTGCCGTCCCAAAGAAATGAGAGTCCCCGCATCCGCATGGTGGGCGAATTTCCTTGCACGGCAGCCGACCAATACCAATCACCGGACCGTGTTCAAAGATGCATTCCGTCGGATTTTATACCGACGGAGTAATGCAAGCTAAGTTAGAAGAGTTCTTAGCCCTGAAACAAGGTGGACAATCGGTGGTGCAAGACGTGAACTCCTTTAGCCACCTCTCACGGTATGCACCGAACATGTGGATACCGATATAAAGAAGAAGAAGTGCTTCCTCGGGGGTTTAAAGGGAGATATCAAAACCCACCTTACCTCAAACCCCAATGCCACTTTCTACGAGGCGTGGATATAGCCATTGCCTATGAGAAATCCCTCGCCGGAGCAAAAAGAGTGAGGAGCGACGTGCTTTCTCTCGACAATCCGGGCGGAATCCGAAACGCCGAAAAAGTTATCTATCATCCCACCCAAAGATTATCGCCCACCATTTCGCTATCCACAACAACCGCAAAATCCTCAACCCTATCGCTACCCACCACAAAGAAGAACAAGCTCCGAGGCAACAGTGTACCCTCGCCTGCCGCCGCAACCTATCCCCAAAGAAATTTAACACCCGGGGTGTTCGAAACCCAACTCCACCAGCCCACAAAATACTTCTACCGGTTTCGGCCCGTCTTTCAATTGTGATCAAGTCGGGCATCAGATCAAACCTGTCCCTACCCCAAAAAGGAAAGCTTCCCAATTTCAGCAAGGGTCCGCGGTCAACAGCCCCAGAGTCAAGGCAGGGGGTGTTCCACAAATAAGTGTCCCGAAGGTTAATGCCGGGAAGAAGATCGGGCGCCGTCTATCAAGTCCGGGGCGGGGGAACGTTCTTGAAGGAGAACCCGTGTTGATGGGTATGTTCCTGTTGCCGGTCCATCCCGCACTTACATTATTTGATTCTCGTGCATCTCATACATTTATCAACTGCACATTTGTTACCAAGCATGAAATTCCCATAAAAGAAATTAAAGATGAGTTTATGGTGCAATCACCGGGAGGACGTATGTGTACACGGAAAGTAGTCTCTCGATTCCTATATCTCTTGGTGGGTATTTATATCCCACGGATCTGATAGTATTGAAGGATCAAAATATAGATGTGATCCTCGGAATGAACTGGTTACGCCAAGAAGGCGCTGTAATAGATACTACGAATAGAAATGTTAAGTCGTTGCTACCCGATAACCGTCCCCCACTCCTTATCCAATTTCCGATTCCTAAGAAAGCGGTTACGACCGCTAATGCAACCTCGGTGCCGCACTTCAAGATATACCGGTAGTCCGTGAGTTTCCGGATGTGTTCCCCGATGATTTGCCCGGGCTACCACCGGAAAGAGATGTTGAATTTGTGATTGAGTTGAAGCCGGGCACTGCACCGAGTATCCCGAAGAGCTTATAGGATGCCCCCAAAAGAGTTAGCTGAATTGAAAACTCAATCGAAAGAACTGTTGGATAAAGGTTTTATCCGACCTAGTTCATCACCGTGGGGTTGTCCTGCAATCTTTGTGAAAAAGAAAGATCAAACTCGAGAATGTGTGGACTATCGCCCATTAAACGAGGTGACCATCAAAAAAAAAATATCCTCTTCCTCGTACGATCTTCTCTTTGATCAACTTGCGGAGCCAAGGTGTTCTCCAAGATTGATCTTAGATCCGCTACCACCAAATACGTATACGACCGGAAGATATTCGAAAACCGCCTTTACCACCGGATACGGCCTATACGAATATCTAGTCATGTCATTTGGGCTTACTAATGCTCCAAATTTATTTTTCATGTATCCGATGAACTCGGTGTTTATGCCCGAGCTCGATCGCTTTGTCGTAGTGTTCATCGACGACATTCTTATATATTCCAAAAAATAAAGAAGAGCATGCGGAGCATCTCCGTATTGTTCTGTCTCGTCTCCGAGAGCATCGCCTTTATGCTAAATTTAGTAAGTGTGAGTTTTGGCTTAGTGAAGTCAAATTCCTTGGTCATGTCTTATCGGCCGAGGGTGTTGCGCTTGATCCCAAAGAAAATCCAAGATATTCTTAATTGGAAACCACCCACCACCGCTCATCAAGTTCGTAGCTTCCTTGGAATGGCGGATATTACCGTCGTTTCGCTCCTCGATTTCTCCAAATTAGCCAAACCAATCACGTAACTCCTCAAGAATCAAACCAAATTCCGATGGTCATCCAATGTGAGCAAGCTTTCCATAAGTTAAAAGATCTTCTAACCACCGCCCCAATCCTTGCTCACCCGGATATTGAAAAGCCATTCGATGTGTATTGTGATGCGTCCGCATCGGCATCGGATGTGTGTTAATGCAAGAGGGCAAAGTTATTGCTTATGCTTCGAGGCGTTGAAGCGACATGAAGAGCATTATCCAACTCATGATCTTGAGTTAGCCGCAGCTTGTGCATGCTCTGAAAATATGGAGGCATTATTTGTCGGGCAACAAATGTCATATTTATAGTGATCATAAAAGTTTGAAGTATATCTTCACACGCCCGAGTTGAATATGAGGCAGCGAAGGTGGCTTGAATTAATCAAAGATTATGATCTTGAAGTCCATTATCATCCTGGCAAAGCCAATGTGGTTGCGGATGCTCTCGGTCGAAAGAGTCAAGTGCAACTGCCTTTGTCATTACCCAAAAATCTGAAGTCTATGTCAAGAGTTAGAGAGATTAAATATTGATATAATTTCTCGTGGTACTCTGAATGATATCACCGTACACTCATCTATTTAAGAAAAGATTATTGCCGCCAACGAAAAGCAAAGGGCTCAAGCATATCGGAGAAAAGTCGATCGTGGGCAAGCATCTTGCTTCCGCCTTGATGACGATAATGTGTTATGGTTCAAAAAATCGCCCGGTTGTTCCAAAAGTTCCCGAGCTCCGCAGATGATTCTTGATGAAGCTCACCTAACCAGATTCTCGATTCACCCAGTAGCAATAAGATGTATCATGACCTCGAGGCGTAGATTCCGTGGACTAAAATGAAAATCGAGATAGCTCGCTATGTTGCAAGATGTGACACTTGTCGAAAAGTCAAAGCCGTGCATCCAAGACCGCCGGAATGCTACAACCTTTACCAATTCCAGCCTGGAAGTGGGAAGATATAAGTATGGATTTTATTGTGGGTCCGCCTACAACAAAGAAAGGGTTATGATTCTATATGGGTGATTGTGGATCGATTGACTAAGTCGGCCCATTTTATTCCAAAGAAGAATGTTTACCACAAGACCTCAATATGCGCCAAGTTATACATAGACCGAATTATGTGTTTGCATGGGATACCCAAGTCTATTGTTACCGATAGAGGTACACGCTTTGTTGCTAAATTCCGCGTAAATTTCATGAAACCTTGGGTACTAATTTATTATATAGTACGGCTTACCATCCGCAAACCGGAGGGCGCATCGAAAGAGTAAATCAAATTCTAGAAGATATGTTGAGATCTTGTGTATTGACATATTCCTCAAAGATGGGATGAATGTTTGCCATTAGCGAATTTGCTTATAATAATAGCTATCAAGAAAGTCTCAAAATGGCACCATTTGAAGCATTATATGGTCGCCGATGTCGTATCTCCACTTAACCGGGTCCGAACCAGAGAAAGGTGGTTCTATGGAGTTGATTTAGTTAAGGAAACCAAGATAAAGTCGACAAATTCGAGCAAATTTGAGAAGAGCTCAGTCTCGACAAAAGAGTTATGCGGTCGTCATCGCCGACCCTTGGCATTTAAAGTTGAGATTATGTATACTTGAAGGTGTCACCGAAAGCAAAGGTATCGACCGCTTTCGGGGTGAAAGGTAAACTAGCACCTCGATACATCGGTCCATTTCAAATTATTGAACAGTGTGGGAAGGTAGCATACCGTCTGGATCTACCTGAGCAATTGTCTCTTGTACATAATGTGTTTCATGTGTCACAATTGAAAAAGTGTTTACAAGTACCAGACAAGGTCGTCGACATTGAAGGCATCAATATTGAGCCTGATCTAACAAGTGCTTGAATATCCAATCAAAATTCTTGACCGAAAAGATCGGATCACACGTAGACACACTAGAAGATTCTTCAAAGTTCAATGGGATCGGACTCGAGGATGAATCCACCTGAGTCTCGAGGAGTTCCCCAAGGAGCATTTTCCGAGTTCTTAAAGAAGCACTTTCCGGAGTTTTTCTCTTCCTCCTCCTAAGTCACGATTCGTTTCTAAGAATTGTGACTTTCCAAAAACATGAGACTTGTAATATGAACCCTTCTACCTCCCTCATGAAATAATGTAAGATGTGTTTGCTTGACACATTTCCTTTTCCATTACTTAGCCCTAAGCTTTGAATCTCGGGACGAGATTCCTTTTAAGGGAATATAATGTAACACCCCTGTTACGTTAAGCAAAACCTGCCATGTCATCATCATCATTGCATGAGCATTCATGATTAGAAAACCCTAATTCAAACAATTAAAATAAGTTTATGATTCTAGGGTGTTGTTTGAGCTCCTTTGTATTACATGTGCTTATGTATAATTTGAATCCTCGCCACATGTTTGATTGCTTAAATAAAACCAATCAATTAAAATCAACCGTGATGTTTGCAAGTGCTTGGCTAACCCCGACTTTCACCTTAAACAAGTTTTCTAAATCAAATGAGGTGCAAGAGAGAACCAAGTTTGAAATTGGCATTCAATTCCCAAATCCTAGCTTGAGAGGCTAAGTGTTGGAATTGGAATATCACTTTCAAATTTGGTGAGCTAACCATAACTAATTTTATAAATAAAAAAATGCTAATCAATGGCACTACTTCAAAGTATAAATTTTGTACTTTGAAAGTGTACTATTGGTTGGGTTTGAAAAGTGCCACATCATCATAATTTATTTGCCCAAAGTTTCAATTTGAAAAACTTTCAAAAAGGGAGATTTTTCAATGTGTTTTTGCCCCTTTACAATTTCACCCCAAAATGTTCAAAATTTGGGAAAACTTCCAAAATACAGTTTGTGCATCTCTTTGAGCTCTACAACTTTGGTATATAAAGTTTTTCAAGTTTTTGAATAAAATTTGAAATAATTTTAAAAGTTGTTTGAATTGCAAAGTATTCCCTTTTAAGTTTTAAACTCCAATTCAAAAATTAATTGGTTTCATGAAAAACTTCCTAAATGAAAGTTATAGATTTTGAGATATGGAACAACTTTTATTTTTGGAGATTTTCATCTTTTATTCAAACTTTAAAAGTAATTTTGAATTCCCAAAAGGTAGGGTTTCATCCCCTTTTTAAATTTGAAGTTCAAATTCAAAAACTATTGTGAATTTGACAAAACTTCTTTAAGAAAAGTTGTAGAGCACAAAATTTGGAGCAAACGGTATTTTGAGATATTTTGGTGTACAGTACAATTTTTGGGATTAATTTTGAAATTGGAAAAATAGGTGGCGCCGCTACATGTAGATGAACAGGGGGGTGCCATGCCGGGCCGGCCGGCCGCCGCCGCCGTGGCCACTCCCGCGCCTTCCACGGATTTCACGCGCCGCCATCCACCTCCACGCCTTCGGAAGCTGCTGGCCACCTCGTCCGAGCTTCCCATTGTCCTATAAATACCTCGGCCACCGGCATCGCCATCTTTTTCTTTTCTTCTCACCGCCGGCCGCCGCCGCTCCTCTCGCAAAATTCCACCACCACCGCCCACTTTGCCGTTTCCAATAGCCTGTCACTAGCTCCGTCACATCCTTGCGAACTCGACAAGCCATCAATCGCCGTTTTTTTGATCGCCGGAATCGCCGAGAGGGGTCATCTTCCTCGGCTCCGGGTTGTCCGCCGCCGCCACCCCGCCCGTGAGATTCCTCCCTCCGATCGGGGTAGCTCCGGGGACGTTTTCGTGTCGAGTTGAGTCCGTCTCGGTGTGCTGGTCACGTAGGTACGCCTGGCGCCGCCGGGAGGAGCTCCGGGGAGCTTGGTCCTGCCACCGCCGCGTCGAGCCGCCCGCCAATCATTCAGCGTGCTACGGTGGTTGGCAAAGGGGGTTGTAGTAGCTCGTTAGGTGCGGGGTGGGGAGAGGAGTACGTCGGGTGCGATTAGTTTTGTCGGAGAATCATCGCCGGCGAAGAACCGCCGCTCACGCCGCCGCCGCCGTCATTCACCGGAGAAAGAAGGGGAGGAGAGGGCTGGCAGACAGCGGGTCCACCTTTGTCGGCGGAGAGAGGGGAGAGGAGAGCCTTGGGCTTGCCTGAGGCCGGGAAGGCAGCGCTGGGCTGGGTGAGAACAGGCCGCTGGGCCGCACAGTGGCCCAGCGGAGAAGAAATTTTTGTTTTCCTTTTTTTCTTTTTATGTTTTTAAATATTGACTTTTCATAATTTTGTAATAATTTTATTTGGGCAGATAAAAATATGAGAAAAATTTGTGTGTGCTCCTTGTAATATGCTCTGTCTATGAAAAATGCTAACTTGTGATTTTCAGTAAGTTTTAGTTATAATTAAAATTGCTTCTCTAATTAATAAATGCAACTTCCATGATTTTTAATAATTAAAATATAACTCCAAAAATCATGAAATTTATTTTGAGTGTTAATTAGATGCTAATGACCTTAATTATGAAGTTTGATCTTGTTTTGATTAAGTTTAGTATTACACTTAATTAATACCTTGTTTATTTAATGTTTAAGTAATTAATCCTTTAGTTAATTAGGGTTTAATTAATCCCCAATTAGCGAAGTTAATTAGTGGCTTTCAACGACTGTAAAAATGGTCAATAAATTAGTAATCACCTCTAATCACCATTAGGGTTGTTTGATTTTGGGATTTAGTGATGACCCTAGGTCATTAACCCTAATGACCTTCTAATTTCATGTTGATTGTGTATCGCTACGCTAGTTATACCTTCTTAGTATGAGGTTACCGTGAAGGAAAGTTGTACTCAAGATCGATTAAGAATCGTTGCATCGTTATCGCATGTCCATTTCATTTACTTGCATTATAATCATGCATTTCAATCGTAGTTGTATCGTCCGAGGAGGAGTTGATCCAACTCCTCAAGCTTTAGAAGTGCCTCCAAGTGTGAAGAAGTTGGTCCGGATCCCTACAAAGGACATCCCCGAGTCCCACTTCGTCCGAGCCCCAAGGCAAGCCCCGGATGCATTCAAACCTATCCTTGTATTTCGAAAATTTTTATGATTTCATGTGATGATATAATGCATTAGGTGTAGGAATTGTGTGCTATCCTACTTTGATGCATTTACCGTATCTTGCTACATTATCCTCGGATACCGTTTTGATTTCAAATGCTTAGTCACGCTTAGCCTTGCTACTAGAATAGGTTTAGATAAATTGTTTCTAAAAGTTGTGATAACAATACCCCCTGAAGGGAATTTATGAAAACTTGATGTTGCTTGTCGCCTACCTCTCACCTTGGCCGGGTCGTGGGTACGCCAAGAAGAACATGATGATGAACAAATCTAGACGCCGGTGGAGTGACTTGCATCGGGAGGGGCTACACGCCCGGTGTAGTGTCGCCCACTTGTGTCGGTTAAGCACCGCTCGCTGCTTGGCCCTTGGATCATGAGGTTATTGGATAGTACTAGTCGCATGCTAATGGCGGCAAGCTCTACTTGGACTATCCTTTACTAGAACGGACAAGTGCGTGTGCCCATTCTACGATGCGCACCGCCGGCGACCGAGCGGCCGTAGTGAGGTGGTGTAATCACCTCCCTCGGTAGGGTGTAATCCCGGCGTGAGTTGATGTATGTAAGATGTTGGTCCTGCATACATCGTGGTGGCTAGGAAGCCCCAAATGGGTATATTAAGCGATTCGAATCGTCGTGTGCTCCACGATATGGGAGCCGTGATCCTCGCACCAAAGATCGTAGTAATAATGGAAGTTGAGTATGGAAAGTTTTGAATTCGGCATATGTTTGATAAGTGATTGTTAAAGTAAGGATTGGCTTAGTCTCTTTTCGCAAAAGGGTGTCTTTTGATCTTGCTAAAGCCTCACCTTGATTCCTATTAGCCAAAGATTCCCCGAAGTCTTCTCCCCAATTTTGGTCGGGTAAGTCTTATGGAGTACTTTTTGTACTCGTGGTTTGTTTAACCCCTCGTTGCGTGTGAACCGCATGGGCAAGCATGCTACGGCCCTTGCCGCATGACGGTTGTTGAAGAAGTGTCCGAGGAAGAGTGAATTGAGTGGCCTTTGGGCGGGGGCAACTTTTGTTGCGTGGCTTGTAATCAAGTTAAGTAATGATACTTCCGCCGGGTTGTAAT
>JADLZL010002324.1:0-101630 GCA_015844335.1 Chrysopogon serrulatus | reverse complement strand
AGCATTTGTGTAAAGTGTACTCTACATCGTTTCACTCCTAAATGTATGTATAACTAGTGGGAAAGCCCGTGCAAAAGCACGGGCAGGAGAAGAGAGGTGTGCGTGGGGAAAAAGGGAGGCAAAAAAATAAGGGGAAAAAACAGTAACGGGCGCTGATGGTACACTAACGGGTGGGAGGCACAGTAGTATGCGGGTATGCACTGTTGGACCGGGACCCGTTATTGTTTAATAACGGGTTCAATACCGGGTCTGTACTGTTTATAATGGGTACGTACTGTTCATGCGATCCGTACTGTTCTTAGAGCAGTGTTTTGTGAGAGGGCTGTAACATCCTAGGTTTTCCAAACACCAAAAATCTGAACTTTTTAAAACTTTTTCCTGCAATGTGTGAAGTATGCAGTTGCTAGGTCAAACGTGGGAGGAGTTGCTAGTGAAACGTCGCATACATGTAGAATTGTTTGTAGGATTGTGTCTCGATCTTGAGTCGCTTTTGGGTTTAAGTCTTGGTTGAGCCTGAGGGCACAAATCCGTAGCGGAAGTTCCCTTTACAATTCCCCAAATCTCCTCTCACTAAAATCCGCCATCTTTACCTATAGCAAAACATCTCTGGAATCCACTCTCAATACATCCCTTGGAATTCCTATCAAATCCAGGATCATGAGAACAAGACAAACTCCTTTTCCTCCCGTCTCAAATTCTCCTTTTGATTTATCCCAAACTGCCATGAGAAAATAAGAAAACCTATAGCTTTCTATTGGGCCATCTCCGTTCCTTCTCTCCACCACGTGCCCAAAGACCTTCCCTTCTCCTTTTCCCTTCATGAAGCCGGCCCACCTCCCTTTCCATCCTAGCCGCATGGGCCGAGCCCAAAGATCCCAAACCGGCCTTCTCCCTCCCCCGCCCCAGGCCAGCGCCGGCCCAAATGTATGGCCCGGCTCGCCACCCCTCATCTCCCCCACTGGCTCTCGCCACTGCTCCTCTTCCTTCCGCGGCCCACAGGAGCCCCATGAGGCCCGGCCGGCCTAGTGCGCTCCCTGGGAACCCTAGCTGGCACACCCGCTCCCGGCCAGGAGCCGCCCGCCGCCGCCAGGGCGTGCTCCGCCCGCGCGCCACCCGGCCCCGCCCCCGCTCGATGCGTCTGCCCGCGTGGCAGGAGGTACGGACGCCGGGTTCCCCACCGTCCCACTCCCAAAACCCTAGGCGCGGTAATCCTATAAGAACCAGCGGCCGCCGTACTTCGCGTCTTCTTCCTCCTGCCGCCGCTCCTCGCCCCTCCCCTTCTGCAGCACTGCCGCTCGCCACCTGCCGGCGCGTCCGCATCACGCCCCAGCGGCTCGTCGCGAGCGCTCGCCAGCGCCCAAGCCACGCCGCGTCGAGGCTCCGGCCGGCGCGCCCCAACCGCGCACCACCTCGCTGCGCCTCGACGCCACCCATCGCCGCGCCTCACCTTCGCTGCACAGCCACCGCGTCTCAGCCCAGCCCGCCACGCGCGCCTCGTCACCGCCCGCCGCCGTGCCCGCGCCGCGAACGCCGGGCCGCGCGGCCGGCGGCGCCGCGCCCACGCCGCTGCGCCGGAGGCGGCGCCTGCCCGGCCGCGGCCGCTGCCAGCGGTCGCGCTCAACCGGCGCACCCTCCGCCGCGCGCCCCTGCTCCCACGCGCCCCCTGCCGCGCTGCACTCCTGCGTCTGCCCGTAGGCGCGTCACCGCAGCGAGCACGCGGCGGCATTCTTTGCGCCGGTGCACGGGAGCTACGCTGCGGGCGGAGCCCGGCCGCGCTCTGCCACCTTCTACGCATCGACGCCAGCTGCCTTGCCTCACCACGACGATGCCGGCCGGCGACATCACGACGGCGTCGAGCGGAACACCACGCCACCAGCGCGCTGCGCCGCGTCCTGGAATGCCAGAGCGTCGTCTGCTGCGCCGAGCACCTCCACCAAGCCTCCCTCGCCTCGTCCATGCCATGCAGCTTCCATCGCCAACCCCGCCCACGCCCACGACGACCTCTGCTGGAGCTCTCCTTTTGTCGCCAGTGAGCCTTCCCAAAGTCCAAGCTTGCACTTTTGCGCCGCGGTGGCGCTGAGTCGACTCCGGCCTTCGTGCCATGATCTTACTCCTTGCAGGGAGGCCATGGCTAGCAGCAGCTAAGGCCGGCCATCCCCTGGCCGCGTCCAGCTTCCGCCCGGCCAGCCATAGCCTACTCTGGCCAGGCTGCGGCCACTCCCGGCCAGCCGCAGCCAGCCAGAGCTGGCCAGGGCCGGTTTCGGCTGGCTACAGCCGGCCAGAGCTGGCCACAGGTGGCTAGGACAGGCCACGGCAAGCTACAGCCGGCCAGGGCCAAGTCCCATTGGCCATGGACCTCCTGCCACTTCCGGCATCGCTCCGTGAAGCTCCGCCGGCCTCGCCCTTCCCCACCGACGAGGTCGAACTTTGAAACCCCCGCCGACGCCAACCTCGGCGTCGGCAAAGCTTGCTCTTTTCCATTCATAATCCACGGATGTCGCATTTTATCCACATCTGCCTATCTATGCCTGTGCCGTGCCTTCGCGCCGGTCTATATCTCTTGTGCTACGGACATGTGTACTCGCCTATGATTATGTCGGTTTAATTCCAAAGGCTCGTTGTTGCCTCTTGTGTGTTGTGTGGTGTTTGTCTGAGGACCGAGCCTTCGAGCCGGTCGAGAGGGCGACATGTTCGAACGTGCGATCGCGGGTTTGCCTCGCTATGGTCGTGACGCCGAACGGGCTCCCATCTCTCGTGTTTTAGTTGGCTCCGTAGTACTACGATCAGAGCGATCCTATTCGGCCCTAGGACATGGTCACCAGGGGCTTAGCAATGCGGATATTACCCGTATATGATGAGCCTGTCATGACCTGGTCTAATGGGAGACGAAATAGGAAGCGACAGTTGTGATATGACGGGAGCCAACACGTGTAGGTAAAGCTTATGGCCGCGAGTCATCTCGCCATGACCATTGGGCTCTACCTCCTTCCCCTCTCCTACTCTTTTCCGAACCACCTCGTATGCTTGTGCCATGTAAACCATAGCATTCCTTTGGACCTAGCGGTGACAACCGCATCGCTATGGACCCTAGGAATAGCATTGTGCCGCCCTAGTAGCACGAAGGTTGTGGTGCCCTACGAGTTGGCGTGAATTGCGGAACCGTGCGAGACTTAGGTCTCTTTTCCTTCGACCGCCGTCCATTGCCATGACGAGTAGGTTGAGAGAGCACGGGACCATTCTTCTTTTTGCTCTCCTTCGGTTCTCGCTAATCTAGTAAGGCGTGGATCGAGTCATTTCGTTTCTGCTCCTTCGATCAGTGACCATTACCATGTCATGTAGATCGAGGTGTCGGGGGAAAACAAGCCCCTTCCTTGATTTTTGCGCTTGACGGTGTTCTTTTATTGCTCTTGCTATTTTGATTCCATTCCTCTGGTTCCCGTCGATTGCAATGGCGAGTGAATCAAAGGAAGGTGAATCCCGCCTTTTCTCTTTCGGATCCTTCATGCTTAACCTCCTTGTATGCTTGTACCTATTCGACCGAAGCATCTCTTGGGTTCTCGCGGTGACAACTGCACTGCTAAGAACTCTAGGGGTAACTTAGTGCATTTAATACACCTTGGTCGATGTACCCTACAAGTGGACTAGGCACTCATGTTCTCCTTTTTGTCACTCCTCTCCGATGCCTCGCCTTTGCCGTGGCAAGTGCATTGGAAGGGGTAGACCACCGCTCCCTCTCTTTTCTATTTTCTATTTTTTTTCTCCGCTAGCCCGTTCTATTCGATCCCGCCTTAGCCATGACGATTGGATCAAAGACCGACTACCTCTTCTAGTTAGCAAAGCTATGGTCTATGTCTCGTTCTTGGACCGTGTGAGTCGACCGATCGACCGTTGGACCGAGGTCGCGGCATGGACATGCCCAGCCTAACTCTCCTCTCTTCCCCTGTGTGCTCTTGTCTTCTCGGCTCCCGACGTTGTTGTGTCGTGACGGGTCGAGAGGATCTGTAGCCGCTCCTCTGTTGTTCGTGTTCCAATCTCTTTTTTTACCGTCGGCTACCATGACGGGTAAGCTAAAGAGCCTCGAACCAAGTCACAATTCCTCTGTTTCGTATTAATCGTTCTTACTCGAATCTTATGTAGTATTGTGACTTACGGGTTAGAGGCTACAAGGGCCAAACCCTATTGTTCCTATTTCCCTTTTCCTCTTGCTTGTGATCCTCCTGTCCCCGCCAATTTCCATGACGTTCGGATTGGGAGGCCACAAGTCGTGGTGTTTGTTTAAGTTAGGATCAAGACCTCTTCTCTTGGGGCCGTACAGGTTGACATAGTTGACCTGGGACGTACTGGCTATTTCGAGGCCTCGATCCGAGCTTATGCTTAACAAACAACCACTTCTGTTCGTTTGGAGCCTGAGGATTGGACACTCTCCGTGAGGGCTAAGTCTTCTAGAGTTTAATTGGAGTTATCTAAATTCCTTTTACATCTTATTTCCTTTTTTGGGGAGTACTGGATTTTGGTTAGGGATTGATTGCTCTTCGCCTTGTTTATCGCTATACCGAGGTAGTTGCATCGCGGTGACGATGGACGGATCGGAGGACCGCTGAAGGAAGGAAATGCGAAGGTCAACCAGATGTGAATGATTATGGATTGCTATGAACAGGTGCCACGTCCCACCCAACCTCATAGAATCCTATTAGACATGCAATATGTAGTCGCTAGCGCTTTACTTTATGCAAATGAACTGTGATAGGATGCATGGTAGATTGCTTGATAAGCCATTACCTTGACGCAACCTTTCTCCTGCACACCCACTGCTAGGATAGACGCTCGCCTACCTCATGATACTTGCTACACACTTACACTTTACTCATACATGCTTGTGTGTGGCTAAGGCACGTGGTGCCGTGAACTGGATAACTGGGGATAACATGGGAGAGATCTTGGCGTGTGTCTTGGGTGTGTGGTGAGGGTTGTGTCGACTGGGCAGGATCTACGACGAGTCAGGGGACAAGTCTTGCCGGAGAGTGTGATCTGGGCACTCCCTATGTGAGAGAGTACCTGTGGCGGGTACATGTGATGTGAGTAGATTCCAGGGAGGAGTGTCTTCATGGGACGAATCCCTGGAATGGAGGTGCCGTCGAGGCACGGGGCGTCGAGCCCCTGGTGAAGATATCCTGTCCAGTCCCTCTAAGGACTGGTTTGTCGAGCCTAGGGTTCATGGGACCTTTTCGTACACACCACTCGTTCCTGATGGGCGGGAAACGACTTGACGGCTAGCTGGCCCCCTGTCATCACTACTAGGTTGATAGGTGATAGTGTAGGGAGGTACGGGTGCCGAGACCCACACCCTCCTGAGACAACGTGGAACCCTTAGGGATCCGGTACCACGTCTCACAGTCTCAGCGTGCCGGTGGATCTCCGGGGTGCCCCAGAGCTGAGTGGTAGGGTGGCATTGGGCCAGTTAGGCGGCGGCTTGGTATCAGCCTAGACGAGGCATCGTCGATGATGGTGATCTTGTGGTTCCAGGTGTACAAGCTCTGCAGAGTTACTAAATCTATACGTATAGCCGTGTCCCCGGTACGGACATTCCCGTGAGTACCATACGTTCGTTATAGTGAGAGGTGTCCATTTTTTCTCTTCCCCCTCGGGTGTTGTTGGATTCCGGCTTAGGCCGCCGCCGAGGCAAGGAGGAGCGGGAGTCTTCCTTGCCGACTAGAGAGTGAGAGTGTGGTGAGGTGTATGGATGTGGATGTGGATGTGGATGGGATGGATGGATGTGTGGTTGAGAGGGGTTAAAAACCTGATGAACTATATTATATTTACATTATGAACTGGCATAGGAAAACAACGGCCAAATATAGGCCTTTCTCTCTCTACCCTTGCATTCCACTTACCACATAGCAACGCAAAGCATAGGGTGGGAGCCCGTGGCCGCATAAAATCGCATCGATAGAGTTGAGCAGGTTTGGTACCCGAGGAGGACCACGACGATAATGGAGCTAGAAGAATTAGGTGGTCTCGTTCCTACACTCAAGTTTGGTTAAGGAGATCAAGTCTACGCCCGCTGATACTCTACCCCAACTCTGATGATTCTTCGTGAAGGAGGAGCCTTCACCCGCTAAGACGCTACGTCTACTCTGATGTTGATCCGTGTGTGTGTTTATCGCTAGGATACGATGTACTTAGGCGTGTTACAAGTGTTGTAATACTCTGCAATTTATATCTTTCGTGATGTATGAACTATGGTATCGACTGTATTCGAAGTACTCTGTGGATTTCCCTTCGAGGAAATCGCGGGTCGTTTCAAGGGCACTGTTCCGCTACAGTGTTCTATGAGAGGGGGGCTGGTATACAACTTTAGTAGTATAGGTTAGACTAGAACGGTGCGCGGCGTTGCCGCGCTTAGAATGTGCCCGTATATTTTAATTTAATGGAACGTCAATTGTAGGCCAATTAAGGCAGAATACGGGTTAATTTTTTAGAATTTCGAGGTTCCTTTTATAAATAATTTTTGTAGACTTAAACTGCTTTGTTAGATGAAATTATGATAACGTGGTGCAATGCTTTTTTCCGAAAATATGTATCGTTCTTGTTGAATCTGATTATTTGGTAAATTTTTTATGTCAGTTTCAATGCCTTGCGTACTGTGAGCTTGCTACTCCGTAGTGGTGAGACTCTATCAATTTGATGATTTACTGTAGAAATAGAACCTTTTGAAGAATTATATCTTTAAAGTGAGGCGTGCATTTGTTAATGATATTTAGAGGGCCTTAATGGTTTTTAGCCTAGAGCTGCAGTGATCATTTTTTTAGGAAATGAAAAATGTGTCACCATTGTTTAATCTGATCAATTGTTAATATTTCTATGTCAGTTTCATTACTGTATCGATTAGCTACAACCTTATAAAAATAAATTTATAGGATTCTTTTTATTTTCTGCATTATCGTTAGCTTTTGTAGATGCGAAATTTTTAGCTTCGGGTAGAATTGATAGAATTAGCTGTTTTTTAAAAAAAGAGCAGATAAGAAGTATATTAACAGTATATAGAAAGTACGTAAACAATGAATGAACAATATCTAAGTAGTGAATGAACAGTGTTTGACCAGTGATTTTTAGAGTGGTTTGAGCTGTCTAATCGCGATCCATCGGCTCATAATAATTTAATAAAGTAACAGTTGTAGTTTAATTAGATTTCATTTCATTAGTATGTACAGTCCTTTTCGGTGTGAAATTTTTAGCTTCGGGTGGAATTGATGAGTCGGGCACGACTGACAGCTCGCGGATTTTATTGTTGCTATAGTTTTTACGTGCTAATAATGTAAAAAGAGCATGCGTTAAATAACAAAACACCTATAAGGACATCTAAAACTTGTCTGTACAACTTTTTAGTAATATTTGAAACATCAACTTTAATGTAACAAATAATATGCGTTACTTAAACTATTTAAAACCTTTATATTTTATGGCCAATGGCGTTATATAATTATTCTTATTATTGATGTTGTATGAATTTAAGTTTTATGTCTATTCATATTAATTGTATGTTCTTAAATTATTCATATATTGGTGATTTTTTTAAAAAATTGCAAACTATTTATTCATAAATATTATTTAGTTTTATCGATTTTTAGTATATTGAATTGCTGGAATACGATTCTATGCAGTCTTCGCTAGTTGTAATTTTATTTTATTATGAGTTGTTATAAGAAGTACATTAACAGTATATGGAAAGTACGTGAACAATGAGCAAACAATATCTAAACAGTGAATTAACAATGTTTGGACAGCGATTTTCAGAGTGGTTTGAGCTGTCTAATCACGATTCATCGGCTCATATTAATTTAATAAAGTAACAATTGTAGTCCAATTAGATTTCATTTTATTAGTATATACGGTTCTTTTTATAATTTAACTGATTGGTATATACAGTTCTCGAGGTTTGTTCTATAAAATAATCAAAAACGTATAGCAGGTTAATTTAAAAAAAAAAAATTTGAGGAGGTTTTTTTTGAATTGTTTAATATGTGTTACAACAAAATTGGTGCATCTGTAAGACTATCTAAAACTTGTATGTAGAACTATTTAGTAATGTTCAAAAAATCAACTTTAATGTAATAAATAATATGTGCCATTTAAACTATTTAAAAACCTTTTTATTTTGTGGCTAATGGCATTATATACTTTTTATTATCGTTGATGTTATATGAATTTGAGTTTTAATATGTATATTCATACTAATTCTAAGTTATTTAGTTTTATTGATTTTTAGTATATTCAGTTGTTGGAATACGATTCTACGCGGTTTTTTCGTTGGTTGTAATTTTATTTTATCCGGTGTTGTTATTTACAAGCATTATATAATTATATTTTTTACTACAATTATCGACATACAAATAGATATACGTTATTTTTAAAACAAAGAAAGATCATAATTATATTAATTGTAGGTGCGCATCGTACTATGTTGTAATTAAAGAAAGACCCTTCAAGAAAAGTGCTATTTGTTTTTGTAACAACCAACAAAAATTAGAAAAAATAAATTGAATATATAGGGTTTTATTTTAGAAGATTTTTGGTGGAAGAATTACAAGATTCGAGTTAAGATAGATGAGATATAAACCTTTTAAGTTTGTTGGCAAAACGTGAATAAATTATTCTGGATTTTGGGATGATGAAGAAGAGGTCGAAAATATTTTGGTAGGCTCTACAGTAATTTTAGTTTATTCAAGTATTTTCTTGGAAATTTTCTAGAAAGAACAATAGTTTATTTTAATCTTTCGGGTATGTTTCTCGTGTACGCGTAGCAATTTCTCTGTGAACAGTGAAACTGTAGATAACAGGACATGAACAGTGACAAATAGTGCCCACGAAAACGACTTTTGCAGTGTTTTTGAGCCGTTCGATCGCGATCCGACGGCCGATATCTTTTTAGATGACGTGGCCCCATCCCCTTTCCAGGAACGCGACCACGTTTCACTAGTATATAGATTGGTGAAATTGAATCAAGCAAAACATAAATTACATTAGGGAATATTTTAAGAATTACTGACAATTATTCTTTGTGCGTATAATTCTTAAAAAGATAGAGATAAAACAAGAGTGTGATGGCAAAATATAAAATAGTAACCCTTGTAAAACATACTCTCTCTAAAAAAAAAGAGTGACGTTTTGAGATTGGTGCTGGTCAAACTTGCTTCGGTTTTGAATAGATTTACGTAAAAAAATATCAATATTTTTATCTCTAAATAAGTTTATTATAAAATAGGTTAAAAGAGCTATCTAATGATATTAGTTATATACTATAAATATTAATATTTTTTTATATATTTGGTCAAATTTAAAAAACATTTAGCTCCTTGAGAAGAGAGGATAACATTTATTTTGGGATGAAGGGAGTACGTTGTACTCTATAGAGTCGAGTATTATGGTAGTTGTGGGTCCACAAAATTTAAACCAAACACACCAGGTACAAGACAACAGAAGATAAATTCCATTCTAGGATAAACTTTGGAAATTCAAATAATTTGTTAGGCTTAGAGAACCATTTTTTTGTGCAAGGGACTAAGTACAAAGGTACTTCCTCTATTCTAAATTTTATGAAATTTTGACTTTTCTAGATATATAGTTTTGCTAGCTAAATTGTCTTATAATTTCGAAAGGGAGAGTAGAAATTTGTTAGGATAGTAAAATGATTTTTTAAAGTAGAAATTATAGCTTGTTTGCTAATCATTCCTTGTGCCGATTAGAGAAATTGCTAGCCATGCTTCCTCCAGGTTTTGAAAAATATCCAGCGTCCAGAAGGGGAAAAAAAAAAGACATATCGTCAAATGACGAGTTGCAGTCGATTTAGAAAGAACAAAAAAGACGAGCAATCGATTCATAATTCAGTTCCCAGCAAAAAAAATGAATCAAAGCGTAACACAAGAATCGCTAAAAACACAGATCCCATCGCCCGTTAAACAAGAACTGCCCACTCTTGTGTGGTGAAATGATTGGCTCGCGCGCTGCGTGGACACCACACATGTTGGAACTCGGACGTGGAGCCAAGAGGAGGCAGAGTACGGGACGCGGCGTGGGCACGTCCATTTCGTCTGCTTGACTGGATGCCAGCTTTCCTAATTTCTACTGCTAGGAATCGAAGGAACCGTGTTGGTGTGCGACGCTTTCTTCCCTCGCCAATTGGCATCCTTCCCTCCCTCTCTCCCCGCGCCATTGCCAAGTAACAAGACATCTCTCTCCAGCTCCTCCAGAAGTTACTCGCGACATTTTTGTTGCCCCTGCTGCTGCATTGGTGGTGGCTCGGTCCCTGCCGGTGTCACAAGCAATCAATTAGAAGCAGCGGCCATTGAAGCTCGCGCACCGCCATCGTCGTCTTGCTCGCGCCGTGCTTCGCTACCATCCAGTAGCTCCGGCTGTCCGTCAAGATGAACGACCTCTTCTCGTCGGCGTCGTTCAAGAAGTACGCCGACCTGAAGCACCAGGTGGTGCTGGACGACCTGGAGTCCGGCGGCGTCGAGGAGGAGGGCGCGGACCTGGACCAGTTCTTCGAGGACGTGGAGGGCGTGAAGGAGGACCTGCGCGGGCTGGAGGCGCTGCACCGGCGGCTGCAGTCGGCGCACGAGGAGAGCAAGACCGCGCACGACGCCCGCGCCGTCACCGCCCTCCGCGCCCGCATGGACGCCGACGTCGACCGGGTGCTCCGCGCCGCCAAGGCCGTGAAGGCCAGGCTGGAGGCGCTCGACCGCGCCAACGCCGCCAGCCGCAAGCTCCCCGGCTGCGGGCCGGGCTCCTCCACCGACCGCACCCGCACCTCCGTCGTCACCGGGCTCGGCAAGAAGCTCAAGGACCTCATGGACGACTTCCAGGTACTACTACTAGCTTATTAGCTGGCTCGATCGCCATGTTTCCTCAAGGACCTCATGGACGACGACGACCTCCTCATGCATTCGCAGGGCCTGCGGACGCGCATGGCGGCGGAGTACAGGGAGACGGTGGCGCGGCGGTACTACACGGTGACGGGGGAGGAGGCGGCGGACGGCACGGTGGAGGCGCTGATCGCGTCGGGGCAGAGCGAGACGTTCCTGCAGAAGGCGATCCAGGAGCAGGCAGCGGCGGCGGGGCGCGGGCAGGTGCTGGACACGGTGTCGGAGATCCAGGAGCGGCACGACGCCGTGGTGGAGCTGGAGCGCAGCCTGAAAGAGCTGCACCAGCTGTTCCTGGACATGGCGGCGCTGGTGGACGCGCAGGGCGCCCAGCTGAACGACATCGAGAGCCACGTCGCGCGCGCCAGCTCCTTCGTGCTCCGCGGCGCCGTCGAGCTGGAGGCGGCGAGGGAGTACCAGAGGAGCGGGCGCAAGTGGGCGTGCGTCGCCGTCGTCGCGGGCGTCGTGCTCGTCGCCGTCGTCGTGCTCCCCGTCCTCGTCAACCTCCACCTCCTCACCTTGAGACGGTAGATCGGTCGTCGTTTTTGCGGCATCCGCGATGCATCAATCGATTTTTCTTCTTGTGCTACCGTAGCTAGAGAATGAAGCAGTGTTGCTTGCATTGGAATTGTTGTTTTAATTTGTTTGTTTATTCGTTTGAGCCGGCGTAGTGGGAGGAGAGTAGAATTGCTCGTGATGCATGTGTACGTGTACGTACGTGGCAACAAAGAGATGCCTGAGACTGAAAGACGCGCCTTTTCTCAGAGATTCTGGCCGGCTCAGGCTAAGTCATGCATGAAACAGACTCCGTGTTGTTTGACCTCAATGTGGTCGGCACGTCGGAGGCAAGGACGTTCGTGGCCTGCCGATAGAGTGCCCATCCAGGCACCAGACACGAACGCGATCGTGCAGTGCAAGCGCAACCTGTGGGCTGTGTGGCGATGTTTGCCGCTGCTACTTGTACGATGAGAATTCGATAGGAAAGGATGGGATTTTGGTGGCGGCCGTGTACCTGTACAACGATCTGAGATCTCAGATCGATGCTTTGGCATTGGGGGTGCTAGATAGATTATGTATCGGCAGCAAATCTGGATGGAGTGGTAAAGTAAACAAGAATGTTCGTCGTCCGTGGAAGGAAGCTCAGTGACTGATTGTGATGGAGAAGGACAAAAGTTGTGGTTTTCATTTTTCGCATCTAAGCACCAGTGGTCTAGTGGTAGAATAGTACCCTGCCACGGTACAGACCCGGGTTCGATTCCCGGCTGGTGCATATATTTTTATGTTTTTATCATTTTTGTTTCCGCTGGATTTCCGGCTGGGCCACGAATCCGTTACGGTTCCGGTTTTTATCATTTTTGTTTCCGCTGGATCGGATTTCCGGCTGGGCCGCGAATCCGTTACGGTTCCGGTTGGCACGTCGTCACCAAGTTCTAATCAGAGCGCAACCTGCCGCGCATATATTGGATGGAGTCCAACTCTTTTGGTCTAATAAATCCAAAAAATCGAGTTAACTAGGGTGGAACCCCGCGCAGCGCGGACAGGGGAGAAAGAAGGGGAAAAGAAAAAAAAAAAGATCTCGAAAAAAAGAGGGAGAGAAG
Source organism: Chrysopogon serrulatus (assembly GCA_015844335.1). Lineage (NCBI taxonomy): Eukaryota > Viridiplantae > Streptophyta > Magnoliopsida > Poales > Poaceae > Chrysopogon > Chrysopogon serrulatus. The sequence goes on along the minus strand of JADLZL010002324.1, from coordinate 89,113 downwards.
GAAATGATATGAACAGTAACAGACCTGTACTGTTTGTAAAGGGTAACGGATGGTACTGTTCATGCGGGTGGGACTGTTTGTTGTACCTGTACTGTTCATGAGTACTGTTCTTAACGGGTACGGGCGAAACCGTTTATATCGAGTGATACTGTTCATGGGAACGGTTACTGTTCATAGACATTGTTCCGTGAGAGGAGAGGAGCGGGCACTGTATGCAGAACAGTAACTTTTGTGAGGGGGACGTTGGTATACAGCTTTAGTAGTATACTCCCTCCGTTCCAAAATGTCTGTCGCTTCGCTTCCCGATAAACAAATATCGGTAATTTTTATAAATATTAAATATCATCGATTAGTATTATCGGAAAGATCTTTGGATCTAGTTTTTTAACAAAATTATTTGAAAGTATAAATATTATATATATTTTCTACAAATCAAGTCAAACTTGTGGCACGCATCCCACGGTGACACTTATTTTGAAACGGAGGGAGCAGGTATGATTAAAGATTAAAGACAAGGAAAACGATCCATCCACCAGCTGACCACCATGCCGGAATCGGAACTGCCGCCACGGCCGTCCAAAAGGTCTCGACACATTCAAGAGGCGCAGGCGGCGGTGATGCCGCTGGCGCCGTTTCTACCCAACGATGTGATCCTCGAACAGATTCTGACGCGCGTCCCGGCCGCTGCCACCACCGTTCGCTTCCGGGCGGTGTGCCGAGAGTGGCGCGCCGCGCTCACCTCCGACCACTTCGTCCGTGCGCACCATGCCATCGTCAGAGCCGCCGCTGCCCACCCGCCGCCGCCGCCGGAGATCGTTTTCTTCGCGCCCACCGCCGCGGGCTCTGCCACCACCACGTCCTTCTACTACACGAGGCTGACGCTCCCCTCACATTCGAACAACGGCTCGTCGGCACGCGAGCTGGTGACCGTGGGCGACATGCGCGCCGACGACCTCGTCATGTCTGCCAGCAAGCCTTGCTGCGGGCTCACCCTCTTCTTCGAGCCGGGCGTGTCCGCATACCACGTCTGCAACCTCTCCACCGGCGAGCACGTCTCGCTGCCGCCCTGCCCATGGGCACGGAGGGTGATCCCCTACGGCCACTTCGTGCTCTCGAGCACCGGGCTCGGCTTCGACCCGGCGACCAACGAGCACAAGGTGGTCAGGCTGTTCGAGGACCGGAACATGCAGCCGCGCTGCGAGGTCTACGGCCTGAGGTCCGGCGGGTGGCGGCCCTGCGCCGGACAAGTGCCGCCGGACGCGCCCAGGGGTCTCTGTAGCCTCCCCCCGGTGTTCGTGGACGGGTGTTTCTACTGGCACATGTACTGGCACCTGAACACTAGGATGAACTTCGATGACCCGGATGGCAACTTGTGGGTGGGTATCTCTACGCCGGAGTCCATCCTGTCGCTCTCCGTCGACACCGAGCAGTTCCGGTGGGTACGCCCGCCGGAAGGACGGGCGCGCCACGCCTTCGACCTCGCCGAGCTCGACGGCGCTCTGTGCGCCGTGGTGGACACTCGGCTCGCCGCGGGACAGCACGAGCTCTGGACTTTGACGGCCGCAGCAGGCTCGACGACGACGACGGCGGCGTGGTCGTTGCGCTGCCGCATCAGCTTGGCGAGCCTGCTGCCCCCGCCGATGAGCGACGCCTTCCCCGCGCTGGGTTCCGCATGCTCCCGCTCGGCTCAACGCCCGGAGGAGAGATCCTTCTCGCCACCAGCCGACACGAGGTGTACGCCTACGACCCTGAGAGCAACCGTGCTAGCAGGGCGTTCTCGGCGAGCGACTTTGTAGACACCCTGACGCATGAGTCGAAGCTGCTCAACATCGCCATACACGAGGAATGGGTCACCCCAGTCTGCCGCCGCCCTGGGGCCGGTGATGATGTGAGCAAGCTGAAGATGAAGCCCGACAACCGGACTGTTGCCAGGCAAGGAGGACGAGGACCTACGGACCGGCGCAGAGATTTTTTCTAGAACACGACTTCACGTGTATTTCATTAAGGAGGGACCGGCGCAGAGATGATGGCACTGGTACGGTCAAGCTGATGTTTAGCCTTCTTTGCCGTCACAACAATGGCCCGATACACCCTAGCATCTAGGAATGCGAGCAGGCTAGCCTACGACCTTATAGATTTATTAGGTTGCCACTTAATTAAGCAGCTCATAAAATTAAGCCTATAATATACGGTTACAGGGTCATTTATGTATCCGTAGTGACATTTTTTTATAAGAGTCTTCATTGTGAAGAGACTCATATTCCATTCTGTATTTTTCTTATTTTCTATCTAGAATTTATGAATTCATGATGCATGTATTAGCTTGTTTGGATATTATTAGATGGACATATTATCAAAAAAAAAAAAATCCCAAAGAGCAGGCGCCCATGGTGAAGCTCCACTGACAATATTACTTCCCTCTGATGCAACTGAATTTCAGGTTCCTAAGTCTATTCTCCAAAGAGCAAAGGGGATGTTCTCCAAAGGGGCTGGACTTCAGCTTATCACCCTGTTGAGCAAGTACTTGTGAAATAGTCAAGGAAATCATTGGAGCAACTTCGACTACACTTCCCGCTTGCGTCGGCATGGGGTCATGTCAGTTCTCAAGAGGAGTGGAATGTCAGGACTGTTTCCTGTCCGACAACTACGATGTCTGAAGAATCGGAGCTGCTATCTAAAGGCTGAAGTATCCGGCTGGCAGTGGGTTAGCATTAGAGTATAAGTAGAGAACTCATAGGCTGAAGTTCCTGAATTCTAAAATCTGTCCTCGCCATTCCCCTTTACCTTCTTCTGATCTTCTTCCTTCCCACGCTTACTGCCTCCGCTAACACGTTAGCCGTGACGGAGAAAGCGCGCCGATTTCCTTCTCCAGTCCCCCTTGTGTGTTCAGCAAAACATGGTCGTCTCTCCAGCACCAACTACGGGCCACAGCAACATGCCACTGATTAGCCAAAATGCTAAATCTCACAAGGATGAACCAACATGCCTGGGCAGGAAGTGAAGCCAACACTGGTGATGAAGGTGACTTTTGCCCGGAAGAGCAAAAAGGGAGGGAACAGAAGGAGCATAAGAAGATCCATAGTACTGGCTCTTCTCGATCCGGATCGCTTTCACCATTGACAAAATCCTCTGACACTGTCTTCTTTTTATGCCTTTGACCGCAATACATTTAGCTATATTTTTGGAAGCTTGATGCATCAATGATCAAATTAAATTTAGGAGATTTTAGTAACAACCAAATTTCCACTTCTTTACTAAATCCAATACGCGATAGGTCAAACTATCAGTTCTCTACAATCTTGATCCAGCCATAAGATGATGCTTTAGCCAATTTAGCAATGCAGCAATTTTCACTTTTAGTATGATCAGCAAATGTAAACACCAAGAACATAAGGATCAGGGAAAATATAGTGCCGGCACAGCATTACATTTGTTGTACTGTATAGCTTGCCGTAGCTTATTGATTAGTATCCACTATTCTATACAATCATATCTTCAGAGTAACCATATATTGTTCCTTCATCAAATTCTAAAGCTCCTGAACTCTTTACAAAATCATGAAAAATCACCACTGTCGGCTTAGAGATGGGCATGGCAACACTGGGCCAAGGTTTTCTATTACAGAAGTTATACTTCAGATTGGCCTCAAATGCAGCAAATTTGACATATACTCAATGAACCTAGGTACTGACATATACACGGTGCATAATCATCGGTTTTCAGAGCCAACGAACCCAGGTACCATCAGAATGCAACATCAGAAACAAGATAGCCCGCAAACTTCTATAAAGACCGTACCCAGTGTAGAGAGCTCCTGCTCTATGCGGGGTTTGGGGAAGGGTGTCAGCACCAGGCCTTACCCACACAAAGTGCAATGTGCGGAGGCTGGGGCTCGAACCCGGCTTAATTTTATGAGCTGCTTAATCAAGCAGCAACCCAATACGTGAGTTTGCGGGTTATCCTGCTCACAGTCCTAGATGTTCAGTGTATCGGGCCATTGTTGTCACGGTAAAGAAGGTTGAACATAAGCATGACCGCCATACCAGTGACATCGTCTCTGCGCCGGTCAGTAGGTCCTCGTCCTCCTTGCCTGGCAACAGTCCGGTTACCGGGCTTCATCTTCAGCTTGCCGACATCGTCACCGGCCCTAGGGCGGCTGCAGACGGGGGTGACCCACTCCTCGTGTATGGCAACGTTGAGGAGCAGCTCTGACTCGCGCGTCAGGGTGTCTATGAAGTGGCTCGCCGAGAACACCTTGCTAGCACGATTGCTCTCAGGGTCGTAGGCGTACACCTCGTGGCGGCTCGTGGCAAGAAGGATCTCTCCTCCGGGCGTTGAGCCGAGCGGTAGCATGCGGCAGCCAGCGCGCAAGGCGTCGCTCATCGGCCGGGGCAGCAGGCTCGCCAAGCTGATGCAGCAGCGCAACGACCACGCCGACGTCGTCGTCGTCGAGCCTGCTGCGGCCGTCAAAGTCCAGAGCTCGTACTGTCTCACGGTGAGGCGAGTGTCCACCACGGCGCACAGGTAGCCGTCGAGGTCGGCGAGGTGGAAGGCGTAGCTCGCCCGTTCTTCCGGCGGGTGCATCCACCCGGACTGCTCGGTGTCGACGGAGAGCGACAGGATGGGCTCCGGCGTTCTAAAGAACACGGCTTCCGAGCCAACGAAGTTCATCTCGGTGTTCATGTGCCAGTAGAAGTACCCGTCCACAAACACCGGGGACGGCTGCAGAGACCCTTAGGCGCGTGCGGCGGCACCTGTCCGGCGCAGGGGCGCCACCCGCCGGACCTCAGGCCGTAGACCTCGCAGCGCGGCCGCTTGTTCCAGTCCTCGAAGAGCCTGACCACCTTGTGCTCGCTGGCCGCCGCGTCGAAGCCGAGCCCGGTGCTCGAGAGCACGAAGGGGCCGTGGGGATCACTCTCCTTGCCCATGGGCACGGCGGCAGGGAGACGTGCTCTCCGGTGGAGAGGTTGCAGACGTGGTACGCGGACACGCCGGGCTGGGAGAGGAGGGTGAGCCCGCGGCAGGGCTTGGTGCCAGACATGACAAGGTCGCCGGCGCGCACGTCGCCCACGGTCGCCAGCTCGCGGGCCGACGAGCGGTCGTCGTCGTTCCGCTGTGAGGTGAGCGTCAGCCTCGAGGAGTAGAAGGACGTGGCGGTGGGAGAGCCTGCGGCGGTTGGCGCGAAGAAAACGATCTCCGGCGGTGGCTGGGCAGCGGCTCTGATGGCTCGGTGCGCCCGGACGAACTGATCGGAGGGGGAGCGCGGCGCGCCACTCTCGGCAGACCGCCCGGAAGCGAACGGTGGCGGCGGCCGGGACGCGCGTCAGAATCTGTTCGAGGATCAGTTCGTTGGGTACAAACGGCGGCGCCACCGCCGCCGCCGCCTCTGGAACGTGCCGAGACCTTTTGGCCGGTCGTGGCGGCGCCGGCGCCGCCCGGAATATTCCGGCATGGTGTGGTTGATCGATTGTATTCCTTATGTTGACTTGATTTTGTATCTATGTATGTACTAGGAAGCGTGCCCGTGCGTTGCTACGGGACAACAAAACTTTATAATAAAAACACATAGATCTCACGATAAGATAACGATATGGAGCTAGTCGATGTTGTTGGGAACAGGGGAAGATGATTGGCTATATGTGCGGTGCTACGGCCGTGGCGAGCATTCGGGACGGTTCACCGACACCGGCGTTCCTGAGCGCCGTGGGCTCGGTAAGGCCATGCTTATGCTCATGCGAGCATGCACGTGTGTACCGTGACGTGACAGATAAAAAGGCGGGGCCTTGGTCCAGCATAGTTTTTGTCATCCTAATTCAGTAACTTGCATATGACCATCTAATAGTTTCATTGAGAATGACAATAAAAGGCACTTATGCCATATTAAACAGAGAACATAGATTGATCTAATCAGTATTAAGAGGAACTATTACATAGGTGATCCTTGGTAGTCTTGCATAGTCTGATCTTTCACTTTAGTGACTCAGTTAACAATTTGTTTCATAAAGTACCGGTCAAGAGAAACTGTTATTACAATTACTGTATATTCTGATATTGCCTCCTGTCATGCATGAAAAAGTTATTTTTTCTTGAAAGTTATTAGGACTGCATGCTAGAAAATATCCTCAGTCCCACATTAGAGAGAGAGAGAGAGAGAGAGAGAGAGAGAGAGAGATGAGGAACTGATAGATCATAAAAATTGACTACTCTTTATAATGAGAACTCTATCCGACCTCGGGCATTTCTTTGGATGGGAATCAAGATGATTTGTCAGATCATCCAAGATGAGTAAAGTAGATGGAGTCACCATGAACTTGCAAACTGCAAGCCTTGCCTAAGAAAGCACAGATAAAGAATGAGCAAATATACACAGGCTAGAAATATTGTTATGCAAACATCACTGGATCACCACTGGAGTGCATCTAGGCGAGCTTATAAAGGTGATTTAGGCGAGCTTATAAAGTTGATTTGTGAGGAGTGAAAAAACTAAAATGTAAAAATGTACTGAAAATCTGCATTACCTCCTCTCCACCACTTAAAAATCGTACTTTTTTTCTGTCCAAAGATGACATCCCCTCAAACTACGACCAAGGAGGCCTTTGATATCGGTGTCCAATCTTCCGTAGCTTCTGCTACACAGTATTCTCTAAATCAAGAGCTTATGCCTAGTAAAGCATCATATGCCATTAATCTAATATAGGAAAAGAGCAACTTTTACTGCATTTATTCAGTAGGAGCTTGATTTACCAAGTGCCCTGATGGCGACATTCTTTCTATCTAAAACAACCGCAAGAGAAGGTAACAAATAGAGTAGCTCAATTTACCTGATTCTACTCCAAACAGTTCGGCAACACGCTATGGTCCCCAAGAAGCACCTCACCACCCTGTGGCTTCTCTATCCCCAAAGTTTAAGCAGTGTGCTCTTTCCACAACCATTGGGCTCAATAATATCTATCTTTTCACCTCACTCTACTATCAGATTAGCATTACTGAACGAAGTCTGGACACACATCTCAACAATTAGGATATGTGCAAAAATTGAAATACGAACACTTAACACCACGTTCAGGAAGTAGGCAAAAACCAGCGGTGTTAAAAATTGCATGCACAAGTGCTTTCAAAATCAGAACATTGGTTGGATATTCATCATCAATTGTTTTCTAACTGTATTTGATTTTGTTTTGCGGGGTTGGGGGGGCAACATCAAACTCAGTTACAACCATTTTGGCCAAATGTGAACCATTTGTCATACAAATAATTTAATTATTGTAATGATTGGCAAGACAATATGGGAATTCTACAAAGGTAGTGGAGGAAGTAGAGAATAGAACCATGGCAGTGCCCTACCTTGAGTCACACAGGTGCCAAATGATCATTTTCCACAGGGTACTTTTATCATTCTGAAGATGCACCCCAGCAACACTTGAAAACCTGAAACTCCATTAGGGTGTCACATTTCAAGGCCAATGGAATTATCCATCGAATGATTAGGCACAACAATATAGCTAGATAGTCCATCAATTATACTAACCAATGACAGTAGGCTCTTGGTGGCCAATCTTCAGGACATCAATATCGTCAGTTTTATGTGGTCGACATGGAAACCTAGAGATTCAGCTTGTATAGATAGATCCTGAATCATCCATGTTGGGTGCACACAACCATGGATGCCAGGTCTCATTGGATTGCTGCTGACATTTGTGTCATCCTTGTTGTGGCCGGGCAGCCGGGCTTGAACTCGCAGGAGTTAACCTTGAAGTCCTCCTGCCATTGTGCATCACTACCAAGACCTGGCTACTTATACAAGTGCGATTTGAAACAAGCATCGTACCCCAAGGAGCCATAGGCACAGCAGCTTGATGGGCCTTGTCAATATTCGAAGGCACGAGCATGGAGCCAAAGCTCAGTCCACATGCCTCCACTCCAGACTCTAAGCACAGCAACGCCATCTCACGCACCAACATTGGCAGCCCCCACTGTCAGCGGCACTCATTGTCATGCCTATGTATATAGAGAAGAAAAACAACATACGCTTTGTCTCATTTCTTTTTGCGCTAATTGAAATAGGAACTATAGGATATCGTACTCTTCCTCGAGTTGCAAGAATTGAATTGAATGTGTAAGATGGCAGCAGGTATGACAAAACTTTTATAAGTGGAGATAAAACTGATTGCAACTAACACATAGAAAATAAATGGATATACTGTGAATTATAACTACCTTATCAGTGCCAAATGAATTGGCGTCTTCAATTGCCAAGAAATAATTAATCCATTTTTTAATATATTTTTTTAGGACATCTGCATCTAGCTCTACTACTCCACAACTATGACAACACTAAGGACCTACATGTTAGTCCTTATATTAACTTGAGAGGATACTGCCTTGTGACCTTGAACCTTTTCTTCTCTAGCTGCTCCATAGCAACTCAGATGACTGTAAACAGAGAACAAGCATGCATTGATATGAGATTGAGAACATGATGGAACCCAGATAGAAACGAAAACTATGTCAGACTGACATGTTTCCTGCTCCAGCTGCCTCCAGCCAATGTTCTACTGTCACAGCTCATTTCTAAATATGAAAGGCATTAGTTCCATTAATCAAAGAGACTAAATCATGTCTGAAAGACAATCAAATATTTGAAATTCTAAAAATCTGAATTGATGGCCATACAGTGAGCAATGGAAGCAAAAAAAAAAAAAAACATGAAAATTTTAATAGCCCATCTAAATTGAACACCGTGACACCATTCAATTTTGCATTTTTTTTGTACCATGGCACTGACAAAATATGATGCTTTGAAATTGATCTTCAGTGTAGTGTTTGTAATCAATCATCACTTTTACATGAGTGTTAACAAAGCATGACAATTAGCATCTGAAGCACATAATTCAAATTTATCTTTGAAATCAAAGCAAATAAGTTCAGGCCATAATCATTAGCACTGCAGCACATGACAAATGGATATTATTGGAGAGTAACCAAATAAAAAATAAAACTGCATTTATAGCACTAACATTTACAAATTAAAATATTAAACAAACTGCTATCTAGCACAACTCAACCTCGTGTGTATATGTTAGCAAAAAGGGGAAAAAATCATACCAAATCAGTGTGTCCCCACCGATGCCGCCGTCCTGCTCGTCCTCCTCCATCTCATCATTCTCCTCGCCCTCGCGACAAAGCTGTTCAACGCCTCTACCTTGGGACAGATAGTGGCGAGCAGGTGTCGCCGTCATATGCGCTGGGCAACGTTGAGGACAAAGTGGCGAGCAGGTGTCGGCTCAGCGAAGTTGTCGTCGAGGGCTTCTCGGATCAGATCGGCGCTGTCGACGTCGCCGTGTGCATCGAGGACGACGAGCATGTGAGGGCGGCACGCAAGGGGCAAGTGCCGAAGGTTGCACACGATGGTCAGGTGGTGATCGTCTGATGTAATTCTCGCCCGATTGATCCTAAAGTGTGCTGATGGCCGGATTGATTGCATTGATGGCGGTAGTTTCCTTCTTGATTGGTTGCATGGCTAGCTTCCTTCTTGATTGCACATGCACAATTCTTGTTGGCATGCACCATTGTGGCTCCGTGATTGCAGGATCGCACGGAATTGAATTTCCTTTCATGACCGGGAGTTTTCTTTCGCAGGAGGCAGAGCGATGTCGCGAGCCTGCGCTTACCGCACCAAAGAGTGGTCTTAGTTTTAGTCATTTTAGTTGTGGGAGATATGTAGATCAATCAAAAAGAAAAGAATTGCGCTCTGATTAGAACTAGATAGAACTTGGTTAGGTACTTGGTGACGACGTGCCACCCGTAACCGTAACGGATTTGTGGCCAACACGCATACGGGATTTTGTTTCCGAGTAAATCGTATGCATATGCAGTCGATTTGGTTCAAGGAGAAGAGACAGCTTCCATTGTAATTAATAAGGAAACAAATATAAATTAGTATATATACTCTATGTCTTTGAAAACTTTAACTTCTAGAATTCTTGTCAGTCAAATTATTTTAAATTTATCCAATTTTATAGAATATAGAAAAAGAACATAAATATCTATCTATGATATAAAATAAGAATCTTATAAAATAAGCATCAGGTATACTATAATATAAAATAAGCATCTTATAAAAATTATATTATATAATAAATATAATGATATTAATTTGATACTAAAAATTGTGGCGTTTTTTTCTAGAAATGTTATCAAAGTTTAAAAATTTTAACTTAAGACAACTCTAAAAATTAAACGTTTTAGGGACCGAGAGAGTATACGATAAATTACATGTAAATTATGTAAATTACGCGTCATGGTAAAAGCACTATCAAAGACAAGCAAGCAATGCAAACCTGATGAATTGCTGACAAGCGCGGAAAGGTCTTCGGTGACTACTGGGCCTCGTGCTTATACAAGCTTACGACTACGCCGACCCAACACACGCTGCTACGGCCCGGAACCTGTGCTGTGCTACTGCTCTGTGCTCTCGGAAAGGGGGGGGGAGAGAAGAACTCTGTACAGAACCGCGATGTCCGCCAAGGTTTTGCCCTATCGCGCCTCCTAGTCCTACCCGGCTCGCCGCTCGCCTCGCTGTGCGCCGCCACCGCCCCATCCTGCTCTCCTCTGTGTGGCGTGCCGGCGTGTCCCCTCCTCCCCTGCTCCGGCACCCGGTCGCCAGCCGTGCGCCGCTCCCCGCTTCCCGCTCTGCCCCGCCCACCGTTGGCAGCCGGCTGGGGACGCTGGGCGCAGGGCACCACCAGCACCAGGTGGCCTGCCGGCGAACGTCGATTCACCATCTGCAGGCGTTGGCCGTCGTGCATCGGCATCGGTTGATCGGTTTGCTCACCTCGAAGAGTCAGAGTGGCGGACGTCCCCTTTGCAGACTGTAGTGTCCTCCTCGCCTCATCTTGTTCAGTGGTGAGCAATAACGCTAGGCAAATAAGCAATAGACATTACTATCTGCTATATTGACATTTTTTCGATTTATTAAATATAGCAATACTGAGCGTATTCGGTGGAGAGTTAAATTCATTGCAATGTCATGACATTTTCTAGTTCATTCCGTATTAGGCTAAATCTCATCTCAGCTCACCTACACATTGCAATTATTGTTACATAGTTGGGGCATGAAGCACGGAAATGATTGGTTCATCTCAGAATTATTCACACTGTGTTCTGCCAAAGTTTCCAACTTATTTTGTTGAATAATGTAAGGTAGCAGGAGACCTTTTAGATGTGTATCATGCTTTTGACAATCTTGTGTTTGTATGCCAGATTCCTAACAAATATTATCCATACCGAATTGTGAATTTAGATTATACTCAATTCAATACAGTAAATTTAGCTAAGACTACCCTGGGTCAAAATGTTGGTTCCACCTCTGCGTTGGTGATATGGTTAGCTATTTGCCAAGTGCAGATGAGTTTGCAAGTTTTGCCTAACAGTCAATAGATGCCCTGTTTTTTTTTTGTGATTATTTATATTAATACAGATAGTTAGTTATTTTAGTTGCTTGCCTGCTGTTTAATACAAATAATGCCTTTTGTATTATTCTTTGCTTTGTGTTGGATGTCATTAAACTTGGTGTCATGAGGTGGTAGCCTTTTGGTACTGTATACGATGGTAGAGTGGTATCTTATGTTTGATGTTTTTTGGGTTAGCTCTGAGCACTTGGTTAATAGGATGGGAAAAAAACAATGGCAGCTGAAATTATTCTAAGCCTTATATTTGCACTAGATATTGCACGCTTTTGGCTCTACTCTTTCTTTGTTTCTGAACTACATCTCATTGATTTCTTATATCTGGGCTACTCCTATGGCCTTAAATTAGCTGCCTCTATTAATTCATTCTTAAATTGTTGTCTGACCTTGTTCTAGAAGTGAAATTAACTATTCTTTTTATTATGGCAAAAATTGATTTAGAAAGTATCACCAAAGAATTCTGCCAACATAATATACCACTAAAAGATGCATATGTCAACTTAATCTAGCGCTCCGTTAAATTTTTGGCCAAAGGTGTTAACGTGGGTAAAATACCCATGGCAGGGCCTAAGGGCCATGACCACCTTTGTGGGGCGGGCCTAACCCACCGGGCAAGTGGCGTCCACGCTGAGTGCCCCCGGGCCAGCGGGCTTGGCGTCTTCATGAGGGAGGGCTCCTGGTGACTGATGCCATAGGCGTGGGGGGTGGAGGGGAGGTGGCGTGCTCAGGGGAGGATGCGTCATTGCTTGGGCAGGGGCCGGGGGTGGGGGGGGGGGGGGAGGAGGTTTACTCATGGGAGGATAGACATGCCATGCCTGTTCGCATAGAGATAGAGAGCTGTCGTCGGAGATATGTTTTTACTTTTTAATCCTCCAAACAACATTTGAAATTAATTCTTAGAAAACTATGACATGTGCACCCAAATAAGAAAGTTGAATTGAACTAGGTATTTCATTTCTGATTGAATCTAATTCCTGGAATGAGTTCCAATTCTAGGTTTCCAAACAGTCCAAGGCATCGGACTCACGACTCAACAGGATGAACGGTGGCAAGAGGTTTGGCGGCGGCCGGGTGCCGACAGGGACTCCATCCCTTGCGTGGTCTTCTGTTGTCATCGTCGCCTCCCTCCTCGCTGGTGCCTCCATCGTCCACAACATCTACAAACCTGACATGGTTCGTCTCTATGCCTGCACCCCTGCCACCACGCACACCACCTGTTCGCCCAAATTCCTACACCAGACCCTCCTGATTATTATTTCGATTTTCATTTGCCGCTCCTGCAGACCATTCCACCAGTGGAGAGTGCAAGTGGAGGCAGCGGCCAGGAGAGATGAGTTGCGAATGGCTGGACACTACATGCAAGAGAGGCTGAGCATGAAGAAGTGAAGAACCGGCTATCAGCACTTATAGTTTTCCTCTTCGACACGCAATGTTTTTTTCTCTCTGTTCTTGCAACGAAAAGATGAGGAGACATAGTATTTGCTATCTGAATGCTCCTGGTGGTGCATAGCCAATGGGGTTATTGAGTTTTTTGCGTGTTCACAGGTTTGTTCATAACCATGCCAACAACTTCCACACTTTTTTTTTGTTCTGCGATGTTGATAGTCGCGGTCTCCTAAATTGCGGGAGCATCGACTGGTAGCTGGGATGATGACATTGCCATCCAGTTTCCTTCCTCGATTTGTTAAGTGCTGCAATTGGAGGTGAACTGAGGCACGCAAAGAAACCTGCCTATTATTGAGTTGATTGTACTGGGCTACTCGCCAATTGATCTCGATCAAAATGGCAATACAATTCACTTGTACTGTCACAGCACATCAAAGCCAAGAATGCATAACAGCACCACCATGCTAAGCTTAACTTGGAGGGAGACAAAATGGCAATACAATTCACTTGTACTGTCACAGCACATCTAAGCCAAGAATGCGTAACCGCACCACCGTGCTGACCGTACAACTGAAACTGATACAAATGTCTCACTACGGAGTACACTCAAATGGCGCCTCTGTCTGCCTTGCCATGGTTACCAAAGAATGCGCTCAGCTAAAGCCCACAGGCATGGGTTCATGGCTCCGCTCAAACACTGATCACGCCCGGTCGATATCACTTGAGAGTTGAGACCATGGCGCCGGTGGAGCACTGATGGTCGATCGGAGTCGGATCGTTAGGCGAAAAGAGCTGATTTCTTCATCCCCGCCGGTGACGGCGAGCCCCGGCGTCCCACGTCGCCTGCCTGGCGTACCGCGCGGAGAAGGACCGCGCCAGGTTCTCGGGCTCCCTCGCCGCGCCGCCCTCGTCGAAGTTCTGCGCGTACTCCTCGTGCCCGTACTGCTGCTGCTCCTTCACCGACGACCCGCTCCGGCTCATCACCGCCTTCCTCCCGCCGCCCCTCGCGATCCACGCCCAGAGCGCGCGGAGCACCGCCCCCCCGGCCGCCAGCTGCGGGCCGGGGCGCGCGCCGAGCTCGCCGCCACCGACGTCGTCGTCGTCACCGAGGTTTCTTGGCCATCCGGAGCCGCAAGACGTGAAGGTGGCCGCGAGGGCGGCCGGCATGGACACCTGCCTCCGGAGCTCGTGTGCCGCGACGGGGATGTACGGGCTTGAGGAGGCTGGACGGGAGGATCCCGGGGTGGTGGCCATCATCAATCAGCAAAGGTCCAGCACGGCGGCGGCGAGGTTGCAGTGTTGGTTGGTTGGTTCGAGGGAGTTCCAGGCAGCTCTGTGGATGTGACGGCGGTGGTGCGGACGGTGATTCATGAGCCACGAGGGAATCCCGCATACGCAAGCGGGTCAAGTGCGTGGTGCGACCGGGCGGCGTTGCTGCCTTGCTGGCTGGCGGCCGTGGTGTACAGGTGGAGTGGACGAGGTCTGGAGGAACGGAGCAGTTGGCGGCTCGACCGTGGTGAGAAAACCAGAGCTGGGTTCGTTTCAAAAAAAAAAAAGGAAAAAAAAAAGAACAGAGCTGGGTTCTCTCGCCTGAATTTGGATGGAGCTTGGAGGTGATCCGTGCCGTCGCAATTCTCACAGTCGCTCTGCTCCTGGCTGCGACATCCAGCAGGAACCGCCAGTCGATCATTTCCTTCGATGGTCTTGGCATTTGATTGAACCACGACAGTCGCCCGTCGACAAGTCAGTCAGCTCAGATGGCAACCAAGTGAAAAGGGACTGTTCGGGCTAGCTGCGGCAAGCTCGGCCCGCGCAGAAGCCGCCAGAGAGACAGCCCAGGCCCATCACCGATCACGCCAGCTGGGCGATTGTTCCCGCTGGGCCTGCCTGCCCCATGGGCCCTTGTTCCTGCTCCGCATCGGCCTGTGTTCGAGCCGGTCGGTCAAAGCCACAGGCAGGCACGCCGCCGCTTTCGCAGCAAGAACCACGCCAGCCGTCGTCGCTTTCGTCCATTCGCGTCTAGAACTCGAAGCGTTTCACTCAACCTTCCACCATTTCCACGCGGTCCTCTCCTCTCCTCCTCTGCCGCCCGCGCATCCCGACCTTCCGTCCAGCTTCCACCTCCCATTTGCCTTCTTCCAAGAAGACACTGACCCCCAGCAGTCCCAGCCGCAGAAAAGCCAAACCCATGCACCCACCACACTTTTATTTGGCCTCGCCCCCGACCGATCAAACGAGGCGGCTCCGGGCGGCCGGACTTACTTGAGCAAGTCTTCCTTCCATTCCATTCCACCGCCGCCCCTTCATTGCTCAAACCCACCTGTACATACATACATATATATAAATATGCACTGCACCGTGCCACCTACAAGCTACTAGTAAAGCTCTCCCAATTCCAACAACACCAGGATCCAATTTCCTTCCTTCTCGGCCTCCGTAGCTCCCTGCGTCCGTCCGTTACGCTGCGGCACCAGGCTCGGTTGATCCGTGCTCCGCGTCGGAAGCATGGCAGCAGCAGCTGGCAAGTCGTCGGCCACGGAGGAGACGGTGGCGCCGGCCGCCGCCGCGCGTGGGCGGCGCGGGATCGACCGGCAGGCCGTCGATAGGGGCATCGCCTACCTACTCATGGTGGCCGCCCTCGTCGCCACGTACGCGCTTCACTAGAGCTGTGAGCTGTGAGCTGTGTTTCGCTCTGCCTCTGCTCAGGCAGAGCACAGCTCACGGCACGGGAAGGGAAGGAAGGCTTTTGTGAGCTTTGCTGCTTCCCGGCCTCGGACTGAGAGTTCCCCCGCACCAAACTTCATTCGTTTGTCTTCCACTCTCTTCCTCTTGCAAGGAGATGGAGAGTTGGAGATGCCTGTGTGTACTGTAGTCTAGCCTGCACCACAGCAAAAATTTGTTTTCACTATTTGTTTTCACTATATACTCTTTCCGTGATTGATCTGTACAAATAGGATCATTTAATTTGTTGCCAAAACGATCAATACTGCCATGGTTTCGGCTTCTGTCCATCTTCTGTTGTCATTTGGTATGGGTTCGACATTCAGAGTTTGCAGCGTAACGAAATTTGTCATCAGCGTGCATATTAGCATTGCATAGCGTACTCCATCCGTTCACCCTCTTTTGGAACAAATGATTCATGAAAGAATCTCGTAGGGTTCTAATCATATAGGGATTTTTTATATGTGATCCTTTGGAATAGAGGATGTGCTATCTTGAAATCCTACAAAATTTCTATGAAAATGACTTAATTCATAGGAATTTTGGAGGAAATTTAACATCAGGTCCAGCCTCTTGGGAAATTTTTCTTTGTGCCGATCCCCCCTTTTCTCATGTGTCTCTCATGTGTTGCATCCAAATGTTCCACTAGAAAATTTCCTGCGTTTTCAATTCTTGTAGGATTGTAAGTGTCATACAACTTCAATCCTATACTTTTTCCATTCCTATATTTTGAAATATCCTGCGTTTCACAGAAGTCCATGTAAACTAGGATTTTCAAAGGTATACTATAGCCATCATTTCTCTTATACATCCTTCAGTTAGAAGTATAAGGATATTAGGATATCCATATGGTCCTCGTCTCCTTGTGTGACATTTTAACTATCAGCATATTATTGTAGAATAAATGAGTTATACACTATGAAAATAAGATACAAAACAAGTTTAATATTAACCGAGCATAATTTTGATCATCCTTTGCCAACCAGTCACACATAAAATAATCAAGTGTGGCTTCAACTTCCATGTTTCCAAACAACATGACATCCAAGACCTACAACAACAAATGCGGCATGCCAGAAGAGAGGAGCTACATGACATGGTTGTCGAGCTAGTAGGTCAACAGCTCACCTCCAAAGCAAGCCAAGCCAAGCCAATGCAAATAATGAAACCAATGGACTTCCGAGCTAAGTTAGAATTCCAACAATACATTGCTGCACATAGAAGCTCCTTCAAAGTAGTGTCCTCACTGAAGACATGATCAACATGAATCGCTTTTGCCACATGTTGGAAGGAGACATGGCCAATAATGTTACCTTCGTCGATGCTGGCAATAGTCTAGCGGCTTCCATTAACAATTTATCTATTTAGTACCCCACAAGTTGCCAACCCACTTGTCTGACAACTATTGTTATACATCGTATTGCTGCAACAACATCGTTTTGTTCCGTATCAACCAAGTTTCTCGAAGCTCCCAGGGGCCACACTTGATTTGTGTAGAATAGGAGGTTGACTTATGCAAAAGAGCACTGATGAGAGGGGGTATAAAGGCGAACGGGAGACATAAACATCAACAAAAGCTAACCAACAACAGAACTATCATGACAATGAGACCATTACTCACCCATGGGCTAGAATACCTCAAACATCGTCGGTATCATAAGGCCTCCCAAAGTCAATGCAAAAAGCCACATTATCACGCGCTTGCAGCCTTGCATTTTTCAGCCACACATATATTGTGGCTACCTTTGAGATCTGGAGTTCACAGAGACATCATTGATGGATCCAATATTCCGTGCTCTTGGACCTGACCACCATATGTGACAACAACCACAGTTGTGGTCAACATGTCTCTACCATCAAGCCATACTCGAGGCCAAGAACAATGTTGTCTTCGCCAATGGAGAGAGGATCATGACATTGTGATGCCTTGTGGTTGTGCAAGTTTATTGTAGACTTGTCCATTGTCTAAGTGAGAAGGAGAAAAGACATGAAGGATTTGTAACGATAAGAGTTAGGGTGCCGCCAAAGTCATAACTCATAAGCCATCCAAAAGGACTGAAAAGTGACTAGTGTGTGGCTTATTTCTTCAGTAGAAGAATATATAAACGAGGTGGTGCGTTGTTCTCTTATCTTCTCTATGCTCATTCTTGCTAATAATATGGATGGCACACGATAAGGACATGATATGACACATTAAGATCGTGCCAGGCGGGAGCTAGCATTCATGCTCAATTGAGCATTCTTGTATTATTGTGTTGTGGGTTGTGGCTCTGTAGAGACCAAGAAAACTTGTGGAGGTAGTATTGTATCCCATCTATGAGCTAGACACTGAACTGAGAGCGAAAGTGAAAGCGGGGTTTTCCCCATGGAAAAGTTAAACCATGCTGAACATGCAACTTTATAAGTGTTACCTTGGGTTGGGAGATTTAGGAGCCCAAGGTGTTTGGTGCCTACATGCATTATAGTTGTTGGCTCAAGCCTAAGCTTGCATCATTGAAGCCTTCTGAGTCCTTGTGCCATACATGGCTTGTAACATGACATACTATATCCACTTCTAAAACAAAAATTATTTAGTTTCGTTTCATCATAAGTTTTATGGAAAAATATATTAACATTTATAAGATAAATGAATACAATTATAAGAACAAATAAATACAATACCAAGGTATTTCATTGTGGATTTAATAAAAAAAATTGTATAAATTTTGGTTGCTTTTTGTCGCTTGGTACATTTTATCTTATGACAAAACTAAAACATCCTACACCTAAATGCAAGGGTGCACGCCCATGTCCTTGTAATTTATAGCAATGCTATGTGCACTGGAATCAAATTGATTTTATGTCCAAGAAACATTAACCGTTATGCATAAAACACTTTCTCTTGGTAAAAGGACAACAAATTGCAATCAATAACATCTGAAGACAATTTATTTTATACTCTCTCTATTTCAAATTATGAGAGCGTTCTCAACGGAGAGGCATAAATCTCTAGCGGTTTAAAACTCTCAAAACATTAAATGAGAACATCAAAGTGCAGCTGTGAGAGATAACTTTTCAAAACCATGTGAGACTATCTACTTCTCCGTCACTAGCTCGGTAGTTTGACACCCTTCCGGTCAATAGAAATTAAGGTGGGTTTGTGATTCAAGCTCCATTAGGGATGCCTTAAGACGTTTTCATGCGTAGCTAGATATATAATAAAAGCAATGTATTTAGAAATGACAAAACATCCTATAATTTAGAATTAAGGGAGTACTATACAATCCGTCCTAGAGTATGACACATGATTTAACTTGTCACGATCTTCAAGATAACACTTTAATCACTATTTTTTTTTTATATACAGTATTCATTATAATAAAATTTTGATCATGAGAAAAAATTTCTAAACTCAAGTCTAATGTAACCACTACCGACTATAAACATTTTATACAATTAAATAAACTAATTACTATTTGAAGATAATAAAAGGGTGTTTGGATGGTGTAAAAAAAGTTTTATCTGTGTCATGTCAGAATGTCGGAGGGATGTCAAAAGGATGTTTCGAATGCTAATAAAAAATAAATTACAGAACTTGTCAGAAAACAATGAGACAAAATTTTTAAATATAATTAATCCATCATTAGCAAATATTTACTGTAGCAGCACATTGTCAAATCATGGACCAATTAGGCTTAAAAGATTCGTCTCGCAAAGTTATCGCAATATGTGTAATTAGTTATTTTTTAGACTATATTTAATACTCTATACATGTGTGACAAGATTCGATGGGATAACGCCTTGTTCGTTTGCAAAAAAAATTTGCAATGATGAATAAATTTTTTTATTTGGCAAATATTGTCCAATTAATCCAAAAGATCATTTACAATAAAACTGCAACTAACATTTAATCCTCCATATATATGGGTAGAAAATTGATGTGATGGAGTCAAATTGGAATTTGGAACCAACCGAACAAGGCCTAAAAAAATTTTGCCGCCCGCATCCAAACACCCCCAGTAAGCCCTTGTTCGCCTTCGAAACTTGCATGAATTTGAACTTATTTTTGTATTTGACAAATATTGTCCAATCATGATCCAACTAGACTCAAAAGATTCGCCTCTAATAATTAGTTATTTTTTTTTTACTAACATTTAATGCTCCATATATATTCGAAATTGATGTGATGGGAAAATTTTTGCATGCCCGTATCCAAACTAAACATGGCCTAAGTTTGAATGTTGAAACCATGCAATTAGTTGCTCTTGAACTTTAGAGGACACCCATGCTCAAAAAAAAAAAAAAAACTTTAGAGGACACCCACCCAGCCTTGCTTAATCACTACGTCAGCACACACCAGGACAAGTCAACATCCCACGATCTGTTATTAAAAAAAAAAAAAACATCCCACGATCCAAAAAGGCCAACAAAAAAAACACACGGCCGTTAGCCCGTTTTCTACATCTCCACTCCCCTCTCCACCTTGTCTTCCCCGCAGGCCCGCATTCGCAGATCTCCCTCTCCCCCCGCGCGCGCGCGCGCCTGCATCTACCGGTCCGGCGAGAGGACACCGCCCGCGCGGCCGCGCTCCCCACACTCCCACCCGCCCCCTCGCTCCGGAAGCCCTAGAAGCGCCGACTCCACGGCTGCACCTCCGCCAGTCGCGCTCCTCGCCTCGCCGCTGCCTCCGTAGTCGTCGTCGGCGCCACCATGGTACGTGCACGTGCCTCTCTCTCGTCTTTCTCACTGATCCCCTCTTCTCTTCAGCTCCCGCCTTGCTGCTTTGCTGCCGCGTACGCGAGATCGCGCCCGTAAGGCTGTGGCGCGGCGGCTCGCGAGGTAGCGAGATCCGCGGCGGGGCTGGTTGAAATCCGCGTGGATCTGGTGCTTTCCGGCGCTGTATACTGACGTGATTGCCTTTTTCTCTGTCTGTGGTGTTGGTGGGCGGACGATGGGCGTGCTCTGGCAGCCGCTCCGGTTGGATATCAAGGTAATCTCGACCCATCTCCCTCGGACCCGTTTTGCTTTCTGCTCCTAGTTTTGTGTCGGCACTCGGCAATAGATATTTTTTGGTCGTGTCGCTGATGGTTGTTCTCCGTTTGCTTGGACCAGAGGAAGCTCGCGCAGAGGTCGGAGAGGGTGAAGTCTGTGGATCTGCATCCGACAGAGCCATGGTGAGTGGCTGGTTTTGTGTACCGATATTGCTATGTGAATTATGAGTGCTTTGTCTGAGCCATAGCTAATCACATATGCTCTGTGTCGGAATGCAGGATTTTGTCGAGTCTGTACTCGGGAAGCGTTTGTGTATGGAACTACCAGACTCAGGTAGGTGATTGCTCATGCTTCACAGTAGCTTATGCCTGTGATTTTCTACTAAATTGGGCTGTTGGATGAGTGTTTCACGCCATAAAGATTAGCCATTACTTGCATACATTGCAGTCACCATAGAGATCAAGACACGTGCATTTTGAGTGTACGCAATAGTGAACTTAGTGATACGCCTGCAATAGAGTAAGAGAAAGACTAGTGTTTACATAAAACCAATAGGAACAATTTGGAGTTAATTGCATTTTCAGAAAGCGAAATGGTTAGCGCAAAAGTTACAAAGCACCTCTCTGACGGATGCTGAGATGGATGGGTTTTAGTTGCATTTGCTGAATTTATTGATGGCTTGTAAATGGTTGCCAGACTAGTGGACTACATATAGGGAATGGAATTCAGCAGACACAGGATTAAACCCTAGTACTGGAAGGAAGAAAAGGAACGGGATAGGGCAAACACAGAATTAAACCCCAGTAGTGGAAGGAAGAAAAATGAATCATGCACGCGCTGTGAATCCATGATCTCTCATTACTTTTGAACTCCAGAAATATTTCCTGGTAGGTTTGGTCTTAAACTTTAACTGATGACATTTTATCAACTCATCCCAGACAATGGTGAAATCATTTGAAGTCACGGATTTACCAGGTATGCTCACCCAACTTTCTGCTTGTTTCTCTTCCTTGAGGTTTAAATCGTGTTAATATTGCATAACGATTTCAGTTCGTTCGGCTAAATTTATTGCACGTAAGCAATGGGTTGTTGCTGGTGCCGACGATATGTTCATCCGTGTGTACAACTATAACACAATGGACAAGGTCAAGGTTTTTGAAGCTCACACTGACTACATTAGGTGTGTGGCTGTTCATCCAACCCAGCCCTTTTTGTGTTGTCATCGTCCGATGACATGCTGATTAAGCTGTGGGATTGGGATAAAGGCTGGGTGTGTACTCAAATATTTGAAGGGCATTCACACTATGTGATGCAAGTTACATTTAACCCAAAAGATACCAACACCTTTGCTAGTGCTTCCCTGGATCGGACAATAAAGGTTTGTGTTATCTCCACTTTAAAAAATCTAGTTGGCCACGATGTTGTATTATTTGCTGCCATTAGCTTTTTCATAGCTTGATAGTGATATCCTGTTTTTTTTTTTTTATCAGATATGGAGTCTTGGTTCTCCTGACCCAAATTTCACACTAGATGGCCATTCAAAAGGTGTGAACTGTGTTGATTATTTCACTGGTGGTGATAGACCATACTTAATAACTGGCTCTGATGATCAGACTGCAAAGGTTTGTTATATGCATTGAGTTGTACTCCTGTGATCATGTATGTACACTGTGATAACATTATTGGTCAAATCAGGTTTGGGACTACCAAACAAAGAGCTGTGTTCAAACACTTGAAGGACATGCACATAATGTATCTGCTGTATGTTTCCATCCAGAGCTACCTATAATAATTACTGGTTCAGAGGATGGGACGGTTAGAATGTGGCATTCGACGACCTACAGGTGTTGCTACTCATCTATTTAGTATCCCTGGCATGCATGTCACTTGCTTATATACATATATGCAAAATGTGCTTTCATTTTGAGGCCAAATCTGGTAGCCACTAAAGTTCATAAGTAGTTTCTGTGATAGCCTCTTATGCTATTTGATTTGAGGTTTAACTTGGTCACGGCAATTTTGGAGTTTAAATGTTCAATTGTTGGTTACAGTAGCAGGAGATTTTGTTACTTAGATTAAATACACGTGACTTTCAAAAAAAGTTTGGTGACAGGGTTACAGTAGCAGGAGGTTTAACCTGCACTGTTTGTTTTGTATTACAACATACAGTAAAAATCCATCATACAGAGAAAACACTGCAATTAAATAGAGGCGAGTGAGATACATGATTGGTTGTAACCCTATACTGATTGGTAGCTGGTACTAATTGTTGAGCATTAAACCATCATGGCATACATGACTAGAATAGCTTATGTCCATAAGCTGTTGAAATGATTAGTTCCTTTAACAATGAAGTGATGAGTAAAGGGGTTTCTTGGAGTTATGCTTTCTCCAGCAGTGTTCAGAAGATTTTTTTTAGTTCAGAAGATTTTTTTTTTGTTTCAGTTTCTCATATAAAATTATGGAACTACTTTTTGATGCCAGAACTCGGGATATATGGAAAACGTCGTCTTTTTTTTTTTTTTTTTTTTGGGGGGGGGACAGAAAAAAAACTGCTGTTTTATACTCATGATTTAGATGAATAGTCTCCCAATCCTTTTTTTTTTGCGAAACAACAGTCTCCCAATCCTCCCATGCAACTAGTACTTTTTTTTTGGTTATAGAACAAGGGACTAATGATTTTCTTGATGTTTTTCACAGGCTTGAGAACACTCTTAACTATGGCCTCGAGCGAGTTTGGGCTTTAGGATATATGAAAGGGTCAAGAAGGTACTCTCTCTCTCTCTCTGACACCGAATGCCATTTCTTGTAATCTGCTATCAAGGGCTCCACAGATATCCACAGCCCAGTCATGCATACATTGTGTTTTCTACATTTCCTCAACTTAAGTAGGTAGCATGCCTTTTTTCTATCCCATTTTCGTACATTGTGACAGTAAAATTCGCCTAACTATTTGTTAAAGAAACGCTCTCACTGAAACGTGCTGCGTAAGATTTTCATTGACTTGTTCTTTCCTGCATAAGTCATGTTAATGATATTGAATATCTTTTTTTGTATAGGGTCGTGATTGGATACGATGAAGGGACAATAATGATAAAAATTGGTCGTGAAGTTCCTGTTGCTAGCATGGACAACAGTGGAAAAATTATATGGGCGAAGCATAATGAAATCCAAACTGTTAATATCAAGAGTGTTGGTGCAGACAATGAGGTTGCCTTTGTTCACCATGCTATTGCGATGCAAACTTAGTAAGCTTGTTATAAGGTTTCTCTGTGGTCCTTAACTGTTTCATTTCTTAGATCGCAGATGGTGAACGGTTACCATTGGCCGTGAAGGAGTTAGGAAGCTGTGATCTTTATCCACAAGTAAGTTTACCTGTGATAAAATGGATGCTTCAATTGTGATGATCTTCATCACGAGTCAACCAAATACTTGAAACTTAGTTCTATTTTTCTTATGGATGCTTCAATTGTGATCTTCTTCATCACGAGTCAACCAAATACTTGAAACTTAGTTCTATTTTTCTTTTTTAATCAATGTTCAAAGAACACAAACAAGGTGTCATGATAATACACCAGTTCATCATGTATATTTGGAAAGGCATCCAGATATTTGTGTTTATTTAGCTGCATTTTTTTTTCATTATAATAACCTTAAACTCAAATACCAAAATGAAATGCTTCATGGTCAGTGATAGATCATTTGTGCAAATAAAGTTGATGTCTATAACTTGCTGGGACCATAAAAATGCCTATGGCTGTTTATGACTTGGGGGTAATGGTAGATTCTTTTGAACAACATTGAATGTTTGAACTATCATGAATTTTTTAAACTTGTTTTGTGCTCACACATCTTTTTTGTGCTGGTTTACGTTAATATATACTGGTGCGATATTTGTTTCAGAACTTAAGGCACAATCCGAATGGGAGATTTGTTGTTGTTTGTGGAGATGGAGAATACATAATATACACAGCATTAGCATGGAGAAACAGATCATTTGGGACTGCACTTGAATTTGTTTGGTCAACTGATGGAGAATATGCCATCAGAGAAAGCACCTCGAGGATAAAGATATACAGTAAAAATTTCCAGGTTTGTTTCAATATAACATATTTCATTTCTCCCTGGTACACTGCTTTGTTTAGTTATATTTATACCGCCGTAGGCCTGTCTCTAACGAGTAACACCCATAGGGTATCTGTTCCTTGTAATATGCTTACCATTTCTTTTTATAATTGTAGGGTTCAGGTTTTCAGGGTGCATACTATACCATTTAATAACTATTTTACTATTTACTATACACTGCTCCAGACTAAATTGTTACATGAACTGAAACCAGCATACATCATTCTCTTTTGTTATGGGTTCCTGGAACATGGTTTGTTTACTGGAGCTGGGTCTTTTCAGGAGAAGAAAAGTATAAGGCCATCATTTTCCGCAGAACGGATATTTGGTGGAGTGTTACTTGCTATGTGTACAAATGACTTCATTTGCTTCTATGATTGGGCGGAATGCAGGTTGATACGTCGAATTGATGTCAATGTGAAGGTACTGGAATTTGCTGCCTTATTATTTTAAACCTGTTTATACATTCATGCCATTTGAAATTTTATGCCGCTGAAAACATGTTTTTTTTTTTTTGTGTGTAGAATCTTTACTGGGCCGACAGTGGTGATTTAGTAACAATTGCAAGTGATACGTCATTCTACATTTTGAAATATAATGTGAGTTCTGTCATTACCTTAATTGCCTATGTTCAGTTGACCTTTCTGTTACATCCACTGATTTGTGTCTTTTTTAATGTCAGATTAAGAACAATTATTATTCTAGTCAAATGGAAATGTACTAATGCAAAAGTTTTCTTTTACCTTGTAGAGGGATGTAGTTTCATCTCATTTGGACGGAGGGGGTTCAGCTGGTGAGGAAGGTGTGGAAGATGCTTTTGAACTGCTTCATGAGATCAATGAACGTGTCCGGACTGGGCTATGGGTTGGCGATTGTTTCATCTACAATAATTCTGCATGGCGGCTTAATTACTGCGTAGGAGGAGAGGTTGGTTTTTTTGCCACTTAAAAAGACATATGTCTTTTATTGATAGTGCGCTTCATGAGATAACCATTTCATGTGTTACAGGTCACAACCTTGTTTCACTTGGATCGGCCAATGTATTTACTAGGATATCTTGCAAACCAAAGTCGTGTCTATCTTATTGATAAGCAATTTAAGTGAGTTCATCTTTCTTACCTAATTTCACTTTTAGTTTTTGTACACAAGTTCTGCAACTAATGTACTTTTGTATTGCAGTGTTGTGGGGTATACTTTACTCCTTAGTTTGATCGAGTATAAAACACTTGTAATGCGTGGGGATTTTGATCGCGCGAATGATGTTTTATCATCTATACCAAAGGAACAATATGACAGGTGCTCAATGTCATGGTAATTGTTGTACGTGTCAAGTCAGGTTTAGCATATAAACATAACCTTTCTTTTGCAGTGTGGCACGTTTCTTGGAATCACGGGGAATGCTAGAGGAAGCCCTCGACATAGCAACTGACACTAATTACAGATTTGACCTGGCTGTGCAGCTTGGTCGACTTGAAATTGCGAAGGCATAATCGATTTATTTTCTTCTCCACATTTTCTCGAGATTTTCTTTTTCGAAATTTTCGAATAATAGTTGTTTTGCAGGCAATTGCTACCGAGGTGCAAAGTGAGTCCAAATGGAAGCAACTAGGGGAATTAGCTATGTCAAATGGAAAGGTACAGCTACTGGGTGTATTATTTATCTTGCATATGCAATGCCGCAATCTGTGTTCTTATACACTGTGGTTCAGCCATCACATTTTCTTAATTATTTCTTCCTCTGGTCACAAATAAGTGTCATTTTATGTTGCGTGAATTTCAGAATTTGACAGGCTTAAACTTTGACCATTAATGTCTCCATAAGAATACTTTGATTGAACTCTTGAAAACCCACTACAGTTTGCACATGTTTAGATTCACTAAGAATTCAAACCTTTTGTGTTGTGTGCATTCCACAGTCATTTCTAGATTTGTCTTCAAAAGTAGTTTCAACATGTCAATAACCTCTATTTTGATTTCATTTTGGACCAGTAATTAGTGGTCAAAGGCTTAAAAGTAGTTTCTTGGTGACCATGTCACTGTCCAAAACATTAGTTATTTGTGACTGGGGCAAACAGTGTATGAATCAATAGCTATTATGAAGCAGAAATGAAAAGTTTGATGGTAAGGGGATGCTTATTGCTATTTCCTTAGATTTAACAAATAGTGTTCCATGTAAAACTATGATGCAATCATGCAAGCATTAAGTTGAAGTCGCTTGCTCACATGCCATACCACCTTCTACAGCTTGAGATGGCAGAGGAGTGTCTTCTACATGCTATGGACCTCAGTGGTTTGTTGCTTTTGTATTCTTCCCTTGGGGATGCCGAAGGCATTAACAAATTGGCATCTGTAGCCAAAGAACAAGGAAAGAACAATGTTTCTTTCCTTTGTTTCTTCATGCTAGGAAAGCTGGAGGAGTGTCTTCAATTGCTAATGGAAAGGTAGAGGCATCTGGGCAAGATTGTCATGCTTAACCTTTATTTTGTTTTTTGTTTCTTGTTTTTGACTCGTCTACTATCCCTTGTACAGCAATCGTATTCCGGAGGCAGCATTGATGGCCAGATCTTATCTTCCTAGCAAAGTCCCTGAGATTGTAGCATTGTGGAAAAAGGATCTCCAGAAGGTCTTCTGTCCTATGAGTCTCCTTTGATTCCGTTGTACTCAGTTTTATGCTAAATCTTTCTGCAGATCTTAATTAGGTTAACTTGGTCTTAGTATGCGTATCTCAGGATAATTGCCACTGTCTTAAGTTACAGACTCAAGCATGATATTATTATTTTAGCATAACCCTGGTACAGTTCACTGCTGGAATTAATAGGATTTACTTTCAAAGGATGCTTTCAATTTCGTCCAGCACAATTATCCTAATAATTTTAGTACACTAAAATCAGGGTGGTTGCGTATTATTGGTTGAGGATTCCAAAAATTAGCTAAAATCATGTGATTTTTGTTTTGTCTAAGTTTAGACTGGGCATCATTGTCTTAATATTGTGGGTCTAAGTTTACGAAATGTGCACTGTTTTGTTCCATTTGCTTTTTAGGTAAACCCAAAAGCAGCAGAGTCGCTGGCTGATCCTAATGAGTACCCAAACTTATTTGAAGACTGGCAAATTGCTCTCAATGTAGAAGCTGCTGTTGCCCCGAAAAGGTTTTTGTTCTTTTTATCTTCATATATAACTGTATCCTTTTGTATTGGTTTCTGATTACCTCTTGCATCAGATGAGGGCGGCGCTTTAATTGCGCTCATCTGTTGAAAATAGGAAGTGATGAAAATAGGAAGTGATGTTAATACTCATATATTTTTCCAAGCTATTATCTTTTATTAACGCTAAAAAAAATTGCTTGAATAGGGGTATCTATCCACCGGCCGAGGAGTACATGATTCATGCTGAAAGGTCAAATGAGAGTTTAGTGGAAGCATTTAAAAACATGCACGTACATGAAGAGATGGTACCAGACGATAATGAAGATAATGTTCACGAGGTACTATGACTGCTGAAATGGATCGCGGGGAAACTTCATGTCGTTAATCACCTGGTTGATTTATCTAGTAGTTGATTGATTCCTCACAAAAAAAAAAAAAAAAAACCAGATTCGGTGGTTATCTGATGTTAGTTGTATCTTATTTACCTTGTGAAATGTCCTAATTTTGATCTTGACAATATGCTAATCTGCCCTCTTTCAAATTATAGGCCACGCCAGTTTTGTCCTAAATCAAACTTCTCTCACTTTGACCAAATTTTTGGAAAAATATGTTAACATCTAAAATTTCAACTAATTGCACTATCAAGACATATTTCATGGAGAATTTAGGGCGCGTTTGGCTGCCCGTGTCTGTCGCATGCAGTGCATTTGGTTGCCTGGGTGTGCCGCCGGGACAGGCCGAGCGCATGCAAAAGAGCCCAATGAGCCAGAGCCAAGGGGAATGCCAGAATCGGCCATATCCATCTAGCCAGGCTCGTGCCGTGCAGGATTAGCACAACTACTGACGTCATTAGCACATAATTAGTGAATAATAAGTGATTTTAAAACAAACTAAGATTGTACAAGGTAAAATACATTTTATTATGATATAATATCATAAACAATCAATATTTTAGTATTTAATTTTACACATTCATGTTATGTGATTTTTATGCTCATGTGGGGGATTCGAATCAGCGGCGAAGCCTAGGCGGCGGCGCTGTTACGCGCCTCCCGTAGCTGCGCGCAGTGGGCTGGCTTGTCGTTTCTGTTTGGCTCGCCATGTCGACTAAGAAGTAAATTCTCTCTTCGGAACAAGGCTACCTGCATGCAAGGAACCAAACAAAAGAGCATGCATGCGCTCAGCCTGGCTGGGATGAGCCAGGCCCATGTATGCGGACCAGGCTAGATACATGCAAGCAACCAGAAACTAATTTGATATTGTGCTGGCCCTATAACTGTGTCAAAGATAGTAAAGTTTTACTTGGGACAAGGCTAAAGTGATCTATAATTTGGAATGGAGGGAGTAGTGTGCATATGATTATGATGCTCTGCACTCTTTCATTTTGTACCGTAAAATTAATTTTCATGTTCTGAATATAACGATCAGAACCTTTGAGCTGCTATAAATGGTATAGGACTGTCTCCTGTTAGTTTCAAGTTTGTTGACCTACATTATCTAAATTTAGTTCCGTAGGGTAAGTTGTGTGCACTTCCAAACTTCGGTGCTTCTGTTCCAGCTTTATGCTGTTATCATTTTCCATTTTCTTTCATGATTTTTGTTATTTTTGCTACATGTGCTCGCTTATATATATGTATTGCTTCTCATTCACAATTCTTGCAGAACTGATAACATTGATCATTGTTCAACAGGTTATTGAGGATGGTGGAGTTGAAGAGAGTAAAGAGGATGCTGTTGAGGTTGATGCAGAGGATGACGGAGTGGAAGAAAGCAAAGATGAAGCTGTTGAGGTTGAGGCTGAGGGTTCAACTGATGGTGCTGTCCTTGTGAATGGAAACAGTAGTGAGGAACAGTGGGGTACAGAAAATGAAGAACCATCAGCATAAAAGTTGTAGTTGAGCAAGTGTACAGTCCTAAATACCTTATTTTTCCTGGTCTTACCTCCCAGTGCACGATATTAGGAAACTCCTGCTGGGTGATCTATTTTGGATATATCCTTAAGTTGCCCTTATCTTTAGCAGTATTGCAGTTCAGGGAGTTTTGATCAACCTAGGATTCATTAATTTTATTACAAGCTTGGTCAAAAGCTTTTTAAAAGTATCCCATAGACTGTTGTTTGAAACGCTCCTGTTTCTGTTACTGATGCCTGCTTCCTTGCTACCGATACCTTGTTTTGTTAATGTTCACTCTGTATATGCGGATATGGTAAATGTTCGTCGTTGATAGGCAAACTACATTGAGTGAAATATTCTTTTGAACAGTAGTATAGTATGGCGTAGTAGTGTAAATTATTGTATTGACATTTTTTGGATTTCTGTAAGTTTTCTCAGTATTTGTGCTTGGTGTACACAATTTGACTAGAATTTTTCTAATGGTTGTCTTCTCTTTGCAGTCCTGACTCCTGAGTAATAGTGGATCAACGGGACAGCAGCTTTGCTTCAGTGGTTTAGTTTGTAAAGGTGAAATGCTATTCCAAGTAAACAATGACTCATGTACCAATCATAGAACATTTTTGTGTTATATCAGAGCTATAATAGTAACCAATACTAACCAATCCTATCCAGGTTGCTGACTGCTATCTAAAGTACATGAAATTTCTCCGGTGGCGGTATTAAGCATGGGATGTGCTCTAGGATTGGCTTATCCACATACGAAGTTGGACCGTAATTAATCAACACTTCATCTTTGTGTCCCATAGGAAATTTCGTGCTTCCATTTTTACATATATATAGGTCAGGGCTTTATGTCAAGACATTTTATAGCCCATCATCAGAGGCACTCTTGTTTCACCGAGATGGGAATATGACTGGCGAAGAGTGATATTTTACAAGGTACATAGAGTAGTAGCTTGTCGAACTGAGAATGTTTTACCTGTGATGTGCATTAAACTTGGAGTTGTATCATTGTGTTAATTCTTTTCAGTGGTAGCGAATAAGATTACAACAGATGTTTTCAATAGCCTAGTGTTTAGTTAAAGGACCACGTAACACGCGACGGGTCGTGCGTACGTCGAAAGCGCGACCCACTCTGCGGTGCCATTGACGTGTGATTACATAACTGCAACCCTGCACACCACCTGCACCCGCGCACACCCCTCCCAAGAAGCCTGTGGCCACGGTCCTATTTGCAAAGACTGATTAGGCACCGATGCTCAGCACTCCCTTGCACGTATTCAAAAAAATTAGTATATTCTCTTAAAAAAGGCTGTAACTTTTTTACGGTATATCTATTTTCAATTTCGTCTGTGCTGGTATGTTTTATATGATGATGCGAACAAAATTAGACCTCAGTTGCCTATGTTTCGAATAATTTTTATTTTAGCAATTTATATGTAAAAATATGCTAGGAGATTTATAAAATAAATTGCTACCATGTAATACTAAATTTGCTACTCAAAAATAAATTAAACTTTTTACATGGTATGCACATCGATTGTTACTACGAAAATATAATAAATTTGTTATATAGTATTTACATAAAGGTACTAACCTCTAAAGAGAGTAGCAGACCAAAATAAAACAAGGTGCAACATGTATGTAGGGTCAAATTGTTAAAATAAACATTACATAAGGTGCCAAATAAGGTATTTATTCCCCTATTAATAAATAAGAGTAACGGCACAAAACAAGACAAGCTACAATCTAAGGATAAAATATTAGAACATATATTGCATAAGCTGTCAGCTAGTGGTGCAAGTTATTATATAACCCACTACTTGAGTTGAGAAACAACATAACTAAAGACAAGATTAACCTAAAATATATCTAGTTGCTAAACCTACATATTAGTTAGAGTAAAACTAAAAAGTAAAGAAGGGAGAATGGACAGAAAGGAAAAAACAATGAAACTGAAATAACAGAAAAAACTCAAATTGAGAACAAAAAAATCAACTAAAATTGACACATACAAAATGAAAACTAAACTAGACAAAAATAAAAAAGAAAAAAATGAACGCTAATTTAAAAATGAAATTCTGAAATTATAAATTGGAATTACAAAACTGAAAATAAAAAATGATTACAAATGAAATCAGAAACTGAGATTGAAAATTAAAATTAGAAATTGAAATTAGAAAATTAAATTGAAAATTGAAATTACTAAATGGAATTAAAACTAAAATTTTAAAACTGAATTGACAACAAACAATAAAACTACAGTTATCTAGGGTAAAGGCAGATAGGCCACTAGCATCACGCTCACCTCCCCCTGCCCATTAGCCGCCCCAGCATCGCAGTCTGTTCGTCCGCACTAGCCGCAATGCTCTGTTGCCATCCGCACAATGCAGCAGCATCTGGTCAACCGTCGTGGCATCAAGCCTGATTCAGAATTTTTTTTGATTGGTGGTTGATGTTTTGTGTAAGTGAATGGTGACATGATTTTTTTATGGTTCACCATTTTGTTTGCAATTAAAGGGTTGATATAAGAAAATTTTACTGCGGCATACCCTATACTAGAATCCTAGATCCGACGATGGCAGGAGACAGGGAGGCACACACGTTTCTTTCTGCCGTCGTTTCCGTGAAAGCGTGCGTTTGCATGCGTTAGTGTGGGGGCCACGCTGAGGGAACGGAGTCCGCGCCGTTCGCGTTCCCAAAGAGGTGCTTGGGGCTGGGGCCTGCTGGGCCGGCCCGTCATAGTGAGTCGCACGTTTCGTTAGAAGCGCGATAGGTCGCGTATTAGATTTGAACAATTTGTGTTGTACTAAGTTTTGTTGTTGTGATGGCTAGGCAGCTACTATGGGTGTGTTTGGTTGTTGAGCTATCTCAAAACCATGCCCAAGGTAGCCATCTTGAAGATGTTTGGTTTCCTGGAAGGAAGTGACTACATGGCATTCGACTGATTTATATTTCTCCATCAGTCGATTTTTAGTGAACCAATGAAAACAGGACACGTCTACATTTGAGTGATTTCGTTTTCTTCTTCAGTCTTTTTTTTTTCTAGCCAGAAATAGGATACGTAGGAGGAAAAAACATACAGACCTGTCGCGCCATGGGAAAGCATGCGAGGGCCCCTCCGTGTGATCCAACCAACCACTTGCTCGATCGGATTTGGACTAGCTGAGGCAAGCAAGCTGGATATAAAGAGATTTATCTGCCGGCTATAACTTTTCTTTCACACAACCAAAGCCTGCAACACCTGCATGCAAAAGCTGACGCAATTAAAAAATAAAATGTTTTCTTTAAACTGCTATAACTTTTTAATTACCGGGCGTGTTAAATTTGGTGCTATAAAATCGGTGATAAGACAAGCCGACTGATTTGGTGTGAGAGAAGAGTACTGTTCAAACGGCTAATAAGTCCGGCTGATAAGACAAACGAGCAAAATGTATTTTCAGTTCTGTTTAAACCGGTGTGCTCCACGTAACGAGATGCATAAAACTACATCTCATTTGCATATGTTCCAAGATATTTTATTTTGCAAGCAATTATGTGTAGGAGATTTATAAAAAAAAACTTGCTACTATGTAATACTAACGTTGTTACTAAAAAATATATTAAAGTTGTTACATGATATGCACATCGATTATTACCATGACAATCTAATAAACTTGTTATATAGTATTTATATAAAAGTAATAACCTCTAAATAGAATAGCGGACCAAAATAAGACAAGCTACAATTTGGAGAAGCAAATTATTTAAACAAATATTACATAAATGCCAATTAGAGGGGAATATTATTATACAACACACTATGAAAAGCTAGGAAAACAGGACTAGCTACCAACAAGAGCCATTAATTAAAAAATGAGGATAGAGGCACTTAATAAGACAAGCTGCAACATATAAACAAACTATTAGAACAAGCATTGCATAAACTAACAACTAGAGGAGCAAGTTATTATATGACCCGCTATATGAGCTGGGAAACATGACTAGTTAACAATTAGAGGGACATTTATTAAAAACATAAGGGTAATGGTGGAAGATAAGACAAGTTACACCCTTAGGGCAAATTATTAGAAAAAAAAACATCGCATGAGGTGTCAATTTAGAGCATAAATTGTTATACAAAATGCATTCTAACCTAAAAAGAAACAAAATAATGAAACTCAACTCATAAAATTAAATTAAAATTAACATTGAAAAAAATGAAATAATATTTAAAATAAGAAAATATTGAAATCAGTTAATATGTAGGATTTATGGAGGCATTAGAACCGAGAGGGAAAATGAAACACTAAAATAGCTGACTGAAATTGAAATTGACAACCAGAAAAACTAAACTGAAATTGATAAATAGAAACTAAAAACTAAATAAGACATGTTGCTAAGAAATTTTTTAAAGATGAAAATACAGATGAAATTGGAAAATAAAAGATGAAAAACTAAAGAAGAGTAAATGAAGAAAAGGAAAAGAACAATGAAACTAAAAAATACTAGAACTAGCAATGCATAAGCTATCAATTAGAAGAACAAGTTATTATACAACATATTACAAAAGCTATCAAACATGACTCAAAACTGACAATGAAAAATAGAAAATGAAAACTAAAGAAAAAATGAAAAAAAATAAAAAAACTGAAATGAAAATTACAAAAATGAAACTGAAATAAAAAACAAAACTAACAAATAGAAAATGAAAAGTAAACAGCACAAAATGAAAAAGGAAAAAAACTGAAATGGAAATTACAAAGATGAAACTAAAATTGAAAAAAATAAAACTAATAAATAGAAAATGAAAACTAAAGAAGAAAGAATATAAAATTGAAACTAAAATTAAAACATAATTGTGTACGTATCAGTGGAGAGAAAGGGTCAGTTGTGTGCTGACCTATCATGGTGTGGTGCTTCTTCATAGCAGGCCTTGTGTCAAAAAAAACTGCAGACAAAGAGTCCATGAGGAGAGAGGGTCAACTAGGCTGGCCCGTCGTGGCCTCGAGCAGGTCTGGTGTCTAGAAAAAAAAGAAAGAGAAACCAGCCTAATACAGAAAGACAGCCCACAAAATACAAAAGGACAGCCCACAAAGAAAACATGACATAGAAAAAAAAACCGACTGAAGCCGAAAGAAAAATCAGCCAACTGACGGATAGAAATTCCGTTCCTGGAAAGGTCTTGAGGCTAGGCCAGCCCAAGCCAGCTGTACTGCCGGGGCCTGGCCCAGGTTGAATGCGGGAATCGGGCGTTCGAACCAGGCCAGGCCTGAGCTAGCTCCACCGGCGCTCCGCGAGGTGGGCCCGCTT
Organism: Chrysopogon serrulatus; assembly: GCA_015844335.1. Taxonomy (NCBI): domain Eukaryota; kingdom Viridiplantae; phylum Streptophyta; class Magnoliopsida; order Poales; family Poaceae; genus Chrysopogon; species Chrysopogon serrulatus. Next base: position 54,113 of record JADLZL010002324.1, on the reverse strand, counting down.
GGCCTCGCCTTGCCACCGTATAAAAGAGCAGCCTCACCACTCGGCTAGGGTTTGCTCGGTGCTGTTCATCCGAGCGCCGCTCTCTTGCCCGCTGCCTCTCGCTCTCCCTCTAGTCCGCCCTTGCCTTTCATCCCTCCTCGTCCTCCATTTGGCGGAGGCGTGGAACTCCGGTCGTATCTATGGTAAGGCCCAAAGGGGGCTATGGTTTGAAGACTAAATCCCCTTCCATCTCCATTGTTGTTTCTTTTTTGTCCTGTAGATCGTCTACTTTGGTTGATTTGCTAGTATCGTTGGTTTCGGTTTATGTGCTACTTTCATCGAATTGAATGATGAGATTTAGGGATTTGTCAGTGATGTTTGTAGATTTGGAAGGCACACTTGTATTAGGTGTCGCAGCCGATCTTTACCACATCTTAGGGCTCTTGTAGTACTGCTGCAAATGTGCATTTTTTGGTTCCCAACCCCTGGATTTGTCTGATATGTTATCCTAATGTGTTCCTTAAACTGGATCTAGATGGCACACCATTCGGTGACGTAGTTGATCTGTTGTCCATAGTGTGCATCCATGTGTGTTCATGCTTCTATTAACTGTGCTTCATCATCTGTTGAGCAAGCTGATCTGTTCATGTTTGTAGTTGTTTCCATTACTAATTTGTGCCTCATTCATGTCTAGTGCCATGGAACCTGCCAGTAGGCATCGTCAGCTTATCATTAGGGGTGTAGTCATGGTTGCGGTGCTGTCTACTTGGATGTTTGTCCGTTTTCGTCTCATGTCCAACTCTAGGAGAGGCATTACCTATGGTCCTATGTTAGCCATAGATAGAGAGAGAGCTAGTAACCTTAGGTTCATCTAACATAGTGATGATGTTCGTTGTGTTGAGCTTCTTAGGATGAGGAGAGCCTCCATCTTTCAGCTCTGTGAGTTATTTAGGAATAGATCTTTGTAGTTGGGAAGGCAGGACCATCTAGGTGTGGTGCAGCAAATAAGGAGGATGGTCCATTCCACAAGCTGAAGCAGGAGGAGAAGGAAAAAGGAGAAGGGAAAAGGAAGAGAATGCTGAGTGAAGAGGATGCAGCATTGATGGTTGGAATGAGTGATGCTATTTGGGGTTTCAGTGCAGCTATTAGCGAGGGAACTAATGCTGAAGTAGCGCCTAGGATTTACCAGGTAGTGATGGGAACACTAGATTATGCAAGGTGTGACCATGGTGGACTCTCGGCTCGCCGTGGTGGACTCTCGGCTCGCCGCGGGATAGCACGAGCTTTGGACTTTGACGGCTGCAGTAGGCTCGACAAAGACGACGACGACGTCGGCGTGGTCGTTGCGCTGCCGCATCAGCTTGGCGAGCCTGCTGCCTCGGCCGATGATGAGCGACGCCTTCCGCCCTAGGTTCCGCATGCTCCCGCTCGGCTCAATGCCCGGAGGAACCAGCAGACATAAGATGTACACCTACGACCCTCAGAGCAACCGTGCTAACAGGGCGTTCTCGGCGAGCGACTTCGTAGACACCCTGACGCATGAGTCGAAGCTGCTCCTCGACATCGCCGTACATGAGGAATGGGTCACCCCTGTCTGCCGCTGCCATGGGACCGCACTACAGGAAACAGTTGCTTTGTCGAGTGCCCGGGGCACTCGGCAAAGCCCCACTTGCACTCGGCAAAGGCTTTGCCGAGTGCCGCACTCGGTAAAGTGCACTCGACAAAGAATTTGTCGGCAAAGGTGTCTTTGCCGAGTGCCGAATATCGGGCACTCGGCAAACTCTTTGTCGAGTGGCAAACCCGCACTCGGTAAACTAAATTCAGTCGTCAACTTGGACAGCCTCTTTGCCGAAAGTGGCTTGACAAAGACGGCACTCGGCAAAGAGTTTTTTATTATTTTTTGAGAAATTTTTTGCCGAGTTCTGGCCGGTCGGCACTAGGCAAAGAACTTTATTTATTTTTTTAAAAAAACTTTGCCGAGTGCCATGGCTCGCACTCGGCAAAAAGAGACTTTTTATTATTTTTTAAAAATTCTTTGCCAAGTGTCATGGCTCCGGCACTCGGCAAAGCTTGAAAACCTAAGTCACTGCTTCCAGCTTTGTCGAGTGCCCGTGCCATGGCACTCGGCAAAGACCTCTCTGCCGAGTGTTGCACTCGACAAAGAAGGAAAAAAATGCTATTTTTTTGTTTTTCATCAACACAAACAAACAAATCACATATATATCATCACTCACAACATAGAATATATCACATCCATCATTCATAATCCATCGCATACACATATTTTTCATAATGCATCACATACACATATATTGTACATAATGCATCACATACATATATATCATACATAATGCATCACATACACATATATTGTTTATAATCCATCACATACAAGCCATAATCCATCATATATATAAAAATATCACAAATCACGTATGAACACAAGTCTAAGTCCAATACAAGCCTAACGAACTTGAAGAGAGAAACGAAGGATACCTACTGTCATCCTTGCCACCGGAGTGTGGAGCAGAGTGCCAGGGCTGTGAAGGGCCAGTTGGCCACCCGCCCTATGGCAAAGGGCCACCCTGAGGAGTCGGGTTCGAACCCGCCGATTGTGGCTGCACAAAGGAGAAGCGAATTCATAAGTACCTGTATGAGGGCCGCACAAAGCAAAGAAATAAACAATCATACATACTCACCAGAGTCCCTACAGGAGGAGGAGCCACAATTAGAGCAAGCAGCGACTGAGGCACGACCACGCTTGGCAAGCCTAGAAGGCTTGCCATGAAGCTGAACATGTCCCACATCCTCTGCTCCTCGACCACTCTCTGGGCTTGTACAACCTCCATCTCTAGCCGATGGGCCTCCGCCTGGGCCGCCTGCTGGGCCTCCAACCTCTGCAAAGAGGCCTGCAACATTCACCCGTAATGTTCAAACAACTCAAAAGCTAAGTAGATATGTAATAGCAGTGACCGACGAATAAAACAATACAAACCTGGAGTTCCGCCATCTGCTACTGTGAGCTCTGCTGCCGAGGGTGTACGGGGAGGGAGGAGCTCATGCTCCTTGCTTGAATCTCAGCGAGGTTGGGAACAGAGGTGGAGTCGACTGTGTTGTCCGCCATCCAGTACCTACCATGCTTCTTCGCTCCTCCCAGCCTCATGAGGAGTTCTGTGTCTAGGGGTTGGGTGGCCGGATCGAAGTCCTCCCCATGGCGCTCGCGAGCTGCCGAGGTGTACTAGCTGAGCTTGCTGTAGACGCTCGCGTTGGTGTACGCCTTAGGCCCGTCCATCGGGTTGTAGGTGACGCCCAGAGCTGTTTGCCTTGCCCTAGTGTGCCATGGCGTACGCCATGAACTCGTTGCAATCCTAGCCTTAGTGCGCCTAGGACTGCGGGGGAAACACAAAGATAATTACAAGTAATGTGAATTGAGCGTTATAATAAATAAAGAAAGATGAAAAACAAAGAAGATTACCCATGTCTGAGCGTACGCGCTGAGGCTCCGGTTGCCTTGGTGGTGTGCCAGCCCACCCATCTGCAGGCGGCAGTCTCGGCGGATCTTGTGCTTCTTCGCCCACTTGTCCGAGAGCCACCTGCCCACAATCTTCTCCCAGCAGAGGCGATGCCTAGAGCACCAATCAGGACATTGCTGCAAGCCATCAAGTTATTGATATGTCAAAATATGGAATGAGGCCTATCTATTCTTCATGGAAGGAGGAATTGGTGTTTTGTACTTACCGAGAGGTACTGCTCCCTGGTCAGCGTCATGGTCCTAGCCTAGGGCTTCTTCAGCACTACACCAAGGACGTCGGCGCTGTAGTTGATGATGCACTAGAGCCACATCTCATAGTATAGGTCCACAAGTTAGGACCTGCAGACCCTGTCCTGCACTTGTGTCGCCTATCCTCAAACCCTTCATCGCACCTGTAGTAGTCTTGCATAGAGACATCATGTATTATTTCATTATTTCAAGAACGACCAATGAATGCGTAGTATTAACCAATTTAGTGCGATGAATACTCACACACCTAGAACTCGGCCTTGATCCGTGCCGCAACGGTGCCGTAGTCGCTGTCTACGGCGGTGTAGAAGTGGTCCCACGTCCAGGGCGGCAAAGTCACCCTAGCTTACGTGACCATGCCAAGGTAGTGCTTCCTAATCAGAAGGCCCAGGATGCCATTGATGTGGTGCCCATTTCCGGACACTACTTCCCAGTTGCTGCAAGAGTCAATTCGATTTTCAACATGTCATATGAAATATTACTGAAATAATACTTACTCGTCGCCCTAGGGTCGAATCAAGGGGCGCCGGTGTAGAGGGAGCTTTGAGGGCCCGCACAAGTAGACTCCCGACGAGGTAGATCCTGTGGCAGTGGAAGTGGATCCCCCTGCTGTCGCTAACGCCTCCCCGTGGTCCGATGAGTCAGAGGAAGTGTCGCCTCCTCCTGTGTCGAGGCCCACCTTTTGGTTGTCCTCCTCCTCCACTGATAGGGTGGAAGCTGGCTGCACGGTCCTCGGATGGTCGGCAGGGCGGCCTCCTCATCGCCGGCTCCGGTGAGGGGCCCTCCTCAGTGGGGGTGGTGAGCGCTCCCTCATGTAGAGGGAGTTCACCGAATGACGGGCCTGCCTTCCGCTCGGCATTTTGTCGAGTCCCTGCAATTTCAAAGAGTAAACCAATTAGCATAGTTAAATTATAAGTTCAAATTACTTATAAAGAGATGCAATATGAACAAAACATAAGTACAATAATAATAATAATAGTAGTAGTAGTAGTAGTAGTAATATAGTATTACATGACTTAGAAATATTCTTCATGATCGGCAGCGGCTGGATCATAGGTATCGTCATCATTATCGATATTGTCATATTGCACCTCTTCTCCCTCGTCCTCATCTCCATCGTCTTGATGATTGTTATTGCCTAACAATACTTGCTCAAAAATTTGTAAGTTCGGCTCATTTTGCACCTCTTCTCCCTCGTCCTCATCTCCATCGTCCTGATCAATGTCATTTTCTACTTCCATCAGCGCAAACATGTCTATGTCAAACCTCCCGTCTAGCCCCTCAGATTGATAGAACTCTCATGTGTCTGAGTCAAAGTTGTAATCCTCATCGTTTGGGATGGACAGTTTACCATGCGGCGATACCAACTGCACAAGGAACCAACCCATTAGATTGGGGTCTTTTTGGCACGTCCATGGAAGATAATAAACTTGCGCGACCTGTTGAGCCACAATATAGACATGCTTTCTTTGATACATAGAATCCTATCGAATTTCCACTAGTCCAATCTTCAGGGTTTTTCTCGTGACATTAGGATCGAACCAATGTCATTTGAATACGACTAGATTAGGAGCTTTGTGACACTAGAAATCGAGCTCATATATTTCTTTTACTATGTCGTAGTAGTCACACCCATCGGTGTCGGGCGTACGAACTCCAGTATTTGTGGTTTTCTGATTTTCATGTTTTTGCTCATAGTTTCTTGTGTAAAAGCGGTAGCCATTCACATCATAAATGTTGAATGTCTTGACTCTATAGTTTCTTGTGTGAAAGCGATATCCATTCACATCAGAGCCTTTGGTGAGCCCTTTCAACTCAGCATCCATCTCTCCATCTGTGCGAGCCTGCAAGGTGAGACCGGATAGATCGTTACATTACTCGCTCGTAGGAGCAAAGTGGGATGACAAAGATTGAACCAGATACCTTCATATCGAACCAGGAAATGAAATCGGGCGCACCATTTTTGAGTAGACTATCTTCTTCTTGAGGAGAAGGAGGCCTATTCCCTGTCCAGTATGTATTTAGAAATTCCCTAAAAACAAAGAGACAGGAGGGTTAGATACATGGAGGATAGTGACAACGTATGTAACAAGCTCATTGAGAACTTACTGTACATAAGGCTTCACTTTATCAAGGTTCAACAACACATACAACATGATAATGTGTCACTCATCATGCCTTAAGTTCTTGGTGTCCGGTGCACTTGCCTTTCTGAGTTGCCCTTTGAAAAGGCTGAGGCTCGATGAACTTTCGTTAGTGTTGTAACGAGTGGGAGGATTGTGCATGCTGGGAAGGGTATCCTTATAGTATGTTGTTCTGAAGTTTGACAGCTCTTCCAAAATGAACGCCTCTGCAACAGAAGCCTCAATTTTGGCTTTATTTCTACACTTTTTCCAAAGAATCTTTAGACATCTCTCGATCATATAGCACCAACGGGCCTGCACAGGTCCCCACATTCGTGCCTTATACGGTAGGTGCAAAATCATATGCTGCATCGACAGGAAGAAGCCGGGTGGGAAGATCTTCTCCAACTTGCAGAGTAACACAGGTGCCACTTTCTCTAAGTCATCAATCATGTCCCGAGATAACTCCTTAGCACAAAGTTGGTGGAAGAAATAGCTCAACTCTGCCAGCACGCGCCACACATGATCAGGGAGATATCCCCTAGTCATCGCAGGAAGGAGCCGCTCAATCCATATGTGGTAGTCATGACTCTTCATCCCTAAGACTCGCATAGTGTCCAACTTCACTCCCCTACTCAAATTCGCTGCATACCCATCAGGGAATATTAACGTCTTGATCCACAACAGTACTTCCTTCCTTTGGTCCCTTTTCAAGATGAAATCGACCGCAGTCTTTTTGCATTTCTTGCCGTGTGTGGGAGGCTTCATCACTTGCTTTGGTCTATCACACATCGTTGCTAGGTCCAGTCTAGCCTTAACGTTGTACTTAGACTTATCTGTGCCCATGAGTGTTCCAAAAAATGCCTCAGCGATATTCTTTTCTGTGTGCATTACATCAATATTGTGTGGAAGAAGAATGTCATTGAAATAGGGGAGCCTAGTCAAGCCCGATTTATGAGTCTATTGGTGTTTCTGACCATATCCAATAAAACCACCTTTCTCTTTATCTTCTTTGAGAGCATCTATCTCAGCACAAACCTCGGTAGCGGTCATTATGTGAGGTATAGGGTCGGTGACTTGAACCCCTTTCCTGAAGTTCTTGACGTCTCATCTAAATGGATGGTCAAAAGGGAGGAATTGACGATGTTGGTCAAATGAAGAAAACTTGCCACCCCTCTTCAGATAAGTGAACCTCATAGCAGTCTTGCATATTGGGCATGGGAACTTCCCGTGAACACACCATGCGCAGAATATGCCATACACCAGAAAGTTACAGGGAGTACTTGTCGGTGTTTTGGGAACACTAACAAGTAAATTTATCTAGATTGCGTGCCTCAGCTCGATGGCTTTGCTCAAGTGGACACAAGAGTGTTATACTGGTTCAGGCAGGAAGAGCCCGACGTCCAGTGAGTGGGAGTCGCGTTATTTGAGCTCTTGTTTGTAGTAGGGGTGTACAAACGGGCGAAAGAGAGAGAGATGGGCTCTCAGGTCTCTGAGTGTATTGAATGCGGGTGCTCATGGAGTGATTGTTCTCTACCGTGTCTTAAAGGAGGAGCCCTGCTCTTCCTTTTATAGTCCAAGGGTGAGCAAGGGCGTACAAGTTTTGGGTTTCCTCATCGAGTAAGTTCCGAGTCTTGTCCGGCAGAATGAGAGGATCGGGTTTCGTTCCGCTTCTTCTGGGCAGCAGGGTCCCGGCTGGCGCACGTACGGGTGTCCGGGTCCGGCATGGCGGGGCTGTACCGTGGCTTCCAAGTGGTTCCTGTTTCGCCCGGGTCCTGTTTCTTGGTTGGTACCTTCCCTGTCCCTGACAGTACGATCGGCATGGTGCAGTTAGCCTTTACGCGGGTCAACTGTGGCGCGGCGTCATTCCTGGGTTTTCTGACACCCGTGGAGAACGGAGAGGTTGGGGGTCCCCGGTGCTGTGGGTCACTGTTCCCGTTTCATCATGGCGTGGTGGCGTGCTCACGTGCTAGGCATTATCCTGAGCCGTGTCAGGTCGCACCTTGCTCAGGAAGCAGTTGGATTCATCCTTATCCCCGAACGGGCGTCGCCTAGGTAGTGACTCTGCTCTCGGGAGTGGCGTTACGCTATCGGGCATGTCGCAATGCCCTCGGGCGAATTGGTCTCCACTCGGGGGGACGCTACACTCTCAGGCGAGTCGCGATGCCTCTCGGCATTCCGAGAGACGCTCTCAGGCGAGGTGAGGGTTTTGCGGGGAGCCGTGGTATCCTCGGCCTATTCCGTGCTTGGGCCTTTTCCGTGCACGGGCTTGAGGCCCCATTTGTGTTTTTCAAAGGTGGCCCAGTGGCCCCGTTTTTTATCGAACCCAGTCAGTAGCCCCCGAGTCTCCGTGGGAGAGGCCCGCGGCTCTCTCTCGGGGACTGGACTCTTCCTTCTACCGACGGGCAGGCTGGCTTTCTGGTTTGTATTCCGGTGGGTGCGCGCGAGCGCACCCGCCGGGTGTAACCCCCGAGCCTGTGGGGGAGTATGTACTCCCGTATAGGCTGTCGTATGTCTTGCTGTATCCACGCCCCTTCCCGGTCGCGGGTCTCGAGGCCCTATTGGATGCGCAGGGCGGAGGGTCATGATGGTCTTTTATGATTTGACGACACGGTGTCGGGTGCAGTGCAGGGGAGCGACGTGGCTATCCCCGCGGCCCAATTGCGTCCGGCGGCCCGTGGGGCGGGTCTCCCGCCGTCGTGGGTTTCGAGAAACGCACTGTGCCTGCTTCGGCGTTTTTTATTCGTTGCGGCTTCTCCACACCGCAGTTGTTCGCCACGTGGTACGACTGTTCGGTGGTGTAATCATTCCGCGGCTGACTTCTGTTTGCGGGGGCGCGCGTACGGCGCATGGCGCCTCGTGCGGGCCCACGCGCAATCCCTGTTCCTTCTTGGGAAAGGGAAAGAGTGAGAGGGAGAGAGGGAGGGAGAGAATCTTTTCTTGGGAAGCTGAGGAGGTGTGCGGCCCTTTTATTGCTGCGGCGTCGTGCATGGAGCGTTGCGCATGCTGCGGGCGGTCTGGCTTGGGGGCTTTTGCGCCTATTGTCCTGAGAACCGACCAATTTATAAAAGCATAAGTGAAAAATCACTCGCTAAGCAAGCAATTGTCACACTTAAGCCGTTATAAACCCGGTAGTCCGGAAATCTCGAAGGATTTCAAACCAAACATCGTCAACCAAGATCGTACGGGTTTAGCGTCACCATTCGCATGTTACAACATTTCACAAATAGTTAACAACATCAGAGTGCGGAAAAATAAAAGTTATTACAAACCGAAGTCTTCAAATTCAAATAGCGGAAATAAAGTAGTTTTAGAAGCTCAACCCAACTCACACATTTCAGATAAATAAAGTGCCAGGCCACAGTCTATCCATCAAAAGCAGTTGGGGAGAATATTAAGAGTAACCTTGCCCAAGGCCTTCTAGTCCACTGGGAAAAGACAGGTCTCGCAATACCCGTGGTAGGTATGCCCGTCTGCACAAACAACAAGCGGGAAAAACCACGAGTACGAGAATGTACTCAGCTAGACTTACCCGACCGACTCAAAAAAAAAGACTCCAAGGAGGTATGATAGGCTTTGTCGGGAGGTAGCTCGACTCATTTTGCATAAAAGCAAAGAGTAACATTTAAAGTGATAGCTCAAAGCTTAATCATCCCTATTTATGCTAGGTGAGCAGCTATACTATTCATCAATGTAGCATATTAATCATGATTAAGCAAGCAAGTAGTATCCATAATCATATACATCAGCTTAACCCATCATCATCATTAACCACATTCCATAATCATTACTACGATGGTGCGGCTCAAGTCAAGTGTTCACTTTCCCGGGGAACGATGGCGATTCGAATCGATTACTACGAGCTCGGGGGGTATTCCTCACGCAAACCACACTCACCCGCTAAAGTGAGCTACAGGTCACCATGGCACGTATCCAGGAAGACGAGCACGCGGACTCGCATGGAACCACCGTGCCCGGGGACCGCCGACGCCTTAGCCCGACCATGCTTTGGACCTCGGACTTACTCTTCGCGCCCCCGTGGTCCCCATCCATCTCCAATACGGTGCGAGCGGTCGAGAACCGGCCGGATAGTGTTGGGCTTCGCGGTCGGAACGACTTATCCGGCCAGCTAAACATGAGGCATGCGTTCAACATGACTTGCGGTACAACAACGGATGCGGTCCTTAATCGACACTGACGGAATCACTATGGTCCAACGACCCCACAAGACTCCGTCCGGTCTCAATTATCAACCATAGCCATTAACCGGATGATATCAACATAAGCTTTTCCATCAATCATAGGTAACCACCTATCTCGCGGATGACAAAATCACCCGACTTCTACCGTCTAAGCAAGCTAAGCATATTACTCGCCCTAGACTAGCAGGGTGTATCAAGGTGGGATAATCAATGGTAAAGCAAGGATATAATGCAGCAACGGTGTCACACAACTCCTATACTTAATGCAGCAATCATAAAGCATAATTTAGACTGTTAGAAGGCATAGGTAAGTAGATGCTCCGGTGCTTGCCTTGCACAAAGTCAGATGCGCGGTGGTCTGGGCACTCCGGAAGCTCCTCCTCTTCTCCTTCCTCTTGCGGCACTTCTTGCTGCGGTTCCTCCGGACGATTCTCCTCGATCTCCGAATAAGGGAGGTCCTCTTGCGAACTTTGTATGATGCGATGCACGTGCATAAGTATCATGAATGCACAACGCATGATGATCATGGATGAAGATGATTAATAAATTATTTGACGAGTAGGTGCATATCTCCTCTCTACTACAACTTAACTCATTTACTGAGTATGTGCAAATCTCTTCTCTAAACACTTAGAGAAGTGCGTCAAGAAGAGTGATGTGGCTCGGCACACACACATACTCACAATACATAAATAAGAGAAGTACTACTACTCATAACCAGATATCACATTTCAGTTGTGGTACTTCAATGCATGACCAGCAAGCATAACTTAAATTGAAAATGCACAAGAATTGATATAAAAGTCATTAAATCGTTTAATCCAATTACTTATCATTTCATGTGAATAAATAGGCTTGAACTGTGACCCCTGTCTAAACAGTTCAGAAAATCCTACAAAAATTACAGGAGCTACACTATGCTATAACAGAGCCATGATAAAATTTTCATCACATTCCACCAAGTACAACAGCCTACACAAAAAGATGAAGCTACTGGCCAGAAAAGCACATTTAACAACTTTGCACTATGAAAAGTGTTAAACAACAGATTTCATATTTTTATCTATAACTACTTAGCATAAGAACAGTCACCAAAAATTACCAGGGCCTAATTCCTTTTAATTTATTTATTAAAAATCATACAAGAATCAGCCCAGAAATGAAATTAAATCATATTCCAATATTTTTACACAGTAACTGCATGCCATATATTTTTTCCAGAAACTACATCACAAAACAAGTCTATCAAAACAAGAATCATATTTTTCAGAGCAAACTACAATTTATCATGCATATAAACAGATTTCAGCCATTTCAAGAATTAAATAAAACTACACAGTAAAAGTATCTCAAAACTTGCATCACATATTTTTCACAGATAGATCACATCACTGTGAACCTAACAAAACAAATTGCACCAAATTTGGAGTTCATTTGCACCATTTACAAATTCAAATCCATTTAAAACAATTTAAAAAACATTTAAAATCAAAACCGAAAGGCCGGGCCCTGGCTGGACCCGTCCAGTGGACAGCGATGCCGCTGCCAGGCGGGCCAGGGGTCAACCAGCCCCACCCGTCGGCCGACCAAAGCGGCCGGCCGTCGACCGCCCGTGCTCGCCGTGATGGTGAAGGCGGCTGCCGGCGTCGAGGGTATCGGCGTGCTCCTTCCGGCGAAGCCGCACCCGTGGCGGGTGCAGGTTGCGCGAGTGGCGGCGGGCAGATCGGAGTCGGCCAGCGACGGCGGCGGCGTCTGCGTCCCACATGCATGGAGCGCGGTGGCCGTCTCCGGGCCCGGTGGGCTCCGGTGAGGCGCGCGCCATGTGCGTTGGGTCAAGGCGGGCTAGCCCTAGGGTTGCCGTGGAGCGATTTGAGCTCGGATGCTCGGCCGCGTGCATGGCGGCACGGCGGCGGAGGAGCTCCGGCGGCGGTCGCGCGGCCAGCGGCTACGCACGCATCGTTCCGATTGCGCGCGGATGCTCGGTCGGTGTCACAGCGGCCGGTGCGGCGTAAAGGGGAGCGGAAGAGAGGGAGTAGGGGCGGCGCGGTGGCGCGCGAGCTCGGCAGAGCTCCGGCCATGGCGCGGCTGCGGTGAACGGGCGCAATGCGCCCTTACGGTCTGAGTGGTGGCCGGTGGGCGGTCTTGGCGAGGGGAGGAGCAAGGTGAGGCGGAGGTGTTGCGCTTCGTCGGCGTGCAGCGCGTGCTCGGCAATGATTTAGCGGGCGTGGCGGAGGCTGCGGTGTTGCCCGGTGAGCGAGAGGGGCGGAGCGGCGGAAGCGAGGCAGCCTTGGTGGCGAAAGCGAAAATGGAATGCTGAAGCATTCCGCGAGCCTTAGCGATGATCGCGACGCTGGGCGGCGGGTTCCCGCGCCCGGGCACGCAGCCGGCCACTTGGCAACGGCCCAATGACGGCGACAGCGACCGCGCGTGCCAGCCGTCATGTGGCGGCGTCACGTGGCGGTCGGGCCACGCCCGTATGGCCGGCGCGGAGGCGAGGCGCGGGCCGGTGGGCGGCTGGCCGCCGCGACTGGCGGCTTCTTATTTGGTGTTTTTCTTTTTTTTTTTTTTTTTTTGAAAATTTGAATCCAAATCAAACTGAACCAAAAGCATCTTTTGACAAGTTTAAAGCCATTTTCAAGAAAGGTGCCCAAAACAAAAGTTGTAGAGAATTTAAAACTGAACAACTTTCATTTAGGGCTCAACTCAAAATTACGAATAAATTTTGAAAATGCAAATTCATTTTGAATTTTAGGGCATAAAAAGGGATTTTCTAATTTATTTTCTTTTGCTCCAAAATGCACCAAATCTTTTGCAATAAATTTTATTAAAACTTTTCAAATTGCTGGGCAAGTGAATCCAAACTTGATCAAGTTGTTTGCAAGGCAATTAATTAACTAACACTTCAATCAAGCATGAGATTAGTAATTAAAAGCAAGCACATGAAATGAGGATGCACTTTGGAATTAAATGCTTAATGATGATGCTCATGCTATGCCATATGATGATTAGAGTTAGTTGATTATGCCCTAATGCAAGCTTAAACACCGAGGTGTTACACCCTACCCCTTAAAGAAATCTCGTCCCGAGATTTGGGTTTACTAACCGGGTTTTATGGAATTCGGGATAAACTTCTTTCGGATAATCCTCGGTTTCCCATGATGCATCTCTATCATCATGGTAGCTCCACACGACCTTGTATGTACGCACTAGTCGATTCCGGGTAACTCTTTCTTTGCTATCAACAATTCTGACAGGTTCTTCTTTATATACTAGATCAGCTGTTAGCTTCAAATCCTGCTCATCAATCCTTTCTTCGGGCACACGCAAACACTTCTTCAGTTGAGAGGCGTGAAAGACCGGAAAGATAGAACTCATTGACTCACGTAACTGTAATTTGTAAGCAACTTCACCTCTTCTTTCAATAATCTTGTATGGACCTACATATCTTGGTGCAAGCTTCCTTTTGGCTCCAAACCTCTGTGTACCCTTCTTTGGTGAAACTCTAAGATAGACATAGTCACCAACTTCGAATGTCAGGGGTCTTCTTCTATTGTCAGCATAACTCTTCTGTCGGGACTGCGCAGCTTTCATGTGCTCTTGGATAATCCGAACTTTCTCTTCAGCTTCGGGAACAAAGTCAATACCATAGTATCTTCTTTCTCCCGCTTCGACCCAATTCAACGGAGTTCTACACTTTCTGCCATATAAAGCTTCAAACGGTGCCATCTTGATACTCTCTTGATAACTATTGTTGTAGGAAAACTCAGCCAGAGGTAACCATGACTCCCATGATCCCTTAGCGAGATAGCACACAAGCTCTCAACATATCTTCAAGAACTTGATTAAGCCTTTTCGGTCGACCCGAAGTTTGAGGATGATAAGCGATCTTTGTGTAGCAACTTCGGTACCCATTCCTTCATGCAAACGTTCCCGAAAATGAAGCGGTGAACTGCGATCCACGATCAAGATACATGGTCTTAGGAACTCCATGCAAACGAACAATCTCGGAGAGGTAGAGATCAGCATAATGAGGTGGTCTGTAAGTGGTCTTGACAGGTAAGAAGTGAGCTGACTTGGTTAACCGATCGATGATCACCCAGATCGAATCATTCCCTTTTTGTGTGGTTGGCAAACCTGTGATGAAATCCATACTAATATCATCCCACTTCCAAGCAGGAACTGGCAACGGATTCAGTAAACCTGCCGGCTTCATGTGAATAGCCTTGACACGACAACAAGTATCGCATCGAGCCACATAGGCTGCTATCTCTTTCTTCATCTTGGTCCACCAATATCGAGGTCTCAGATCATGATACATCTTGTTGCTTCCAGGGTGAATGGATAGCTTGGAAAGATGAGCTTCATCCATCATCCTATTCTTGAGTTCTCGATCCTTCGGTACGACAAGACGATTGTCGAACCAAAGCACACCATCGTCATCCAATCGAAAGTGTGGAATTGGTGCCTTCTTCATTCTCTCCTTGAGGTGATAAATACCAGGATCGGTCTTTTGACCTTCAATGATCTGTTGGTCAAGGGAACATCGGACTTGGATATCATGCAAAACTGCAGGATGCATCAGATCGAACTTCTCTTCTATTAGTGGCTGCACAACATGATGATGTGACTTACGACTCAGAGCATCGGCAACTACATTGGCCTTCCCCGGGTGATAGTGCACTGTCAAGTCATAGTCCTTGATCAACTCTAACCATCTTCGCTGCCTCATGTTAAGTTCGGGTTGGGTAAAGATGTACTTGAGACTCTTGTGATCGGTGTATATGTGGCACACATTTCCCAACAGATAGTGCCTCCGGATCTTCAAGGCATGCACAACAAATGGCTAACTCAAGATCATGAGTAGGATAGTTGACTTCATGTTTCCTCAAGCGACGCGAAGCATACGCAATCACTCGACCTTCTTGCATCGGCACACAACCCAAACCGGTCTTCGATGCATCACAAGATACATCAAATGGCTTCTCGATATCGGTACGTGCCAAGACAGGGGCAAATGGTTAGCAACTCTCGCAGGTGCGAAAAAGCGCCTCACACTCTTACGTCCCGCACAAACTTATGCTCTTTACATGCTTGGACTTGTCATTGGCTTGGCAATCTTAGAGAAATGGAATGAAACGGCGATAATACCCTGCCATTCCAAGAAAACTCGAACTTCATGCACAGGCGTGGGTGGTTGCCAATCCATGACCTCTTGTACCTTTGACGGGTTGACTGATATGCCATTTTCAGAAATGATATGGCCAAGGAAGGCAACTTCCTTTAACCAAAACTCACATTTACTGAACTTGGCATACAACTTATGCTCTCTTAGTCTGGTAAGTGCAACTCTCAAATGCTGGGCGTGTTCTTCCTCATTTGCAGAGTAGATCAAAATGTCATCCAGAAATACGATCACGAACTTATCCAACTCGGGCATAAAGACTGAATTCATAAGATACATAAAGTATGCGGGAGCATTTGTTAAGCCGAAGGACATAACAAGATACTCGTACAACCCGTATCTAGTAACGAAAGCGTCTTATGTATATCTTCGGGACGAATCGATCCGATGATACCCCGATCTCAAGTCAATCTTGGAAAACACTTTAGCTTTAGACAACCGATCAAACAGAATATCAATTCTCGGCGAGGAGGATACTTGTTCTTGATTGTGACCGCATTGAGTGGTCGATAATCAACACATAGCCCGAGAGAGTGATCTTTCTTCTTCACAAACAAGGCTTGGACAACCCCATTCGGAAGTACTTGGCCCGATAAAACCCAACTTCTTCAACTCATACAAGCTGTTTCTTCAATTACGCTAACTCATTGGGAGGCATACGATCACGGTCTCTTCTGATTGGAGCTGTACCGGGCACTAGATCAATAGCAAACTCGATATCTCTTTTTTGGAGGTAACCCGGGCAAATCTTCGGGAAAGACATCGGAAACTCACATACTACTGGAATCTCGGCTAGAGAAGAAGCTCGAATAGCATAGGTCAACTTGGTCATGTGCGCAACTCGAGGCAATAACACTTGGAAAGTGTCTTGGCCCGAAGGATCCGTGAGGGTAATTGTTCTATTCCCAGTATCAATCACAACTTGTTTATCTTTCATCCAATCCATTCCCAAGATCACATCCATAGTTAACCCGTAAAACTACCAAATTAACTCTATATGCTTTATCTCCAATTTCAAAAATTGCATCTTTGAAGCATCGATTAGATAGGACATCAGCACCAGCGGAGCTGATCACGTACCCATAATCTAATTGCTTAAGTTCTAACTCATGTGATCGTGCATATGATTGACTCATAAATGAATGCGATGATCCGTAATCAAATAAAACAACCTGCAGGATGCTTATTGACAAGGAACGCATTACCAGCAGTGGATCGGTTCTCCATCGGGAATCTCATTAATAGAGGTGTGATGAGCACGGGCTTGATAGGTCGTCTGCTTCTTCGGTGCACGGCAATACTTGGCGAAGTGGCGGGTTGATTGCGGTTGAAACACGGGCCCCTCACAACAGGAGCATTAGCGGCGGGGACCGCCCGGTCCCTAGCTTGAGCTTGAGGTGCGGTGGGGCGATAGCCCTTCCGATTCTTTGGAGGTGGTGGAGCATTCCTCTTTGGAGCAGTGCACGGAACCTTGAGTTCTGAAATGAGGGCGATACTTGCGGGGCGGTTATGCATTGGAGGTCGGAACTGGGAAGATCCTACCTCGAAGCTTCTCTTGCGATTCTTGGAAGCGAAGATGCGGTTGTTATTATTCTCTTGAGTCAAGCGTCGATGAACTCATTGAATGTAGCCCTCGAACCGATACCCATGGTTTTAGCCATCTTTGTATTGAGACCTCTTTTGAAACTTTCTATCTTCTTCTCTTCGGTGTCCACATATGCCGGAGCATAACGGGACAGATTGTTGAACTCTTGCGGATATTCGGTCATGCTCTTATTGCCTTGAGTGAGCTTCATGAATTCGGATACCTTCATAGCCATCAAACCTGGTGGAACATAAGTACTGCGGAAGATCTGAGTGAACTGCGCCCGGTGATGGGAGCATTCGGCGGAAAAAAAGTGGTGCGTTGGTGGGACCACCAAATTCCCGCCGGCCCCAGCGATTGATGTGCCCCATACTCAACCTTCGGTGACTTCGGTCATACGGAGCGGGCGAAACTTGTCTTCCATCGTGTTGATCCACTCGAGAGCCTCGAGTGGTTCCTTAGCTTGCAAGAACTTTGGCGGATCGGTATCCAAGAAGTCCTTGAAAGTGCTATATCTTGGTTGGCGGGGCGGTCACGGTGGCCCCCCGCGACCGGTGTTCGCGGCAATGTCACGCAATCGGCCTCCATGTTGCGCTGACTGCCCAGGAACTGTTGAAATAGTTGCTCAGCGGTCAATGGTGGAGGAGGTGGTGGTGGCAGGTTACCCTCAGCGTTTCCGTTGCCTCCATTACCATTTCCACCATTTCCATTGCCTCCATTGCCCTGGCCGGAACCATCTCCAACCGGAGAGAGCCACTAGCGGTGCGGCGGTATCAACCATCTGCATATTTCAGCATCAAGTAATTATTAGGTGATGTTACAACATTGTAAGCGAATGTAATAATCATGCCAATGAATTATTGGAAGAAAATGAATTCATTCATCAATACACGTGCATAAAGATTCATTTCCACAATCCATAACATCACTAATCATATTCTTGAACAAAGCGTCATCCGAGGCATACAACATCCAAAATTGCCAGCATACATACACTGGACTTTAGGCGTTCAAGTAGCACCACAACTCAGGACATCCAACACACACATGAGTCACATCTCATAATGTTACATGCCAACAACATCAAAAGAACTAAAGCGTAACTACGGTTAGCGATGGAACTACTAGCCTACTCGTGCTCACTACCAACGTCGGACTCAGCGTCGAGAACAACGTCGTCGTCGGGTGCAGGCGCAGGTGCAGGTGGAAGGTCAGCGTCCTCCTCGCCTCCATCGGGGTTGATAACTCCCGGCTCCATCTCAGCTGCTCCAGGACCATGGTGACCATGAACCTGGTTGTACAGGACGTGGTAGTCCTCGTGCAACTGGTCAATGTACTGCTCGCGGTCAAAGAGCCGTGCCCGGTGGTGAGCATCGTTCCGGGCTTCATTCCTCTCGGTGACCAACTGGGCCATCATCTGTCGGCATTCCGCTCAGATCTTTGCTCATAGCGTGCCACACGTGCACGCAAGGTAGCGATCTCCCTGTTGGCAGCTCTCTCACGGACCTCAGTGTCATTCCTGGTAGCGGTGAGAAGATCTACCTGGAGCCTCAGATCTCTGACATGATCCGAGTGCCTCTTCTTCTCTTCCTTCCCCTTCTTCCACAGATCTCTGTTCCCATCCACTGAGCTTGTACATCGTGGCTTCGGTAGCATCATATGCTTGCATCAAGGCAAACATAGTGCTCATGGCTGCGTTGTCACTACCATCAATCTCATCCACTCACCGGCCAACGTGCTCGGCTAGGGGACTGCTCCCCAAACGATGTCCGCGGGGTCATCCTTGGGAAAAGTCCCGCCAAAGCCCGTGCTAGGCTCGGGGGAAAACGCTCCATGATCGGACGAAGGACCTGGAAAGCAGCCCCGCCGGCCCCATCCTGAAGCGGTGACCGCGATGGGCGCGAACACGCCACCCGTACCACTCGGAATCCGGGTGGAGTGGAGGAACGGTGATCTCCACGGCGACCAAGTCGTCACCACGAGGCGGCTCCTCGGTGACCCAGAGTATACGGGTCGCCGCTCCTCCGTATATCCTCTGGCGTGAGCGAGCACTCTCCAAAGGAGCGTGGGCATGCCAAACTCCTCCGAAGTGACTCTCCCGGATCACCGTGCGTGGTGCAAGCTGTCCCACGTGGCACACGCCCTCCAAAGTGGACTTGCGAGCCGCGCTTGGTGCGAGCCATCTGTCGAAAATTTATCCCGGTGAGACAAGTTATTAATTATCAATTTTTAATTAACAGGAATAATCAATTTACAAGGGAAGGTAAATGTAATGACATGAGATGAACAAACATGATGTATGCACGTATCTTACGTTCTCACAAACCTAGCAAAAAAAAAAATAATTCTAACGGATATACGGTGGCATACAACGTTCTCTCATAGCGTATAACTAGTCGTTCTACACGAAGCGCCGTTATGTACTGCGAGAAAATCCATTGCAGCCCATCCCAACAAAGATGAATAAATGCATTGCGAGAAAGTAAAGATTAAGCACTCACACGCACGTGCATTCCCGAATACACGCACATGTAGTACAACTACCCGATCCTCGTCCAAAGACGGCATCGTCGATTAATAGACGGCACAACCCACAATTAAACACCTTGGTAAGTACATGGTTTTGACATGTACATACTTCCCAGATCACACTAGCACTCCCCTAGATTGCCGGTTGGACAACCATGCTCTCACAACTCCCACTTACCGAGGCGTAGAGGCATTTTGAACCATACATTACCACTCAAGCGAAGGGCACCCATACAATTACCTTGCTTGCATGGGCAACAAAGTGAAAAATAAAATATGATGCAAGCCCCCAAGTTAGTACTTAATTAGCCACCTAGAGTCCTTATTTGGGCATAAAGGATATGACCACTGGCACACTCTTAGTTTTGCAAACGAATTTTCTCAAAAGACTTATAGATCTATAAGTTGAAATCCAGTTTGAAAACAAATTCTTTTGTTTTAAATAGACATGTGAACAATGTCGCTAAACCTTGCTCGATACCACCGTCCGCGTAACCGACCAATTTATAAAAGCATAAGTGAAAAATCACTCGCTAAGCAAGCAATTGTCACACTTAAGCCGTTATAAACCCGGTAGTCCGGAAATCTCGAAGGATTTCAAACCAAACATCGTCAACCAAGATCGCATGCGGGTTTAGCGTCACCATTCGCATGTTACAACATTTCACAAATAGTTAACAACATCGAGTGCGGAAAAAATAAAGTTATTACAAACCGAGTCTTCAAATTCAAATAGCGGAAATAAAGTAGTTTTAGAAGCTCAACCCAACTCACACATTTCGGATAAATAAAGTGCCGAGCCACGCCTATCCATCAAAAGCGGTTGGGGAGAATATTAAGAGTAACCTTGCCCAAGGCCTTCTAGTCCACTGGGAAAAGACAGGTCTCGCAATACCCGTGGTAGGTATGCCCGTCTGCACAAACAACAAGCGGGAAAAACCCTGAGTACGAGAATGTACTCAGCTAGACTTACCCGACTGACTCAAAAGAAAAAGACTCCAAGGAGGTATGATAGGCTTTGTCGGGAGGTAGCTCGACTCATTTTGCATAAAAGCAGTAGTAACATTTAAAGTGATAGCTCAGCTTAATCATCCCTATTTATGCTAGGTGAGCAGCTATACTATTCATCAATGTAGCATATTAATCATGATTAAGCAAGCAAGTAGTATCCATAATCATATACATCAGCTTAACCCATCATCATCATTAACCACATTCCATAATCATTACTACGATGGTGCAGCTCAAGTCAAGTGTTCACTGTCCAGGAACGATGGCGATTCGAATCGATTACTACTGAGCTCAGGGGGTATTCCTCACGCAAACCACACTCACCCGCTAAAGTGAGCTACAGGTCACCATGGCACGTATCCAGGAAGACAAGCACGCGGACTCGCATGGAACCACCGTACCCGGGGACCGCCCGACTGCCTTAGCCAGCCATGCTGGACCTCGGACTTACTCTTCGCGCCCCCGTGGTCCCCCATCCATCTCCAATACGGTGCGAACGGTCGAGAACCGGCCCGGATAGTGTTGGGCTTCGCGGTCGGAACGACTTATCCGGCCAGCTAAACATGAGGCATGCGTTCAACATGACTTGCGGTACAACAACGGTACGGTCCTTAATCGACACAGACGGAATCACTATGGTCCAACGACCCCACAAGACTCCGTCCGGTCTCCAATTATCAACCATAGCCATTAACCAGATGATATCAACATAAGCTTTTCCATCAATCATAGGTAACCACCTATCTCGCGGATGACAGGAAATCACCCGACTTCTACCGTCTAAGCAAGCTAAGCATATTACTCGCCCTAGACTAGCAGGGTGTATCAAGGTGGGATAATCAATGGTAAAGCAAGGATATAATGCAGCAACGGTGTCACACAACTCCTATACTTAATGCAGCAATCATAAAGCATAATTTAGACTGTTAGAAGGCATAGGTAAGTAGATGCTCCGGTGCTTGCCTTGCACAAAGTCAGATGCGCGGTGGTCTGGGCACTCCGGAAGCTCCTCCTCTTCTCCTTCCTCTTGCGGCACTTCTTGCTGCGGTTCCTCCGGACGATTCTCCTCGATCTCCGAATAAGGGAGGTCCTCTTGCGAACCTGTATGATGCGATGCACGTGCATAAGTATCATGAATGCACAACGCATGATGATCATGGATGAAGATGATTAATAAATTATTTGACAGAGTAGGTGCATATCTCCTCTCTACTACAACTTAACTCATTTACTGAGTATGTGCAAATCTCTTCTCTAAACACTTAGAGAAGTGCGTCAAGAAGAGCGATGTGGCTCGGCACACACACATACTCACAATACATAAATAAGAGAAGTACTACTACTCATAACCAGATATCACATTTCAGTTGTGGTACTTCAATGCATGACCAGCAAGCATAACTTAAATTGAAAATGCACAAGAATTGATATAAAAGTCATTAAATCGTTTAATCCAATTACTTATCATTTCATGTGAATAAATAGGCTTGAACTGTGACCCCTGTCTAAACAGTTCAGAAAATTCTACAAAAATTACAGGAGCTACACTATGCTATAACAGAGCCATGATAAAATTTTCATCACATTCTACCAAGTACAACAGCCTACACAAAAAGATGAAGCTACTGGCCAGAAAAGCACATTTAACAACTTTGCACTATGAAAAGTGTTAAACAACAGATTTCATATTTTTATCTATAACTACTTAGCATAAGAACAGTCACCAAAAATTACCAGGGCCTAATTCCTTTTAATTTATTTATTAAAAATCATACAAGAATCAGCCCAGAAATGAAATTAAATCATATTCCAATATTTTTACACAGTAACTGCATGCCATATATTTTTCCCAGAAACTACATCACAAAACAAGTCTATCAAAACAAGAATCATATTTTTCAGAGCAAACTACAATTTATCATGCATATAAACAGATTTCAGCCATTTCAAGAATTAAATAAAACTACACAGTAAAGTATCTCAAAACTTGCATCACATATTTTTCACAGATAGATCACATCACTGTGAACCTAACAAAACAAATTGCACCAAATTTGGAGTTCATTTGCACCATTTACAAATTCAAATCCATTTAAAACAATTTCGAAAAAACATTTAAAATCAAAACCGAAAGCCGGGCCACCTGGCCGACCCCGGTCCAGTGGACCGCTGTGCCGCTGCCAGGCGGGCCACTGGTCAACCCCCCCACCGTCCAGCCGGCCAAAGGCGAGCCGGCCGCCGACCGGCCGTGCTCGCCGGCGGCGAGGCGGCCGCCGGCCATTTGAGGGTATCGGCGTGCCTTCGGCGAGCCGCACCCCGTGGTGGGTGCAGGTTGCGCGAGTGGGCGGCCGGAGCCTGCCGGCGACGAGCGGCGGCGCAGCCGCGGCCCCCGCATGGAGGCGCTGTGGCCGCCTCCCACGGCTCTGGTGAGGCGCCGCACTATGTGCGGTCAAGGCGAGCCAGCCCTTGTGGTTGCCGTGAGCGATTTGAGCTGATGCTTCTCGGCCGCGTGCATGGCGTACGGCGGCGGAGGGGAGCCTTCCGCGTAGCGTTAGCGCATGGCGCTACGCACGCACGTTTCGATTGAGCGCGCCGGATGCTCGGCTTCCGTGTCCGCGGCTTGCGCGTAGGGAGCGGGAAGCAAGAGAGGGTAGGGAGGCGACGGGTGGTGGCGCGCGAGTTTCGCAGAGCCTGCCATATGCTGCTGCGTGAATCTAAGCGCAATGCGCCTTACCAAAGGCGTAGGTGGTGACGGGCGGGCGGCGCGCGAGGGAGGAGCAAGGTGAGGCGGAGGTGTTGCGCTGGCCGGCTGCCGAGCGCTGTGCTCGACGGCGATTTAAACGGCGCGGGGCGAGCCGCGGTGTTGCCGGTGAGCGCGAGGGCGAGAGCGAGCGAGAGCAGAGCGAAAGCGCTGGCGAAGCGAGCAAAAATGGAATGCTGAAGCATTCCACTTCTGGGCGCTGGCAAAGGATGCGGCCGCGCGGCGGGACCAAGACGCCAGGGCACGCCGGCCACTTGGCACGGCGGCCAGCGACGGCGGCCACGCTGCGGCTCACGGCCGCCGGCGCTCGCTCGGGTTTGGTCCGGCCACGCCTGGCGCTGGGAGGCGGCTACGGGAGGCGCTGGGCCGGTGGGTCGAGCCGGGCCGCTGCCCGGCGCTTGCGCCGGTGTTTTTTTTTTTTTTTTTTTTTTTTTTTTTGAAAATTTGAATCCAAATCAAACTGAACCAAAAGCATCTTTTGACAAGTTTAAAGCCATTTTCAAGAAAGGTGCCCAAAACAAAAGTTGTAGAGAATTTAAAACTGAACAACTTTCATTTAGGGCTCAACTCAAAATTCTGAATAAATTTTGAAAATGCAAATTCATTTTGAATTTTAGGGCATAAAAAGGGATTTTCTAATTTATTTTCTTTTGCTCCAAAATGCACCAAATCTTTTGCAATAAATTTTATTAAAACTTTTCAAATTGCTGGGCAAGTGAATCCAAACTTGATCAAGTTGTTTGCAAGGCAATTAATTAACTAACACTTCAATCAAGCATGAGATTAGTAATTAAAAGCAAGCACATGAAATGAGGATGCACTTTGGAATTAAATGCTTAATGATGATGCTCATGCTATGCCATATGATGATTAGAGTTAGTTGATTATGCCCTAATGCAAGCTTAAACACCGAGGTGTTACACCTATAAATAGCTGCCCCAGGGGATCTCACAGTCACGCCCCTTTCCTTGCCACTCGCCGCCTCTGCACACTCTTCGCCTTCGTACCCTTTTCTCCTTTGCACCCCCTTCGCCTTCGATGGATCGTGGGAAGCGTCCCACCGATGACCCCCCGGAGGAGGGTGGTTCTCCGTGTCGCCGCCGCGCCCCGGGGTGGCTTCCTGCACCTCTATATCCTCCTGCATTGCTCCCGACTTCCTGGTTCTAACTTCGGCTTCGTCTTTGCTCGTGGTTTTGCAGGGTTGCTCCCCATGCGACTCTTGCGCCGGTCCTTCCGCGGGGCGCGTTCCAGGGGTACGGGCACAACCCCTACGTGCCCCTGCTGGGAGTGCCGCTGGTTGGGGTCCAGGAGCTGCGCGAGAGCCTGGATGCGGCCAACGTGGCCTGCCCGCCCGCCGATCTGGAGGCCATGGAGCTTCGGACCAGCGGGGGAGGCGGCCGACGCGCTGGTGGCCGAGCCGAGACGGAAGCCGAGGCCCTCCGCTCGGCGTTGACGCCGTGGACGGAACTTGTGCGGGCGCTGGGTGATTCCAGCGTGGGCGCTTGCTTTCGACGCCCCCGGGTGCATCCGGTGTCCGTTGATCGCGCCAGTCCACCGCGGGGCGCCGCTGCCCCCCGACGGCGGCCCAGTCCGCTCCGGGCACGATCTCCGCCCATTCGTGGGGTTCCCGTCCGGGGCGAGCGCGGCGGACTACAACGAGCTCGCCGAGCAGTTCAACGACGCCGCGGAGGCCGTTCTTACTGAGGTTCCTGCAGAGCAGGTGCTCGGCGAGCTGCGCTAGAGCAACCTCCTCCTCCCGTCGTGGTGGGCGCGCGGGAACTGCCTCTGGCGGCGGCATAGGCGCGGGTGGACTGCGGAGGCGCTAATCTAGTGCACCCAGTTGATGTTTCGTGTAGTTGTTTGGCCATCGGGCCCCTGGTCTCAGCTGATCGGTTTGTAACGTAGTGCCTTTCGGAAGGTAGTAATGAACAAGATGGTGCTTTTGCCTTGTGATTTGTCTGTTTTCGATCTGTTTTTTGTTCCTCGCGCGTTGGAGGGGTGAGCCGTCCCATGCTTCCCGCGTCGGTAGAGTTCATGGTGCTCGGTGAGCTGCGAACGGGTGTGCGCGCTTGAAGTTCCGAGGCGCCTCAGCGGAGGCTCTGTCGGGACCGGCTGGCGGTAAACTTCAAACTCTCGAGAGCTAGGTTCGAATGACTCTCGGGACCGTCGGACGGGTCCTGTCGATACGGGATGTAGACGGCTATTCACCAGCACGGCTCCCGTCAGGACAAAAGAAAGAAGGCCGGATCCGAGTAGATAACGGATCTCCTAGTTAGGCAAATAGAAAGTAGCTTCTGTAATAGGAGCAGAACTCTTCCTATAAGTCCGACTAGGATTAGAAACCGCAGCTCTGGCTCCTTTCCTCTCATAAAAAGGAGCCAGAGCACCCTCTTTTGTAACGAGAAAACAACACACAATGACACATCAATCCAACGCAAAAGGCCAAGGCCGACTGGAGTAGAGCTTTTACTCGACAACGAGGGCTCGAACCAGGATAAACCGTGTGTCTCTTGCGTGAAACCGCTGAGTTCCAGCTATTCACCGAGGTCCGAATCAACTGCTACGGGAACCCCGTGGCAGGCTATCGGTGGCTAAACACCGACAGCTGGCGCGTCAGGTAGGGGCCTCCGACGAAATCAACGTCAAAGGCTCGGCGGACCTACACACGATGATTTTTCCACCAGGATCAACTTTCATCTTTGGAAGCTGGGTCTGCGAAGCAGACGATCAAGGAATTCTCCATAATCGACTACTTCAAGAGCCCGAGCCAAAGATACAAGAAATTTTTTCAAAACTCAAGCTGACAGAGGAGACTGGAAACACAAATCTACAAGACAAGCCGAGTTCTTTTTACCTCGGTTTCAACAACTCGGCACGGATATATCAAAATCTCACTCAGAAGGCAATGGAATCTTACGATCTCGCCCAGTGGAACGTCCTCAAACAAGATAAGTACTCCACCTCCCTTCCTTTTCAATATGGTAAACCCTTAGAAGAGGAAGAATCTAGCTATCCACTCAGTAAACACAAAGAGGTGTTCATGATGAGGCAACCCTTGGTACCGCCAATCCAACCCGACTACGGATCTTCAGAAGAATCAGAAGCGGATATCCCACAAAACTCTACCACAAAAGAAGGGGAAACTGACAGCCAGAGGGCAGCAAGAGAAAAAAGAAACAAGAAAAAGGGGGGAGAAGAAACCGAGTTCAGGAACGCAGGGAAGCGTGGCGCAAATACAAAGAGGACTTAGCCGAGTACAACCGAAAGAGAGCTGAGAAAGAAGCCGAGGAAAGACGGGCTACAGCAAGAACCAGACTTGATCCAGTTGACAAGATACAAGAATTAATCAATGAAATCGATGCCATACAACGACCAAGTGAAGAACAAGCCAGGCTTAGAAATCTACTCAGAGATACCGCGCAAAGAATACAAGATGACCGAGTACCTCCCCGTCATATACCATCTGAACAGACAAGTCAAAGAACTCGGAGAGTTTTCGCTTTTGAAAGGTTATCAACTCCAAACCATAGTAGAAGAACTCAACCACATCACGATTGGATCAAGAGAACAGGAGAAAATAGAGGGAGACTACCAATACCACCTCGAAGCCCTCCCAGGGTTATTTCAAGATACGACAGTCAGGCAGACTCTGACTACAAGCCAGAAAAAGTACCTGACAGATTTCCTTGCTTCGCAGGAAGACTACTTACAGTCAAGTTACCTCACAAATTCAAACCGTCCAATCACTCAAAATATGATGGCAAGACAGAACCAATGCAATGGCTTAGAATTTACACTCAATCAATAGAACTAGCCGGAGGAGATGACGACATTAAAGCACTATTTTTTGTAATGGCACTAGAAACATTACCACTTCAATGGTTATACAAGTTACGACCCGGATCCATCAAAACATGGGGCGATCTTCAGAAAGCTTTTTGTGAAAATTTCATAGGAATACTCATCCATCCAATAACACAAGCCGAATTAAAGGGATTGAAACAAAATCCAGGAGAAAGCCTCAGAGACTTCTATAGAAGATTTGGGGAGCTCAGAGCGCAAGTACACGATATCACCGAGAGAGAAGTAATAGAAGCATTTTCGTATGGTTTGAAAGTAAGATGGATGTTTCACGACTTCTGCAAAGAAAACCCACGAACAAATGACGAGTTTAAAAGAAACACAGTTGAAAAGATGATTACGGCGTAAGAGAAGACACAAGAAAGATTTCCGATAACAGAACAACTCGGAAAAAGAAGAAACAACACGATAGAAGAAACAACTCAAACGATCAAAACAACCCAAGATGGAACAGCCAAGACAACTCGAGATACCAAGACAACTCTAGATTCCAAGACAACTCAAGAAGATGGAACAACCAAGACAATAGACAGGGAGTACCACAACAAAAAAGAGATATTCGGACAATATGGTGGCCTCCACGTAAAAAAGAAAGAAATACTACCCTAAGCAAGAAAGTTTAAAGATCTAGAGAATATAAAATGCATCTATCACCTAACAGAAATTCACCCTATGGGAGAGTGTCGCATCTTCCAAGAAAGATATATGAAGAAGGACAAACAGGGACAAAGAAGAAAACAGAGAGAAGAAAGAAGAAGATAACCCAACCGACAACGGATTTCAAAATCCAAGAGCAACAAAGTATCGATAATATTCTCAGGAGTCCCTGGTTCCAGAAGCAAACAAGAAGACAAACTTGCTTGGCGAGCAATCATGGCAACGGAGCCAGCTACACCCAGATATTTAAACTGGTCTCAATATCTAATTCAATTTTCACGTGAAGATCAATGGACAAGTGTTGGAAAATGCAGGACTATATCCATTAGTACTCGGACCAACAATTGCTGCCATAACAGTAACCAAAGTACTCATTGATGGAGGAGCAGGACTTAACATCATATTTTCAGACACCTTGAAGAAAATGGGACCAGAATTTTTAAAAATGATCACGCCGACAAGTATACCATTCTATGGAATAGTACCCGGGAGACCGGGAGACCATCTATGCCTCTCGGACAAATTACACTACCAAGAACATTTGGAAATCCTACAAATTATCGCATTTAACTTATCAAATTCAAGTCGCAGATTTTGAATCATCATATCATGCAATATTGGGAAGACCAAAGACTAGCAAAATTCTTGGCTATACCACACTATCCATATCTACTACTCAAAATGCCGGGACCACACGGAGTACTTTCTCTCGAGAGGAGACCTAAAATGAGCCTACGAATGCGATGTGCAAGCTATACGATATCCTCAAAAGTACAAGGCGAAATCAACTCGGCGATTGCGAGAAATAAGAACAGCCAGAACTAGAGATCCCAAATTAAAAACAAAGCACCCTCACAACAAATTGAAGGTGAAGGTACCAAAAAAGATTGATCTAGGGACAAAGGCGATTCATCCAAGACCGCCACGATCGGTGCACATCTACCTATCAAATAGGAACTCGCTCCACCAACTTCTTACGGGACAACAAAGATATATTTGCCCGAAAACCGGCCGATATGCCCGAGTCCCAAGGGAGTTGGCTGAGCACAAAATTGAAGTCAACAAAGGAGCAAAACCGATCAAGCAAAGACTACGACGTTTTTCACCGCACAAGAAAGAAGCAATAAAAAAGAAATAGCCCGACTACTAGCGGCGGTATTCATAAAAGAAATCTTACATCCGTATTGGTTGGCAAACCCCGCTTTTGGTACACAAAAAGAACACGGATGAATGGCGTATGTATGTCGACTACACAGCACCTCAACAAACATTATCCTAAAGATCCTTTCGGTTTACCTAGAATTGATCAAATAGTGGACTCAACAAAACAGGGATCAGCTTTGTTATCCTTTCTAGATCGCTACTCGGGATATCATCGATCGCACTAAAAGAAGAAGACCAAAGCAAGACTTCTTTCATCACACCTTTCGGCGCCTATTGTTACAAAACAATGTCTTTTGGGCTCAAAAATGCAGGGGGCAACATACCAAAGAGCAATTCAGGCTTGTTTAGGCGATCAAATTGGAAAGAACGCGAAGCATATGTGGATGACGTAGTCGTCAAAACAAAGAACTTGGATTCCCTGTTTGAAGACTTACAACAAACCTTCAACAATCTAAAAAAATGGAAGTGGAAACTCAATCCCAACAAGTGTGTATTTGGCATATCATCGGGACAACTACTTGGATTTCTAGTCGACCAAAGAGGAATCGAAGCAAGCACAAAACAAATCAAGGCAATAACCGATATGGGCCCACCCGCAGATATCAAAGATCTATAAAAGCTAACAGGTTGCATGGCAAAGACTCAATAGATTCATCTCTAGACTTGGGGAAAAGGGCCTACCCTTCTTCAAATTACTAAAGAAGACGCAGACAAATTCACTTGGAACGAATAAGCATAGGAAGCCTTCGACAAGTTAAAGGCATATATCTGTACATCTCCAAAGATTAGTACCACCAAAGAAAGACGAAGACCTCATGCTCTATATTACCGCAACAACTTCAAAAGTAAGCACGAGCCATCGTGGTTGAAAGAGAAGAACAAGGGCACATCTACAAAGTACAAAGGCCGCCTACTACATAAGTGAAGTACTCACAATATCAAAAGTGAGATATCCACACGTGCGAAAACTACTCTACGCAATACTAATAACATCAAGGAAGCTCGGACATTATTTTGAAGATCACAAAGTAATCGTCGTAACAAATTTTCCACTTGGAGATATCCTAAGGAACCGAGACTCAACAGACAAATTTCAAAATGGGCGGTAGAGAACTCGGGGCACTCAAAATAGAATTTACCCCAAGAAAAAGCAATCAAATCCCAAGCATTATCCGACTTCATCGCAGAATGGACCGAAATACAACAACCAACTCCTGATGTCATCCTAGACCATTGGAAAATGTACTTGATGGATCCTTAAAACTAGGAGGGGCGGGAGCAAAGTACTACTTATCGCACCGATGGAAAACAACTCGAGATATGTTCTACAAATCTTATGGCAAGCTACCAACAACGAAGCAGTACGAATCACTCATCCACGGCCTACAAGTCGCAATTTCACTTGGAATCAAAAGACTACTAGTCTACGGAGATTCAGCAAAGAGTAGTCAACCAAGTCAATAAAGAATGGGATTGCACCAAGGAGAACATGGATGCTTATTGTGCGTAAATCGAAAAAACTCGAGAAGAATTTTCAAGGACTAGAGATCCATCATATATTACGGGATTCAAATGTTGCACCGATGTATTAGCCAAACTAGGCTCGGACACAGGCAAAAAGTGCCCATAGAAGTTTTTGTAAAAGAACTAAACAAACCATCTATCAAATCGATAAAAAGAAGACGAGAAGAAGACAGAACAAGAACAAATTCTGATGATCAGTTCGCACAACTCAACATGGATGCAAGTATTCATAGATTACATCAAAGAAAAAAAAGTTACCCGGAACAAAACGTAAGCAACTCGGGTTATCGAAGAAGCAAAAACTACGTCTTAGTAGGAGACAATATTTACAAAAGAGCAAAGATCATCGGGCGTACTACTAAAATATGTTTCAACAAAGAAGGGAAAGAAATACTATTAGAAATGCACTCCGGATGTTTGGGGATCATGCATCTTCAAGGACACTAGTCGGAAAAACATTCCGAATCAGGTTTCTATTGGCCTACAAAGCTGAAAAGACGCCGAAGAACTAGTCAAACACTGTAAAAATTGTCAAATGTTTGCAAGACAAGCACATGTTCCAGCTCATAATCTAATATGCATTCCACCCGTATGGCCTTTCTCATGCTAGGGACTCGGCCAAGTCGGACCACTCAAGAAATCCAAGGGAGGGTTCGAGTATATCTTTGTGGCCATAGATAAGTTCACCAAATGGATAGAATACAAGCCATTGGTAAAATATAGCTCGGCCAAAGCACAAGAGTTCATCCAAGAAATCATGCACGATTCGGGATGCCAAACGTAATAATCACAGATCTAGGGATCACCATTCACGCCTAATGAATTCAAAAGCTGGCCTCAAGATCGTGGATTCAAAGATTGATTATGCATCGCAGCTCATCCTCAAGCAAACGGACAAGTAGAAAGAGCCAATGGTCTCATCTTGGTAGGCTTAAAGCCAAGACTATATGAAGACCTCAAAGATTACGAGCAAAGTGGATAGATGAGATACCAAAAGTAGTCCGGGGGCTAAGAACTCAAATAAGTAGAGCAACCGGTTATTCACCTTTTTTCTTGGTATACGGATCGAAAGCCGTACCCGCCAGAGACTTGATCTGGACATCTCTCAAAAATTGAGCAATATAACGAAGGGGAAGCGTAAGAGGCCGAGAGACTAGAAATCGATAGCTTAGAAGAAATAAGGGTCAATGCAACACTACAATCGGCAAAGATACATGCAAGGATTGAGAAGATATTATGACAAAAGCGCTCAACCAAGAACCTTACAAGCCGGCGATCTAGTCCTCCTAAAAATTTCAAAAACCGCATGGGAGGCACAAACTACTCACCCATGGGAAGGCCCCTTCATAGTAGCAAAAAAGTAACAGGACCGGATCCTACGAACTAATGACGTAAGATGGAGCACCAATAAAAAATTCATTGCACATCTCTCGGTTCGCTTGCGATTTTTTTTGCCTAGAAATCAAAATACATATATCATTCCTCCAACAAAGGCTTATTGATCAATAAAGATTACAAAGATCCTAGTTTCTTTTCGAACTAGATGAGAGCCAACAAAGAGCTCGACCTATCCCGACTTCTAGAGTACGTAACTCGGATGAGGGCCTACGGTCCCGAACTAATTATTGAAGTGCAAAATAGCTGCAACCTAGCCCCCGAGCCCAACCATTCCGGGTTGTTTTCACAACACCGATGAGAGTACGGCTAAAATAGTCAACACTCGCCCTATCCTAGCTTCTTTTCAGAACCAGATGAGAGCCAACAGAGAGCTCGACCTATCCCGACTTCTAGAGTACAGAACTCGGATGAGGGCCTACGGTCCGAACTAATTGTTGAAGTGCAAAATGGCTACGACCTAGCCTGAGCCCAACCATTCCGGGTTGTTTTCACAAAACCGATGAGAGTACGGCTAAAATAGTCAACACTCGCCCTATCCTAGCTTCTTTTTAAAACTAGATAAGAGCCAACAGAGAGCTCGACCTATCCTCACTTCTAGAGTATAGAACTCGGATGAGGGCCTACAGTTCGAACTAATTGTTGAAGTACAAAATGGCTACAAGATAGCCCGAGCCCAACCATTCCGGGTTGTTTTCACAACATTGATGAGAGTATAGCTAAGAAGCCAACACTCGCCCTATCCAAGCAACAACTCGACCTATCCCGACTCTAAAAGAACTCGGATGACAATCCACGATCAATCAAGCATATTGTCAAGATAAAAACAAGGCATTCAAAGACCAAGGAACAAATAAAAGAAAGGAAGTTTTTATACACAAAAGCCTCGGAAAGCATCAAGTATCATTACAACCATCTCGCGCCTAATCATCACTACCATCGGCACGCACGGCCGCAATCTCTACAAGCTCGGTAAACTCTTGAGCCACGGACAAAAGCGGCGGCCTTCGGACTCGAGAGTGCTGTTCAAATTCGGGGAGTATGAGCCCCGTCCCAAAGACTTTCTCAAGAGGCAAGTTGCCATCAAGCGGCCGGACACGAGCCAATACACCCCGAACACCGAGCAAAACAAAGATCCTTCGCAAAAATTGATGGTCCGCTCGGGCGGCCTGAGGATAAATTGGACCTGTGTCAAGCCAAAGATCTTCGGGCCTCCTCGGCATGGTGGCAAGTCCTTGAACGTAACTCAAAGAAGGCTGACCATCTATCCTCCGAGGCCTTCGGGACGAACCGTCAAATCCTCCACCGATGCCTTAGCCTCGCAAAAAGATCTCGATCAAGACCACGCCTAATCACCCGAGCCCCGGCTAGAATCTCTTTCAAATCCTCCTTTACCTTCTCCGAAGTCATTACGAAAGGTTTTCACTTCAAGCTTCAAAGCTTCGCCCTCTTCCGAGTACTTGTTCTTCAAAGCCGCAAAAGAAAAATGTAAGGAAGTCGAAAAAAAAAGGATAAAGCTATACACGTAAAAAGAGCATACACAAATACCTTGGAGATCTCGAGAAACCTTCTTTTTCGGATTCAATTGCAGCCGACTTCCTGGCTGTTCGCCTACAACAACCTTTAGCTCTTAAGGCGCCTCTCAAGGATTGGTGACCTTGACGCTCCTCATCAAGCGCCAAATAAGAAAGAAGCCACTCATCCAACAACTTCTTTTGAGACTCGACGAGCCAAAGAAGATGTCGAAATCACCGATGTATTCCTGCATTTAGATGAAAGAAAAGTAAGAAAAAAAGAACAAGCCAGAAAAATAAAATAAATAAGTCATATTACCCGGAACTCGCCAAAGAAAGGACTTAAATCCAGCTTCAAGTTTCTTGAGGCGAGAACTCGGATTAAACTCTTCTTCCAGCTCCTGCATCGACCTCAAATCACGAACAGAATCCCAAGGAGCGTAAGGTGATAAAGAAGGAGAACTCCCAACCCTAGAACGAGAAGCAGTCAGGGGTTGGGAAAGAGGCAATTTTTTTGCCCCTGAAGAAGTCACCGCAACCGCTTGCGAATCGGGCAAAGAAAGAAGTCCCAAAGAAGAAAAGAGGAAGCCACCACCGGGGTAGACTCCACAAATGGGATGCGGATCGTGGCAAAGACACCTGACCCACTACACCAACACTCACGGTCTTCTCGTAATCGGAAGTCGGAGCGTAAGAAATAGTGGCGTATAACCTACAAAGAACCAAAAAGCTAAAGACAAATGATACAAGATATAGAAAAAGAAGTCGAAGAAGAAGAAAAACTTACTTAGGGGCACGACGGAGAGCAATGACGAGGTCGAGTTGGTGGAGGCGGCATAACCCGATCCGCATCCACCAACAACTCTAGAAAGAAAGGACAGACCCTACGGGATCCCAAGTCCGGAGAATGAGAAGTCGCCCGGGGGCTACAAAAAACCAAAATCAAAATTAAAACAGCAAAAAGTATATACACCAAAACCAAGAAGACAACACTCACCGACGAAGAAGAGGGGAGTCATCAACATCTTCAACCTCGTCTTCAAAAAAGAAGAGCGTATCCACCACCTACCAAGGAAAAAAAGAATCAAGACCGCTTTCCAAAAAGAACAAGCAAGACAAGACCAAACAAACTCTCACCTATCAGAAGGTTACCTGAAGGCTAGGGAGAAGACGAAGAGCGCGCCCGCTTCTGAGGCGCAGTAGAAGAAGAATCACCCGCAGCAGGCCTTTTTCCACCAGCGCGAGTAACACGAGCAAGGGCCACCGGCTGATAAGGAACATACTGAAGAACAGGCTCCATTTCAGAAACACCGGGCAAAACAACTCGACCCTCAATAACCTTATGACCAGGAGCAGCCAAGGGTGTAACACCTCTGGTGTTACGTTAACCTAAACCCACCATATCATCATTTTATGCATTAAGCATCATATTTATTAATTTAATAATAATGCCATTAGCATATAATCATATGCATCATTAAGTTGATTACCAAGCATTAAGTGCATTAATGCATTTCATGGTGTTAATTAATTCCTATATGATTCAATGCCTTGTCTTGATATGTTAATCATAACATGAAATGTTAAACATGTGTTAGTCTAAGTATGACAAGAAATGATTGTTAATTATATCTAATGATCAACAGTATGGTTTTATGCTCTCAAAGTGAAGCATGTGATTTGGTTTAATTGATGTGCTTTGCTAATTAAAATTTCTAATCAAAATAAAGTGTAACCCTAAAATTAATGAGCTCAATTATGCAATTATGATTTTAACCAAGAAATTGAGGTTGAGAAGTATTCAAAATAGAGTTTGGATGATGAAGTTTCAAAAAGAGATTTTTAAAAAAATCAAATCTGAAATTCAAAAATCCTAATTTTTAAACCCTTCTTTTGTCCTATTTTTCAAATTTCAAAATCTAGCAAGAATTTGAGATTTATCCCAAAAAAGCAAAGTTGTAGATCATGAAATTCTGGGCAACTTTCATTTTGGGAGTTTTTGAAGTTGTTATGTAAATTTGTGAGTAATTTCAAGATTTCAGTGAAGAGGAAGAACTGCTACAGTACTCTGGCCATTTACACAGCACCACCGAGCTGCTTGCTGTTGCCGCCGACGGTCTTCTCATTCCTTCCTGCGCCTGGCCACGTAGCTGCTCGTCGTGCCACGACCAAGCAGGTGCTGGCCACCCTCCAGAAGTCTCCCCGCTCTCCCTTTAATTCCCAGAGCAACGGCGAGCTCACTCTTCTTCCACTCCGCCGCTGCTATGTACCTCAGCTCCGCCGGCCAAATTGGCCACAACCGCTCCGCCTCCATCCTTCATTTCTTGTGCATAGCTCCGCTTTGCCCTTGCGGTCTCCCATGATCCACTCGCGCCATCTCTAGCCGCCGGAGCTGTTAGCACGCCGTCGTCTACCCCGCGGCGGTCAGCCATGGCCGCCGAGCTCGCTCCACCATGGCCAGAGTACTCCGGTGCGCCTCGTGCGCTCCTGGTTAGTGCGTTGGCCGCCTTACCTCAGAGAAGCTCATCGGTCCTTTGATTCCCTCCGTAGAGCCGTAGACGCGCGCGGGAACGCATCTTCGCCACGGTGCACGCCGCCCGGACCGTCGCCGCTCGTGGCCGGGCGCCACCGCCATCTCCGGCCAAGACGAGAGCACCGGCTAGTTCACCTTGCTGGAGCTCCTCCCAGCTTCGGCCGGCCACCATCGGCCAGCCTCCGCCCCAGCCAAGCCCCGGTGAGCTCCAGCCACCCCTGCTCTGTACCGACAGGAGGAAGAAGAAGGTCCTGTTCACTTTTTTTTTTTTTCAGAAAAAAGCTAAAAAGTGTTGTTTCTTGTTTATTTCATAATTCATTAATTAGAGCTCAGAAAAAATATGAACTAAAATTCTATGTGTTCCTCATGATGTGTAGTTTCATGGAAAAATATGAGTTTGGCATGTTAGTCACTTTTGTCATGCTTGATAATTCCCTGCTTTAATTAATAAATGAGTGCTTTGTGTGATTTTTGTAGACTAAAATATTAATCTATTGATCATGAAATTTTGTGTGTAAATGTTATGTGCTATGACCTAGCTCCACAAAAAGTTTGGTACTGTTTTGATAATTTTAAATTTATCCCATTATTTCTATGCTTTAATAATTAGTTAATAATTGCTTAAGCAATTAGTATAAATCATGTGATGATTTGAGTGACTTTTGGGGTATTGTTTGAAGACATTGGATCAATAAAACCCCACTGGTCCATGGCTTGATTATGTTTTGGTTAAATGGTCATGCTAGTCACTAGTTTATATGAACAAATCAATTAATTAGGAAAGTAATAAAGCTTGACTTGAGTGATTTGGAAGTTGATTGGAAACCATGAACCACTCCACCCTTGCTGGTCCCTGGCATGTCATGTTTTGAGCAATACTATTGTTAGTCACATGTTTAAATAATAAACTATCTAAGTTAAGAAAGAAGTTAACTTGATTGCATATCATGTGAAAACCCTGATGCATCTCCTCCCTGTTGCTTCATGGCATTAACATATTAAGTATTGTGTTTCTATCCTTTACATTAGTAATGAATTAATCTTGCTCCATAATGTCTATCTACTTAGTTTAATAATATGATCTTGATGCTTCTTTGCTTGAGCATGAATGCTTTGTTTATGTTTGGGTGCACCCATCTTTCTAGTTAATCAAAATAATCTTGCTTGGTGCTAATCAACCTTCAATTATGAAACTTAAGTTACAACTTTACCATGAAGGAAAGTTGTACTCAAGATAACTAATATTGTTATGCTTTTATTAATGCATTGTCATGCATCTTTCATGCATCCCGTCATGCATTTCATTATACTTAGAGTGCATCATTTCTATACGTGTAGTGTGCGTGAGAGCAAAGACTTCGCGTTGATCAAGCAGCGGCGAAAGGTCTAGGGATCCAACCTCGACAAGGCGAATCCACCAAAGGAGTCAATATCAAGATTAACAACTAATTTTCTCTGCAACGCAGGCAAGCCCCGGATACATTTAAACCCTTCCTTGAATTTCGAAAGTCTTTTATAATTTTTTGTTGATGATATGATACATTAGGTGTAGGAGTTGAGTGATATCCTATCTTGATGCATTTACCGTATCTTGATATACCTGAAACCTGTTTTGATTTAAAAATGCTTAGCATACGCTTCGCCTGGCCGATAGCATAGGCTTTACAAATAAAACGTTTTCCAAAGTTTGATAACAATATCCCCGTTGAGAGCATTTATGAAAATCTGATGTTGCTTATTGTTTATCCTTTACTTCGATCGGGTCAAGGATACTCAATAAGAACATGATGATGAGTAAATTGAGACGCCGGGTGGAGCGACTTGCATCGGGGAAGGGCTAGTGCCCGGTGTAGTGTCGCCCACTTGTGTCGGTTAAGGACCGTCCGTTGTTTGGCGCTGGGATCATGAGGTTATTGGATAGTACTAGTCGCATGCTAATGGCGGTAAGCTCCACTTGGACTATTCGTTACTAGAACGGACGTGGCGTGTACCCATCCTACGATGCGCACACCCGCGAGTGACCGAGCGGCCGTAGAGAGGTGGAGTACTGTACGCCCGTTCTGGTGTGGAGAACTCCGAGCGTTGAGTTGATGTATGTAAGATGGTCAGTCATGCTTACATCGTGTGGCTAGGAAGCCCCAGCTGGGTATATAAGCGATTCGAATCGTCGTTGCTCCACGATATGGGAGACTTGATCCGAGCCCCGGCATCGTAATAATGAGGAAAGTTGCTGAGGATGGAAAGTTTTGGAAATCGGGATCTTGCTTGACAAGTGATTGCTCTAGACTAGGATAACCTAGATGGATAGCTTAATGCTTAATAAAAACATCGGATAAGAATGAATAGTAAGGATCAACATTAGTCGCTTTTCCGCAAAGGTGTCCTTGATTCTTGCTAAAGCCTTACCTTGATTCCTATCAACCAAAGGCATTCCTGAGTCTTCTCCCCTCTTTTTTACGTCGGGTAAGTCTTGCGGAGTACCTTTTGTACTCGGGGTTTGTTTGACCCCTGTTGCGGTACTAAGCATTCTCGACTTCGATCATACCAGTGGGCTTGGTATGATCGAACATCTTCCGTCTGCAAAGTTCTTTTCTCGCTTCCGCAAACACAGTTAAGTTTTGTTTAATCAAACTCTGATCAAATGTTGTAATCTTTCTTTTCGTAAATCTTCCGCTACTCGTTTTTATTTGGATAAAAAAGGTTGTAATACTACAATATCTTGTAAGAATTTGATCCTGGAGGATCGTGGTGTCATCGGGGTTTCACCCGACAGAACTTTTCAAGTTATGTGGTACACAAGTATGGCTGACAGAGGTCTTAGGGACAATGTCAGGTGCTTGTGGGCCATATAATTTGGAAGGTTCTGCCACAAAGGGAGCCGGAAGAGGAGCAATCTCTCCATCAACATAGAGAGAGGCATCGGCATCAAAATCCTTGCCAAAAGGCTTCAAAAAACAACAAAAGAAACAAGTCAGCTTCAATTAAAAAGTACTCGGAAACACAAAAAAAAGCAGGAAAACACAACTTACAGCAGGAGGAGGTTTGCTGGCCGAGTACTCAAAGCCAATCATGGGGACCACGGACGCTCCTTTCAAGACCTTCTGGAGGCGCGCAAGCACCTCATCATCTGACAACTCGGTCGTAGCCACCATACGAGAAGGATCCTCGGCGCCCGAGTACTCAAAGCCAAAATGCTCACGCGCCTTTAAAGGCTGTACTCGGCGACGAAGATAACTTACCACTATGGCGAAACCAGATAAGCTATTTTGCTTCAAAAACTTATCCTATTGAAAAGAGGTTGGAGAAGAGTCAACTCGGCAGCGGTCTTGGCTCTCCTTCTCCCCACCGATCATTAGGAACAGGCGGGACCCCCAAGTAGGTTTGAAGTGCCGGAGCACCGGCACCCCCATCAAGATTTCCAGCATAAAACCACTCGGACCGCCAATCCTTCACGGATTCAACAAGATCGTACTCAAAGAAGTGGCTCGACTTACGCCCCCGCCGAAATTGAATCCCACATCCACCAAGGGTGTGGAGGGAATCATTGCGTGGGGTCATGCGGCTTGAGGCGGAAAAGAAAAAGCGAAAACAGATTTAGAGAAGGAGGAATGCCAAGGAAAGTTTCACAAAAGTGAACAAAAAAAGACAGATGAAGAACTCCATTTGGGGTAAGATCATGGAGAGAGATGCAAAAATATTGAAGAAAATGATGAAGGAAGGAACACGCTGGAAGACAAAGACCGGCGCGGACAAAAGAAACAAAAAGAACAATTTCCCCGGGCGAGGAACAGAACGTGATGCTCACCGGGGAGCAACCCAACCGTAGAACTCCTTAGGTTGGATCATCCCGCACTCCTGCGGCTCGACTAGATGCTTCTCTTGAGTAGTCGGAGGGGGGAAGTTCTTCGCGGTGGCCTTCATTGCGACAAATTCTGGTTCAAATTGTTCGTCGACCTCCTCCTCAAGAACAGGCCTCTCGACTATTGGCTTCGGGGGCGCAACCTTCTTCCTACCCATGCAATGAATCAAGCAAAAAAGCTAAGGGAAAGATGCTTGCGAAGAAAGCAAGAGCGGGGTTTGGGGATTTTTTCTCCGCTAGGGTTTCGGGAAGCAAAGGCAAGGTGAAGAAGAAGAACGTATTACGGGTAGATTTATAGCCCGGTCTTAAAGCCCACTTAAGGAGCAACGGTAAAAGGCCAACGGATACAAAAGCGCAATAACGGAAAGGCCCAATAAACCCCTAAATCTCGGGATAACGATCCTAATCCACATTACCCACCAACGGTAAAATATAATACCGTTACAAGAAAAGGTAACTCTGCCGAAATTTTCATAACAAGTCGGCACGAAGTAAGACGTCTAAGAACAAGTCCACACAAAGGAAGACAGTTAGCATCTCAGCCAAAACAAGTCCACTCAAAGACAGACAGTCTTCATATCAATCAAAACAAGTTGGCACGAAGGCAGACAACCAGCAACTCAAGACAAAACAACTCGGATCATTTCAGGAACATATATTTTCTTCAACACAACTTGCAGGATACAAGGATACAAGTCTTACATACTATAAGGATCCAAGTCTTATAGGATACAAGTCTTACAAGATCCATCGAATTCAGAAGAAAACCAAAGCAACAGCTACAAGGAACCCAAAGTGGAATTCTGCCATAGAAAACAATTACACGTAACCCCCGGACAACCAAGGTGATAGCCATTGCTTTCAACCCGGACTACCTCGAGACAGTCCGGGCCGAGCATCCAAAGCAACCTAGATACACCAACACGGTGCATCCAAGATCGCCAAAAGTAGCACTCGACTTCTCAAGCATCACATCAGGCCTCTCCGGCCATAAGTTGAATCGGACCCCATGTGAACAAGGGCTCCAGGCTGCGTTGGCCTGTCGCCGCCTTTGCCCCCGCACGGCTAGAGGGCAGTGCGGATCGGCAACCTTCCCACCTTGAGCATATGTCCGCGAGTGGAAAAGAAGAACTAAGAGTGCAAAATGACCCAAAGATAAGGCACATCTCAAGACTTTTTCTACCTACGAACGAGCCTCCAATCACAATGCTACTCCGGATTAGTGCGCCTCTAATCCCTATCTCAAGAATTCTTCTACCCACTAAATGGACCATCTTTGGAAGAACAAGAAAGAAGCCCTGGGGGCTGCTCCACCTCACAAACTATCATCTTTACAAAAACGAAAAGAAGCACACTACAAGACACCGAAAGCAACCGAGAGGGAGGTCCAATTTATAGGATCGGATCGGGCGTACATAGACCAAGTTCACCAAGACAAAGAAGCACTGACAAGGACAATAAAAGAGGGCAATAAAGAAAGCAGTAAAGGAGCATATTCCGGGCATATTCGAACAAGTAAAAGCCTTTACACCACCGGCCAACGTCCAACCATAAAAAAGCGCATACATAAAGAGCAATAAAAGCAAGTTACGAGCCGTTGTCCAATTCCTACAAATGAAGAACTCGGGGAAAAGCTCGGGGGCTACAACTAAAAGTAAGACACGAGCATTTGTCAAGTTCCCGCACGTAAGAAGCTCGAGAAAAGCTTGAGGGCTACGGCTAAAGCAAGTGACAAGCCTTCGCCCCCAGGTTCTTACAAAGAACTCGGAAGAGCTCGGGGGCTACGCCTAAGGAAACGAACTTACAATACCAAACAGGACTAAAAGCCATCGCCCGACTTCTTTTTTGACCAAAAACAACTCGCACGAAAGGCTCGGGGGCTCTGGGGCATACACCCTCAACTTTTTTTCCTTTCAAGACCCTCTGGCTACTTATAAATAGGTAGCAAGAGGCTCGGGAGCTACACTCAATGAGTGCACCTACGGCGCACAACATAAGGAAAAGAAGTCTTCAGCTAGATCATTTCAAAGCATCACTCAAGAAACAAGACGTTCCCCAAGTTCTACTTTAAAATGCTCGGGCGCTTGTCGATACGGGATGTAGACGGCTATTCACCAGCACGGCTCCCGTCAGGACAAAAGCAAGAAGGCCGGATTCGAGTAGATAACGGATCATCCTAGTTAGGCAAATAGAAAGTAACTTCGTAATAGGAGCGTAACTCTTCCTACAAGTCCGACTAGGATTAAAAACCGTAGCTCGGCTCCTTTCCTCTCATAAAAAGGAGCCAGAGCACCCTCTTTTGTAACGAAAAAACAACACACAATCACACATCAATCCAACGCAAAAGGCCAAGGCCGACTGAAGTAGAGCTTTTACTCGACGACGAGGGCTCGAACCAGGATAAACCGTGTGTCTCTTGCGTGAAACCGCTGAGTTCCAGCTATTCGCCGAGGTCCGAATCAACTGCTACAGGAACCCCGTGGCAGGCTATCGGTGGCTAAACACCGACAGGTCCCGAGGGCTCACTGCCTCTCTCTGTTGAGATGTCACGAACCTTTTCTTGAGACACGCGCATGGTCAAAGAAACCCTCGGCGCTTGGGCGCTCTCGGGTGAAGGCCTGCTTCATGGGCCTTACTTTTCCCATCCCTCACTCGGTTGCGGCCCTCGAGCGACTACGGAACCCTGTAATGGGCCAGTCTTCGAACTCTGGGGCCTCGTGGGCCTGGTCCACGCTTCGGCTGTGTGGATCGTCTTGGCCGGGGACGTCGCATCGGTCACCAGGCGCTGCTTTTCAGGCCACCCTGGCGGGGGAGACGTGCTCCCCGATTTTCGCGGCGTCAGAGGGGGCGTGGGTCGTAGTTAATGCGGCGCAGGGTTTCCGGTTTCCACGCCTCCCATCTTCTGGCGCCGCCCTTTTCTCTTTCATCTTTCCGCGGAAAAACCCCATCGCCTTCGTTGTTCGCCTCGCCGCCATCGTCGTCCTTGCGCCCCATCTGTCTGTTGCCTCCATCTCGGCCCCTTCCTTGCTCGTTGCTTCCGCCCATCACCGCGTGAGCCGACATGGCCGACGGTAACGAGCCCTGGTCTAGGTCGGACGTCCGCGCGTCCAGCGTCTTGTGATCGATGAAGAAAGGCCTCTCCCCGCGGGGGGAGGAGGGCTCGGGATGGATCATCCCGGGGGGGAGGTGGACCCGAACCCGCCGGAGGGCTTCGTGGTGGCGTTCCTCCCCTTCTATGAGCGGGGGTTCACTACGCCGGCCAGCAAGTTCTTTCGGACCCTGCTGGCTTACTACGGGATCGAGCTTCAGCACCTGGCCCTCACGGGGATCCTCCACATCGCGGTTTTCGTCACGCTATGCGAAGGTTTCTTCGGGGTGGAGCCGCGCCGACTGACAATGCGTTTCTTTCGCCCGATCTTTGTTTATGAAAACAACGTCGGAGAGGGGAGGCCACCCGACGAGGAGCTTCCATGTTCCGATGGGTTGT
This sequence comes from Chrysopogon serrulatus, assembly GCA_015844335.1. Taxonomy (NCBI): domain Eukaryota; kingdom Viridiplantae; phylum Streptophyta; class Magnoliopsida; order Poales; family Poaceae; genus Chrysopogon; species Chrysopogon serrulatus. The sequence continues at coordinate 10,966 of JADLZL010002324.1, read as the reverse complement.
TGCAGCGTCCGACTCCGGAGCTCCCTCCCCTCCTTCTATCTAAAGTTTGGCAAGGCCTCTTCTAACAAGGGGTGGCACCGGGAGTGGATCTACGTCAAGAATGATCCCAACGCCCCGCTCCCGGCGTACACCGGACGGTACATTACCGAGGAGCCGGCGAGCTGGAAGTGGGGGGTGCATGAGACGCAAGTGGGCGCCCTTGACATGTACATCCGGGGCCTGCAACGCCTGATCTCGAAAGGGGTCACCGGTGAGGGCGTGATCGGCGCGTTCCATAAGAGGAGGGTCGCGCCCCTCATGCTCCGCCGGCTGCATCTGTGGGAGATGGTCCATGACGCTGACCTCACGGGGACGGTGTTGGCGGATGGTGAGCTTGCGAACTCGGAGATCGCGACGCGGATCCGGGACGTCACCAACATCAAGACCTCCGACACCTCCTTCAGGTACCCCATCCTTGGCCATCCTCCGATGCGGCCGGACCGGGGATTCAATGAGCTGGTGAGTTTCTGCTCTGTCTTCTGTTGTTTGTTTTCCGTTCTTCACGTCTTACCGCATGGGTTGGGGACCCGGCGACGGCCAGAGGGACAAGAACACTTTCCGTCCCTCCGTGTGGAGGCGCTTCTTGGGAGGACGCTGACAACGCTGCGTCTAACCGCGTCCCTGAGCTCGACCAGCAGAGGGCTGCCAGGAGGCGGGAAAGGAGATCACGGAGGGCGAGGAGAACCGAAGACCACGCGAGAAGGAGAAGGAGGGGGGAGCATGTCTCCACGACCGAGTCCGAGGGGGATACGGATGGCGGCGATGAGGATCTTGGTGGGGTATGGCTTGGCTATGTGGTCGGCGCCCCGCCCGGATTTTGGGTTTTCTGTCTTGGGGAAGATCCACCTGATCGACTCCGTGCCGTGGCATGATCATGGGCGGGCGGGGCTCCCGAGCGTCGATTCTCGGGGAGGCTCGTCCGAGGCGCGTGACTCGGAGGTGCTTAGTCCCCGAGCCTTCGGCCCCTCCGAGCCCCAGAGGGAAGGGCCTGTTCGGTAGGCGACTGCCGGACCGCGTCCCCCGCTCCGGCGCCTGCTTTCGAACGCGGGGGAGCGTCGGGCTCACGGGGTAATCCCTAGAGGAAGCGCCCGGGCCTTCACGTCGGGGGTGAGTTTGTCGTTGTTATTTCAGCGTTTTCGTTGTGTCGCCGTCCTCGGGCGCCGTTGGGCTTATACGTGTTTCTTTGTCGGGCGGCGAGCGAGGTTGTTTCTCCATCTTTGGCTCCATCGAAGCCGGCTCAGGTCGGGCGTCGGGCTCGGAGAGCACGACTTCCGAGCTGGAAACCGCGGGCCGCCAGGGCACAACTCCTCCCAGTGTCGTCACCTCCACCCTCCCCGGATTTGTCGGCAGGGGATCCTGAGGCCATTGGTTGAGCCGGACGGGGAGAGGAGGTCGAAGCCGAGGTCGACAAAGGCGAGGGAGCCGGGCCGAGGCCGGCGGCGGGCCGCCGAGGAGGGCGTTGGCGCGGGTGTTGGCTAACGCCATTGTTTCGGGCGGCCTTGAGCAAGTCGCCCTGGGCGGTCGGATTTCTAACGGGCGATTCTCTTGGGGTACGGGGTGTTTCCCTCGTCTCCTCTCTGGGCGTTGTTGCGTCCGCTACTGAGCCTGTGATGTCTGTGGTGCCCTCGTCGGTTGTTGCCCCCTTGGCGTCATCTAGGGGGTCCCTGATGGCCGCCCCCATCACCTCCTCCGTCCCACCGGTGGGGGAGTTGTTCCCTCGCGGCCCCGAAGTCGGGTCCGCCGAAGAGGCATGGGGGAAGGTTTCCGCCGGGCAGGGCTCGGTTGCCGAGTGCCTTCGCCGCGCTCTTTGTTTGTTTGGATGGCGGCGTCGGCCCCGATATTCGAGTGCACTTCACTTTGCTTTTTTGTTGTTTTGTTCTCGCGTGTTACTCGGCGTGTGTCTTTGTGTTATGGTTTGCGAGGCCGCTGACGCCCGGCTTCACTCGAGGAGGGAAGTGCCCGGACCGTATCTCCGTGAAGTGCAGCGCGGGAAAGAACGGAGGCGAAGTTGGTCGACGCCGAAGGGCGGCCGCCCAGCGGGATCCGCGGATGCCCCGCGGGCAGCGTGTCCACAAGGACGCCCCCGCAAAGGCAGGCGGTGGAGTTGAAGATCCAATCACTAGAGGGCCGCCTCGTGACCTTCGAGGAGAAGTTCAAGGCCGAGGAGGGGGTGAGGCAGATGGCCGGCCGAGTCCCTTAGGCTCGACCAGAGGTGAAAGGTAGGCTAAGTTTTTTTAGTTTCTTTCCTCGACTCTTTGCTTTTTTTCCACCCACGGCGTCCGTCACACGGGCTAGCGTGGCTAATCGACAAGCCGTCCTCCGAGGCGCTCAAGAGTCGTGGACTGCGGGCCGGGCCCGGAGGTGGTGCAGAAGGAGCTGTCGGACGAGAGGTCCGATCATGGAGCCCTTCAGGCGGGCGGCGTCGTCTCCGTCTTTGAGCGATCAGGCTTAGGCGAAACCACGGAGACGAGTTCCACGGCCGTTCGTCTTTGGCGATATCCCCGGGAAGGTGGAGAATCGGGTCCATGGCGTGGCGCGGAGGGGGTTCGACGTTGGGGTCCACTAGACCTTCTCTGTCATCCGTTCCCACTACGAGACTCTCGGCTGGGAGCTGCTAAGCGAGGGCTTCGCCGTTCCAGAGACCGAGGGATATCTGGACGAGGTGGAGAAGGAGATGCTTCCCGTGGCGGCGGCCTTAGCGGAGAAGCTTGCCCCTGATGCCCTCGCAGAGTTCTTTCCACAGGGTGAGGAGGATGAGGGTCCTCATGCTTAAAAAACTTTTGTTAGTGTGTTGGTCGGAACAAGTTTGGTTTGTAATAATTCGTACTTGACCGTTTTTGCTTTGTTCGCTAAACTTTTTATTTTGCCGTGTTTGACGGTCGTATTCCCCCTTTCACTTTGCTAGCCCCAGTGATGGCTTGTCCTTTGTGTGGGAGAAGGGAAGCCTTACTCTGTTTGTGATTCTCGGGTCGCCGTGGGGGGTATATTAGATAGTAAGGTTGCACCTTTATTGATTGCTCGTGCATATCCTGGTAAAACTAGGGATAGAAACGGCGCAATTGCTCTATGTTCCAGGCGTTGTTGTAGACTTTCCCGTCAGGAGTTGCGAGCTTGTACGTGCCCGCGCGGAGGACCTCCGCGATGACGTAGGGTCCTTCCCATGGTGCTGAGAGCTTTCGTCGATCCTTGGTTGTTTGCACCAGTCGGAGGACGAGGTCCCCCACGTTGAAGGACCACTCTCAGACGCGCCGCCCGTGGTAGCGTCGAAGAGCCTGTTGGTACTTTGCAGAGCGCAGGAGAGCCACGTCCCGAGCCTCATCGACTTGGTCCAGGGCGTCTTCTTGGGAGATCTAATTTCCTTATTCATCGTAGGCCTTTACCCTTGGCGCTCCGTATTCTATGTCGGTAGGGAGTATCGCTTCGGCGCCGTAGAGCATGAAGAAAGGCATGAATCCAGTTGCGCGGCTTGTGGATGTTCGCAAGCTCCAAAGCACGGCCGGGAGCTCCGTGAGCCACCTGCCTCCGTACTTGTTAAGGCGGTTGAATATGCGAGGCTTGAGCCCTTGCAGTATCATACCGTTAGCGGCGCTCGACTTGCCCGTTCGTTCGAGGTGCGCCACGGAGGCCCGATCCACGGGTATGTTATTGTCATCACGTAACCAGAAGAAATTTCTTGCCTAGTGAAGTTGGTGCCGTTGTCGGTGATGATGGAGTTTGGGACTCCAAATCGGTAAATGATTTCGGTAAAGAACTTCACCGATTCTTCATTTGTGATTTTAGTGATCGGGCGGGCCTCTATCCATTTCGAGAACTTGTCGATTGTGACGAGTAGGTGCGTGTAGCCCCCGGGTGCCGTCGTCAGCGGGCCTACCATGTCCAGTCCCCAGATCGCAAAGGGCCACGTGATGGGGATGTTGCGAGTGCACTGGCCGGTAGGTGCGTTTTGTCTTGGCGTAGAACGGCATCCCTTGCGGGTGCGGACAATGTGGTTGGCGTCGGCTACGGTTGTTGGCCGATAGAAACCACAATCTGAAAGCCTTGCCAACTAGTGACACAGGGAGCCGCGTGGTGGCCACATGTCCCTCCGTGAATGTCGGGAGGAGCTCCCTTCCTTCTTGAATCGGGATACAACCTTTGCGGTATTCTCGTCGGGCTTTTTCGATGCAGTTCCCCCTCGATTATGGCGAAAGTCTTTGGCCAGATTCTTGCGAGGCGGCGGGCTTGAGTCTCGTCGCTAGGTAGTATTTCCTGTATCGAGGCGTTGAGGTAAGGGACCCGCCAGATCGGACGTGTCGGGAGGCTGTTTCTTCGACTTCCATGACGTCCCGGGTCGGGATGCGTCGCGTCCCGAGGTTCGGCGGTGTCGGGGGGCGGGTCGGGGACGAGGCAGCGCTCCGTTCTCGGGCGGAGCCCCGAGTCCCGATCCGGGGTTGGCTCTCCGCTCTCGGGGCGGAGCCCCCCAGTCTGTGCCGGGGTTGTCGTTCGCTTCTCGGGGCGGGGCTCCGGGTTTTATCGTGACTTAACAGGCTCTGACGCTCCCGACTCGTCGTATCAGACCGAGGGTTTGTACAGGTCGTTGGCGAAAACCCCGGATGGGATTGGTTCCCTGTTGGAGGCCATCTTAGCCAGGGTGTCTGCCGCCTCATTTGACCGTCTCGGGATGTGGTTGAGCTCTAGGCCTTCAAATTTGTCCTCTAATTTTCGCACTTCCCGACAGTATGCGGCCATTTTCGAGTCGTGACAGTCGGATTCTTTCATGACCTGGTTGACCACGAGCTGGGAGTCGCCTCGTACGTCAAGGCGCCGGATTCCTAACTTCGCCGCGATCCGCGGCCCGTTGATGGCGCTTACCGTGATACGCTACGTTGTTTGAGGCGGGGAAGTGTAGCCGGACTACGTATCGCATGCGGACGCCCTAAGGTGAAACAAATACTAGTCCGGCTCCCGCCCCCTTTTTCATCAGTGAGCCGTCGAAATACATGGTCCAATATTCTGCTTCAACCTCGGCCGGAGGGGTCTGGATCTCGGTCCATTCTGCGATAAAATCGGCGAGAACTTGGGACTTGATCGCGGAGCGCGGGGTGTACTCGATTCCTTCTCCCATCAGCTCCAGGGCCCATTTGGCTATTCGCCCCATGGCGTCACTGCTTTGAATGACTTCTCCGAGTGAGTAAGTCAAAACCACGATCACCTTATGGGCGCAGAAGTAGTGGAGCAGCTTTCTCTTCGTGATGAGGACAGCGTAGAGGAGCTTACGTATCTGCGGGTATCGGACTTTCATGTCCGATAGGACCTCGGCCCGATGAAGTACACCGGACGTTGAACCTTAAGGGGCGTGCCCTTCTTCCTCGCGTTCCACGGCGATCGCGGTGCTCACGACCTGCGTGGTTCTTTGCGGCGTATAGCAATAGCTCCTCTTTTTCCCTTAGGGCGGTTAGGATTGGCGGCTTTGTTAAGGCCTCCTTAAGTTGGTCAAGGGCTGTTTGGGCCTCACCGGTCCCGGACAAACTTCTTGGTCTTCTTCGGGGAGCCGGTAGAGAGGTAGGCTTTTCTCCCCCCCGAGCCTTGAAATGAAACGGCTAAGGGCGGCGAGGCATCCCGTTACTCGCTGCACACCCTTCAGGTTCCTGATGGGACCCATCTTAAGGATGGCTTCGACTTTATCGGGGTTCGCCTCGATCCCCCGCGCCGATACGATGAAGCCGAGGAGCATGCCTCTCGGGACACCAAAGACGCATTTTTCTAGGTTTAGTTTTACGCATTTCTTTTCAATCTGTCAAAGACTAACTCTAGGTCGGCCACGAGGCTGTGCGTGTTTTTTGGTCTTGACCACTATGTAAATCAACGTGCGCTTCCACGACCTCCCCGATAAGTTTCCCGAAGCAATTGACCATGCGGCGTTGAAATGTCGCGCCGCGTTTTTTAGACCGAAAGGCATTGTTACGTAACAATAGGTGCCGAAACAGGGGTGATGAGCGACGTGGTGAGTTGGTTCGACTCCTTCATCGCGATCGATGGTATCCCGAGTGCGCATCGAGAAAGCATAGGGTTTTGCACCCCGAAGTCGAGTCAACTATTTGGTCTATGCGCGGTAAAGGAAACGGGTCCTTTGGGCACGCCTTGTTGAGGCTCCTGTAATCAACGCACATCCTCCATTTTCCATTTTTCTTTTTTACAAGTACAGGATTGGCTACCCATTCGGGGTAGAATACTTCTTTGATGAACCCCGCATCTTGGAGCTTCGCGACTTCTTCTCCGATCGCCCTCCGCTTCTCCTCTTCAAAGCGGCGCGGTACTTGCTTCAGCAGCTTCGAGCCGGCCTTGATCCATAGGGAATGCTCGGCGTCCCCCTCGGTATGCATGGCATGTCCGAGGGCCTCCACGCGAAGATGTCCTTCTTCGAGCGGAGGGAAGTCGACGAGCACGCTTTCCTATTTAGGGGAGGGCGGTGCGATGGTCACCGTCTTCTCTGCCGAGGAGTTCTCGGGGTCGATGAGAACCTTCTTCGTGTCTTCTTCTACCGGCTCGAAGGACCGGGCGTCTTCCTCTTCGAGTCGGGGAGGTCTTTGGTGAAGTCGTCTAAGCGCGGCCATGATCTCTTGGAAGAAATTGCGGCTGCCGCAGTCTCACAACATTTGATGTCGCACTCGTAGGCGTGTGGGAGCGGCGTCCCCCACCGTGATGGCGCCTCTCGGGCACGGCATCTTGAGCTTCGGATAGGTGTAATTGGAGATGGCCATGAACCGGCGTAGCATGGCCATCCCAGGATGGCGTGGTAGGAGCCCAAGAACCCCACGACCTCAAAGGTGAGGATCTCCATGGAACGGGACGCCCGCCACCTGCAGGGATGTCCTCTGGAGGCCCATGGCCTTGAAGGTGTCGGCGTAGAGGATGTTGAGCCCGCTCCCGCCGTCCATTAGGACCTTAGTGAGCCGGGTGGTCCCAACGATCGGGTCGACGACGAGCGGGAATCTCCCCGGCTGCGGGATGCGCGTTGGATGGTCCGACTGGTCGAAGGTGATCGCCGTGTCGGACCATCTTTGGAAACTGGGGAGCGCAGGCTCGAGGGAGTACACTTCCCTCTTGGTGAGCTTCATCTGGCGCCTGGATCCGTAGGCGTCTAGTCCGCTAAAGATCATGAGGCACACGTCCGGCTCGGGGAATTCATCGTCGGGAGCATCCTCGCGCTCCCCGTTGGGCTCGGGCTTCTTTCTCGGAGGTGCCGCTTTCTTGTACTCTCTCGACATAAAACGCCGCATGAGGTCACAATCCTTCAGGGCGTGCTTCGCCGGATGGGCATGGTTGGTGCAGGGTTCTTCTAGCAGCTTCTCGAAGTGATTGCCGTGCGCTCCTTTCGCGGGCTTCTTGAACTTCCCCGCGTTCTTGCGCTTGACGGCCGCCACGAGATTATCCCCGCGTCTCTGCTTGTTCTTCATCTTGTTGCTTCTATCGGAGGCGCCTTCACCGGCGTCTTTGTTTTTGCCCTTGCCTTTCGCCCGGTCGAAGATGGCTCGCACCGCCTCCTCTCCCGAGGCGTGGTTGGTGGCGATGTCGAGTAGTTCCCGGGTCGTGAGGGGTTTCTTGCGCCCCAGCTCGTGGACCAGGGTCTCGGCCCGTCGTCCGGAGAGGAAGCGCCGATGACATCGGCTTCCGCCACGCCGGGAAGGTCGGTGCCTTGTTTGGAGAAGCGTCGGATGTACTCGCGGAGGGTCTCGCCGGACTTACATTTGCGATTCTTGAGGTCCCGGGGAGTTTCGGGGTTGGGCGTACGTGCCACGAAAGTGACCCACAAAGACTTCCTTGAGGTCCTCCCAATCCCGGATCCTGCCCCTCGGGAGGTGCTCGAGCCACGTGTGGGCCGATTCTCCTAGGTACAGCGGGAGGTTACGGATGATGAAGTCGTCGTCATTGGCGCCTCCGGCTTGGCAGGCCAGCCGGTAGTCTTCGAGCCAGACGTCGGGGTTTGTTTCCCCCGTATAGCGTGGGAAGGTGGTTGGCGCCCGATAGTGGCGTGGTACCGCGACCTACAGTATGCGCGAGCCAAAGACCCTGGGACCCCTCCTCACGGGGCTCCGGCTTCTGTCCTCATCGGCTGTCGTCCGTCCACCCCTGCAAGTGATATTCCTAGCGGCCTTCCGGCTCTGTCATCGTCGTGCGCTTCGTTTGCGGCGCGTGAGGCGTCCACGGCGTCCCGCTTCGTGCTCGGCGATGCTTCCGTGCGAGAGAGCTGGTCTTTCGATAGTTGGTATACCGAGGCGTCCTTTTTAGGCGTCTTACGGATGGCGCCCAGGCTGGCGTCTGCGCCGCGCCGGCATGAGCCGAACTTTCGGCCTGCTTTGCAGCGGCCTTTTCGAGCAACGTCTGGATTTCTGGTGGGCTCTACATTCTGCCAGGTGTCGCGAGGTTACAGCGGGCTTCGGTGCGATCTTGGCCTTTGATTTTGGCTTGCCAGCGGAAACATCGGGATCCGTCGTCGTCTTCCCCGAATCCGCCCGGTTGACTTCAGGCGCCTGGCTGCGAGCCCGTCCCCCCATCTCAGCGGTGGTGGATCGCGGCTTTGTTCTTCTTTGGGCGCCTCGCGTTCTTTGCTCAAGAACATGGCGCTCTCTGTCGGCCTTGAGTTGGTCCCCCTTCGAGTTCCTTACATCGGGGCCAACATTTGTTCTGTGTGGGAGTGGTTGCCCCTCATTTGGGATCGAGTTTCGAGGCGGTGCCGGGGAGTGGCGTCGCGGCTCCGGCCCCGTCTGGTTGCTCGTTGATGTCGGCCATGAAGCACTCTTGGGACGGGTGGTGGCTCCCCAGCTCAGTAAGTATCCGAGAGGTGCGGATCATCGGCGATCAGTCGTGGGCCGGGGCGTGGGGCGTAATCCATCATCCCCACGAATTATTTGTTCACGGGGGCGGGCACGGTGCCGAAAAGAAGCGCTTGCATCTGCCGTGCTACGAGATGGCTGGCCGCCGCGGCCGCGTTGGTCATCCCGTAGGACCACATTGGGCTGTAGCTCCAGCGTATGTGGGCACGACAAAGGTTGTGGTGGCCCTCCCCGAGTTGGGAGGCGACATTTGCCATCGAGGTGAACAGTCGCGAGAGGACTTCTGAGATGGTAGCGGGCCCAGAAAGCTGCCGGCTGCGTTGTAGTTCGGTGTAGAGCCGGACTCGGGCTCTGCTCCTCCCCGTGCTTTTCTTGCCACGAGTGCGATGGCGCTATGATCCTGCGGTAGCACTTCTCTGTCTGCGAGGGATCGCAGGGCCTCGTGAGGGCATCGGCGCGCGGATCACCAGGGCTGCCTCTCGGGGCAGGATGAAGTCGAGGCTGCCGAAACGAATCTGCAGGCTTGGTGGCGCGGTTGGCGGCCCGATGTCGATGGGCGTCGTCGCCTGGTCCTCGGCAAGGAGGTTGAAGTCCGAGTCTCCGGCGGATGTGGCGCTGGAGCGAGGCGGCGTGGGATGGAGCCATCGAAGCTGCTAAAAAAATCGGTCGTGACACGCAAAGCCCCCTACCTGGCGCGCCAACTGTCGGTGTTTTGGGAACACTAACAAGTAAATTTATCTAGATTGCGTGCCTCAGCTCGATGGCTTTGCTCAAGTGGACATAAGAGTGTTATACTGGTTCGGGCAGGAAGAGCCCTACGTCCAGTGAGTGGGAGTCGCGTTACTTGAGCTCTTGTTTGCAGTAGGGGTGTACAAACGGGCGAGAGAGAGAGAGAGAGATGGGCTCTCAGGTTTCTGAGTGTATTGAATGCGGGTGCTCGTGGAGTGATTGTTCTCTACCGTGTTTTAAAGGAGGTGCCCTGCTCTTCCTTTTATAGTCCAAGGGTGAGTAAGGGCGTACAAGTTCTGGGTTTCCTCATCGAGTAAGTTCCGAGTCTTGTCCGGCAGAATGAGAGGATCGGGTTTCATTCCGCTTCTTAAGGCGGCGGGGGGTCCCGGTGGCGCACGTCTGGTGTCGGGTCCGGCATGGCGGGGCTGTACCGTGGCTTCCACGTGGTTCTGTTCGCCCCGGTCCCATTTCTTGGCTGCACTTCCACGTCCCCTCGACGATCGATCGGCATGGTGCAGTTAGCCTTTTACGCGGGTCAACTGTGGCGCGGCGTCATTCCTGGGTTTTCTGACACCCGTGGAGAACGGAGAGGGTGGGGGTCCCCGGCGCTGTGGGTCACTGTTCCCGTTTCATCATGGCGTGGTGGCGTGCTCACGTGCCAGGCATTATCCTGAGCCGTGTCAGGTCGTACCTTGCTCAGGAAGCAGTTGGATTCATCCTTATCCCCGAACGGGCGTCGTCTGGGTAGTGACTCTGCTCTCGGGAGTGGCGTTACGCTATCGGGCGTGTCGCAATGCCCTCGGGCAAATTGGTCTCCACTCGGGGGGACGCTACACTCTCGGGCGAGTCGCGATGCCTCTCGGCATTCCGAGAGACGCTCTCAGGCGAGGCGAGGGTTTTGCGGGGAGCCGCGGTATCCTCGGCCTATTCCGTGCTTAGGCCTTTTCCGTGCACGGGCTTGAGGCCCCATTTGCGTTTTTCAGAGGTGGCCCAGTGGCCCCGTTTTTTATCGAACCCCGTCAGTACTGGTACCACACATGCATTGTGAAGTTCTTCTTTGTAGCTTGGTCGTATGTCAGTACCCCTTTTCCCAAGCAAGGATCAATTCATCAATGAGAGGCTCCATAAACACACCCATCATGTTGCCCAAATGTCTAGGAATTATGAGCGACATAAATACGTTCTTCGGTTGAAACATGATGCTGGGGGGAGATTGAGGGGGATCACAAACACGGGCCAACAAGTGTACGGGGCCGCCATTAATCTATAGGGGTTGAACCCATCTGTTACCAGCGCTACACATACATTGCAAGCCTCCCGAGCTTTACCATGATGTATGGCATCGAAATGCTTCCATGTTCATTCTTGCTCATAATATGGATGGC
>JADLZL010002323.1:0-166651 GCA_015844335.1 Chrysopogon serrulatus | reverse complement strand
AACACAAACGGACAAACCTCCTCTCCCAAACGCAGCTTAAGGTTAGTCGAAAACACCCCCCACCAACACACCCCACCCCCCCACCCCCCGCAGATTAAGGTTGCCCGTCTTCTCCCTGCCGAAGCCCCTTTGCACTAGAAGTTCTTGAACCTTCTCGAAAGCGAAACATCGCTCCATCCCTCCTTCGGCCAAAACCCAGATCCCGAAGCCCCAGACCAGCAACGCTCCGCATGGACCATCCGTGGCACTTCCCCGCTGGGGCCAGCGCCGGCCCCGACCTATGCCCGGTCTTTCCGCGCGCCACTTCCCCTGCCCGCCGCCTCTCCCGCCGCATCCCTTTCCCTACGATCTCCAGCCCGCCGCCGCCTCCTCCCCCGCCAAACCCCTTCCCATACGACTTCCACCCGCCGCCGCCGCCGCCGCCGCCGATGTGGGGCCCTCCGCCTCCCGGCCGCATGACCCTCGTCCCTACGAGCTCTCTCCGGCAGGAGGGCCCTCACAACGGATGCGCGTGGGCGACGCGCCACCGTTCGATCCGTACGACTTTGTGCCTCCACCGCCGCCGGGAAGGGCTTCTATGGAGGGCGATCGGCTGCTCGGCCTCATCCGGGACCATGGCCGGAATCCACTTCCTGGTTGTCCACCTGACGGCGGCTTTGGTTACGGAGGGGTCGATTCTATCCCCGGCAAGGAGTTGATTTTGTGGATTTCGACCAAAGGTTGCCACCTCCAATGCCGATTGAAGATAGGCATAATGGCTTGGTCAAGGTTTTTTGCCTGAAGAAGGCCCTCACCGGAAGTATTTTGACGGTGCCAATCACCATCAGTTCCACCCGAGGCATTGCCCGGTGCGCGCCAAATCTCTCCACCGCCTCGCTATCCTGAGGCAACCAATCCCCATGGTTCACATGCTTGGCATCTTGAGGCAGGCGCTGTGTCACTTCCAGCAGAGCCTCCAATTCCCTCTAACCAGGATTACCGTGCTGCACCACCACGGCCGGCACCCAAATCCATCATTGTTTCCTGTCCTTTCTGGTCCAACAACGGAAAATTTTCCATCGGCTGCTGGTACCTTGCCTCAAGCTCATCCCATGCCAAACAAAACCATTATGATGGACACATCAATGATGAGGTTAGCCTCTGTGCTTTCAGCACCCTATGTATTGTATAAGTTTAGGATGGCAGATGGCTTATTCTTTACATCAAAAGTGTTGACCACTGTTTGCTTATTCACTAACAGGGTCAGGTTTCGCTTATCGACCGCAGTCAGAGCAGAACTTGATAGATGGAAGGCTGACCCAGTGCACATTATTCTGAAAATTCCAAAGTCACGATCATCAATGCTTACGATTTGTTCAAGCAGCCCCTTCGTGGTTCAGCCCTGACCATATTGTTATCATCCTCAGAGGGCTTCCAGGTTTACTTGAAATATTGCTAACTTTCTTATTATTGTATTATTGACAAAAATAATTGCATACAAATTAAATAATATCTATCAGTTTTCTACTTCCTAAATGATTATGATAGCGTTTCCTACTTCATAGCATGAAATGGAATTGATAGGCCAAACAGTGTCATACATTAGCCCTTTTACATTATGGATGATGATGAAATCAGCACACTTTGTTCTGTTGTTTTAAACTGGCAATTTTAAAGTTCCTATTGCATATGTGGTTTGTATAACTGAATGATATTGGCTTTGTAGTCTACAAAAAGATTTTTGCATTCAATAAATTTATTTCACAAATCTATGGATGATGATGAAATCAGCACACTTTTGTTCTCTTTATTTTGAACCGCAATTTTAAAGCTCCTATTGCATATGTGGTTTGTATAACTGAATGATATTGGCTTTATTGTGTACCAAATTATCAATTTTGTATTCAATAAAGTTATTTCACAAATCTGTAGTTAGGTTGTCTTTCACTATAGTTGTGAACTATAATTCGTACAAAACTGTAACATGTAGGTAGTGGAAAGAGTTATCTGGCAAAGGCATTGCGGGGATCTTGAAGTTGAGAATGGTGCCAGTGCGCCTAGGATACACTCCATGGACGTTATTTCATGATTGAAGTTGAGAAGGTCTGCAGGGATTGGAAGCTACTGTTCTTTCTAATATTGATTCAGTTTGTGTAATGATTGTCTTGATCTGGGTAATCTGGTCAATGTTCTTAGAAAGTGGAAGACACTGAAGGTTCTAAATCTTCTAGTGCTTCAAAAGGGAGGAGGCAGTTGACCAAGAAAGTGATTGAGTATTGTTATGAGCCGGAAATGGAGGAGGTGATATTACTTTCAACAACTCTGTAATTCGTTTCCTCGTCAAATGCACCTGCAAACTTGGGCTCGCTACATTAGCAAAGCTATTACACTCAAATGCTATCATTTGTAAAAATATGCAAAGCTAACTGCCCAATGATCATCTAATTGCCTAGTAATTCGACTTTTCATGGTGATGCTTCATTGTTGGTAGTAGGAAAAGAAATTTTAAGGTATCTTTGAATATACAATGCCCAATGGCAACATTTTAAAAATGAATCATATGCTGCCCCTCCAAAACATCAACCTATAGAACGAGGTCTATTTTTTTTTAGGCCTTCTCTGGGCAGGCTTTGAATAAGAAGTTACAAATAACTTTTTTGGTTTCAGCTCAGTCCTTGCTCCTTAATTTGTTTCTGTTCTTTTGCTTGATTATAAGCTATTATGTAAACCTGTATTTTCATTGCTGATTTTTTCTGTGTATTTTAGACTTACAGGTCAAGCATGTTGAAGGCATTTTCAAAGACCCTTGATGAAGGAAATTTTACATTTGTGATTGGTATGAAGTTATTTAGAGCTGCTTAGATCTCAATCATTACTCCTCAATTCCCATATGTGGTATTTTTTTCTCATGGTTGTCTCCAATATTGTGGAGGCTACATAGTCACCTTCAAATTTTCATGGGTTAACGAAAAAACTTTACCAGGCTTTGTTTTTTTTTCTCTTTCATACCTTCATGTACCAGTGAATGATTTTCCTTTTCTTTTCAGCAATCAGAAAAAAATATTGTTTTTTGGTTGGGTCTTCAGTTATGTGCTGTTTTGCAAATGTGATAGGATGGATAACTTGAAATTGGACAGTGTGCACTTCTGTTGGCACTTCATGCCATTTTGTATTGTTTAAAACTTCAATTTTAGTAACACTTTAGCTGCCCTAGCAAAATTCAGCGGTTGTGCATCAAGAGATGCCTTCAATTCCAACGGCTGATGCTGTGTTTCTGGTAACTGACTTTGTTTACTGCTGGTATTCCTGGCCGCTTTAGTGGATGACCGCAATCTGCGGGTAGCTGATTTTGCTCAATTTTGGGCAACTGCGAAGGTAAATCCTCAATCTCTGATGTGTTGACTACATGATTACTTTGCTTATGGATTTCTTCTTCTTTTTGGGGTTTGACCCATTAAAGAGGTGCCACTTACTTGAAAATAAAAATTCACCTCCAAGGAGATGATAGATTTTTCTTTTCCTGAAAGGTATTACACTATTGTTCATACACTGTGGAATACTTTTATCGGCTTTAAGTGTCCTCATGCTTGTGTAATTTTATCCTGCTCCCTCCATGTACTTGTTGGTTGCTACCCTTTCTGTATCATTTTGTATGGGCTGGCGTGTTTTCCATTAGCATTTTTTCTTACATGCCAAGTAGTACTTTGGCTTTTCGCTCGTGTTTTCTTTGATTGTTGCCATAGACCACAGTTCGACTTGGCCAGAAATAACTACTGCAGTGCTGAAGAAAGCAATGATTGCTGTTTTTGTTGGTCTGAAGTGTATTTAATTTGCATTTTTAGTATAACTTGTTGAGTGCTAATTTTGTGAAAGCTCTTCAAATTATAATATTTCAGTAGATTAATCTTCTTTATATCAGACAATATTGATGTTTCAGGAGCTACTTATGCTGTTTAGAAATTGATTTCTTTTTAATTAATGTCTCATCTCATTTCATAGTGAAATCTTCCTGATAGTGTTCTGATTCCAATTTTCTCGTTTGCAGAAATCAGGCTATGAGGTGTATTTGCTGGAGGCACCATACAAGGATCCAACGGTAATAGCTGCAGTATTGTCCAGCATCAGTTCACTCACTGTTAAATTAAATATGTATTTAGGTGTTTGGCAACCACCTACCATGTCATGCTTGGAGCCTCGGATGAACCTTGCATGTCTCATTTTTTTTTGACATAGTTACATGATATCATTCACCAATCTTCTAGTGTGTACTGGTCCTAATCAATCATGCACATTCAAGTCTGGAAATTAGATTGATTTGAGGTGGGCAGAAATTTTGTCAGAATGCTGAATCTTCGTAATTTCAGTTACTGTTCTTCAGTGAAATCAAGTAGATTGTGTATTTTAGCTTAAGTAAATTGTATGCTTTTGCTTAAGCAGTCCATAGAGTATTTTACTGCTTTACAGTAGCAACCATACAAAAGTTTGTGTAGGTACCCACGATAACCTTTCTGCTATTGGGTTTTGAAATCTTTACTGATTGGATACTGTTATGAAGGATTATCTTGTATATCATTCTTCACATGACAGTAATGCATGCATCTCTACTTTTCTAATTTACTCGGTTAACTATGAGTCTTAAGATTGCTTTTTATTATTGCAGTTACCTTGTTAACTATATCATAGCAGGTGTTTGATATCCTTTTGAATAACAGGGCTGTGCTGCAAGGAATGTGCATGGATTTACATTGGATGAGATAAAAAAGATGGCAGCAGAGTGGGAGGAGGCTCCACCATTGTATCTGCAGCTAGATATACATGTATATTTCTTTCTATTATTTGTAGTTACAGTTAAGAACAACTATCAGGTGCATGCTTATCATGTATCTCACCATTGATTATCTTTGTTTCTTTCAGTCATTATTCCATGATGATAACCTTCGTGGTCATTCGATACAAGAGGTAATGATATTCTTAGTTACTTTTAGGTAGATTGACATGTTAATGATTTTTGTTCTGTCCAATAGGTAGATATGGACACTGAGGATGTCGATGATGCTAATGACACAACTAGCATCATTGCTGAGAACTCGCAGAAGGTTGTACAGGATCCACCGTCCAAAGGTATGCTTTTATACATTTAAGCTTGTCTGCTTAAATATTAGACACCTCAATTAGGAGGCCTGTAATGCACAAAACTTCATTAATTGGTTTGTACATATGAATACCACCTTGTCAAGGCAGAGTTTGTGATGTGTTAGGATAATTATTTAGGGGATGGACCAAGTTCGTACTTCTTGATACACTCATGATCACTTTTTTTTAATTTAGCTATATATATACTCTGGGAAATTTAATTGGAAAAAGGGGGCGTGTATGTACTGTCAAGCATCTGAATCTGCATGGAAACATACCTTCTTTTGTAGTGCCATCTGATGCATTCTTGTGTGCATATAAGATTGGCATCACATTGAGGTTTTACAAATAATTAAATAATTGTCTGCAGGCTTCTCAAAGCCAGGGGAGAAGTGGACCTCAGAAGTAGAAGATGATCTGGATGGCTTAAAAGAGCTAGGGCAGAGTAAATGGTCAAAAGATTTTGAGGATGACACCACAAAGTCTGAAAATACAGAGGAAAAAAACACACATGCTCTTTCTGGCCTGGCCCAGACATATAGCACTGGACGCAAAAAAAGAGTCAGTTGGGGTGATCGGGTATGCTTACGTTGGCTCTCTTATACTTTGTTTGTGCTATTTTCTCAAAATAGTTGGGTAATTATCGTCTTTATTGAATTGTGCTTCTAACTTCTGAGTCGGACATATTTGTTTAGTTTTTTCTTGCATAACATGACTACTGTTTCTATGTGCTCATCCTTCATCTTATTTACTTTTTGCAGCTTGAAAAGGGTGGATTTTCCATTTCTGCAACTAAAAGAAAACTTAATTCGTCACTAGTCATAGGGCCTGGATCAGGGTATAATTTGGTAAGTATCGACTCTGCCAACTTTTTTGACATTTAGTCAGTAACACCTCAACTTTCTGCTGTTATACATCATTTGGCCTGCCATCTGTTATTGTAAAAGCCACTTCTGTGTTGTCCATCCTATTTTATTTCATCTTGAAAAGGTAAATTCTGCCATCATGGGAATATGGAATGGAGAAATAGACTATTATAAAGGAGCAGTTTTAGGAATGACACTATGGTTTACTTTGCTTGTAATATTCTATGTTTGGAACTTGGACTCTGGTCTCAGCCAATGATTTATATTCTTCGTTTTGTGTGCCATGACCCAATGTTACAAGCTATGATCTTTCTCACTGCTTCCAGTGAGCAGCACTTCTGTAGCAAACTTGTAAGCATAGAACTGTACTTTGCAGGTCTCCAACCCCTTGGCTGAAGATAATTCCATAGGGACAAAAGGGAAGACGAACAACGAGACCAAAAGACGGTTCAGTGAACAACTTCGTGATGAAGGTGAATCCTTCAGGGCAGTTTTTGACAAGACAAAGCAGCACATTGGAGTTTTTGAGAATGGAGATGAGGATTAATCCATGACTAGAGGTTCTTTTAGATGTTTGCCCTTCAGCGCTGTGGATGTGCAAGATGACTGGGGAGGGGACTAGTGCAGACAGCTTGGGGTCACTGTTTTATCGCTTGTCATCCTGCAGCAAGTCAGAATGTTGATTCAGTGAATTGTGGGATCCAGCCTTTTGTCAAGGGCAATGAGCAGTAGTTCCAATGTGCCATTGAAAGCTATGCGGTCCTGTGAGTAGCTAGGTGAGAAATTTTGTTTCAGGGGCTTGTCCTTAAAAGGGCAACCCACACATGCCACAAGGATGTATACTGTACGTATGTATCAGCCACACGAATAGTGGCCATTGGTTTTTACATGTATCTGGTAGGAGGTTGTTACAGTGAGGAACTGTACGGATCTCTTTTCTACTGCTGTAACGATTAAACCGTCTGAACAATTCTTTTCTTAAAGAGAAATGGCAGGAGCTCCGCCATGCATTTAAGTAGGACTGAATGAAAAAAAAGAAAGAATGGGGCATAGTCTAGCTGCTACGTCAGGGATGCCATAATGGCCACAGAACACGCATCTACGAAGAAAGTTCAGCACAAGAAAAACTCCAAAGCCTCCACTACAGGTCTTGGAAAGCACGGCGTCGCTATTGAATGTCTTCTTTTGCTCGTAACGAAACTGCCAAAGTTGTATTCACTATATAGATGCGTAGTATCTCATTGAATTTTTTATTTTCCTGCTTTACAACAAATTCTCACCAGTCAGAAATGGAGTAATCAGCAGCTTGAATATGCAAGGTTAGATGGAAATTCTTGCTGGTTCCGTTTTTGCACTGCCTGAACAAACACAGCGGATCTTCTAGTGCCTTTTGCCAGCTAGTTAACTGATCTTAGCTGGTTCCGTTTGCCAGCTAGTTTCTCTTGACATTTTTATATATATCTAATTTGCTATGTTTCTAGACATACTTTTTTTGGTACATCTACCAAAACAGTCGAAGCATCTTATTATTTGGAATGGAGGAAGTACATTGTAAAACTACTATTTCATTCAGTTCTGTAGCTACTGTCGTTATCACTGAACTACTGAATCCGAACATTTGTATGCTACTTGTACTGCATACGAAAAATAATGTTCTGAGTTATTTCCGTCGAATGGCTCAATTCTACGATCTTCATCTGGCTTATATTGGTCGCAGATCCTGACCGTGGCAAGCCCTCTCGGTGGGAGAGTATTGGGGTCATGGGTGTCTCACTTGGATTGGGGCACTCAAGATCTTAGACATCCATATTCTAAATGGCAATGGGTCTGGGTGCTTCAGCTTTTAGGGGGGCAATAGAGGGGACACAATTAAGGAGACAGAGAGCTATGAAAGTGAATATGAGGAAAGCATCACGATGTGGGAATCGGTGGCTCGTAGAGTTGGGGTAGGACTGGAGAGAGGGTGATGGAGGGAGATGGGTGAGCGAGAGAAATATGTATGCGGTTGTTCACGAGGTAGAGAGGTCGCTAGGGTTTCTCTCACCCTTTTCTTTATATAGTTTGATGAGGTGCATATCAGGTCATGATTGCAAGATAGTTAACGAGCTGACCTCAATTAATAGAGAGGCTGGCCCCTTAACATCTACCGATGCTCATTTCTAAAATAGTATTTTATTTGTAATTAGATTGTAAATTAGATAGGCCAATCTCACTTACAAAATCGTTTTTGTAGTAGTGTCTCTTGGTCAGTCCTTCATCATTGTGAGAAATGGACACTCGGAAATATGTAGATTGATATGTGTTATATGTAAGTGAGTTTGCTAAGCGAATTTAAAACTTTCAGCTCAAATCAATTGTAGCCTGCTAAACAATTTGGTTGCTTTAATTTGGGTCATGTTGCTAGCTAGCTACTTTACATGCATGCCTCCGAGTTCCAAGCAAAATCACTCCCGTGTCACATGCATCCTCCTCTCTTTCGATAAACGACAGGAATAGAAAACAGTGGCGTGCCTTCGTTCTCTTGATGGTTTTACACGTGTAGAGGTGGAGAAAAGTAAAGAAATACCAGTAGCACTTTTTTCTTACTTGAGCGTGTGGCCCGCCTCTTGCCTCGCCTCCTCTTGTTTCTAATAATACCAATTGTCCCTCCTTATATTACCCTCTCCTCCCATCCCCATGAAAAATTGGGTTCTTCCTATCTTGCTCCAAACACAAATTTTACCCCAAAAAGAAGAACCCTGCATCAGATGCATTCTCCTAGTATTACCAATAATAAAAGTTGAAAGCCCATGATCGGGAGAAGAGGTGGTGGAAATCGAAGCGTACCTAGTAGACAGAAGATCCATATAACTACATACATATAGTAGATATATATATATGCTAACGACCATGGAGACTAAGCTCCGGTGGAGCCGGCCCGGCTCCCTCCTCCTCGTCGCCGCGGCGGTGTTCCTGGCGTCCGCCGCCGTGTCCAGCGCCGACATCGCCGACTTCGACGAGCACTGGCAGAAGCGCAGGGGAGCTGGCCGAGGCGTCGGTGAGGGAGACCTACAGGCCCGACCCCTTCAACGTCACCAACAGCTTCAACGTCGCCGTGCACAGGCATCCTTTCCTAGCATTATATATTAATTAATGTTTTCATTTCATGCAATATAATGTATGAATATATATCCGAACGCATGCACTGCATGCACTCATGGTGGTTGCAGAGCTAGCAGCCTTCGTCGTGCGATGCGCGAGAAGCCGAACAAGAAGAAGAAGGTGAAGGGCCCGTGCCGCGCGACGAACCCGATCGACAAGTGCTGGCGGTGCCGGCCGGACTGGGGCACGGACCGCCAGCGCATGGCCCGGTGCGCCCGGGGTTTCGGCCAGGCGACCACCGGCGGCCTGGGCGGCAAGATCTACGTGGTGACCGACCCCAACGACGCCGACGTGGTGAACCCTCGCCCGGGGACGCTCCGGTGGGGCGTGATCCAGCCCGGCCCGCTGTGGATCATCTTCGCCAAGTCCATGATCATCCAGCTCTCGCAGGAGCTGCTGGTGAGCAGCGACAAGACCATCGACGGGCGCGGCGCGCAGGTGCACATCGCCAACGGCGGCGGCATCACGGTGCAGATGGCCAGGAACGTGATCATCAGCAACCTGCACGTGCACGACGTGAAGCACACCGACGGCGGGATCATGCGCGACTCGCCGACGCACCTCGGGTCGCGGACGAAAGCCGACGGCGACGGCATCTCGCTCTTCTCGGCGACCAACGTGTGGATCGACCACATCTCCATGTCCAACTGCGAGGACGGGCTGGTGGACGTGGTGCAGAGCTCCACGGGCGTCACCATCTCCAACTGCCACTTCACCAACCACAACGACGTGATGCTGTTCGGCGCCAGCGACAGCTACCCGCAGGACCAGATGATGCAGATCACCGTCGCCTTCAACCACTTCGGCAGGGGGCTCGTGCAGCGGATGCCCCGCTGCAGGTGGGGATTCTTCCATGTCGTCAACAACGACTACACGCACTGGCTCATGTACGCCATCGGCGGCGGCAAGGCGCCCACCATCATCAGCCAGGGCAACCGCTACATTGCGCCACCAAACATCGCCGCCAAAGTGGTAAAGATATCAATTTGGGGCTTTTCTTTCTTCCTTTCTTTGATGACCACACACATCATCATCGATCGCCATGCCAATTCCTCCCTCATGCTGGAATCCATGGCAGATCACCAAGCACTACGCGGGCGAGGGCGAGTGGAAGAACTGGGTGTGGCACACGGAGGAGGACCTGTTCATGAACGGCGCCATCTTCGAGCCGTCCGGTGGCGTGCCGCAGAAGAAGTTCAGCGGGAACGAGTGGGTCAAGCCCAAGCCAGGCACCTACGTCACAAGGCTCGCACGCTTCTCCGGCACGCTGTCCTGCTGCATGAGCAAGCCGTGCTGATGATGTCGACCGGGAGAACGATCGATGAATCTCAAGTACTGAGAAGCTTGTCGCTCATCATCTGTGTTTCTTGCAA
The DNA here is from genome assembly GCA_015844335.1 of Chrysopogon serrulatus. Classification (NCBI taxonomy): domain Eukaryota; kingdom Viridiplantae; phylum Streptophyta; class Magnoliopsida; order Poales; family Poaceae; genus Chrysopogon; species Chrysopogon serrulatus. The sequence continues at coordinate 156,159 of JADLZL010002323.1, read as the reverse complement.
CGTGGATCCTCATGGAAGAAAGCCAAGGGGCGTCCACGTAGGATGGAGGAGGGGTAGCCAGGTCGTCGTTTTGCTAATCTACGTTTGCCTTGAATTTCTTGTTTTGTGGAATTGTTACACTACAGTTTGGCCATTTTTTCCAGAGGAAGTAGGGATTGCTTTTATCCCACAGATGTGTATCTGTATACATATACAGGTTGTATAACATGAACTACCTCTGTTTTTGCGATTGGTCGAAAATAACATATAATACTATTTATATATTATTGTTTTGCAAGAGTTCTGCTACAGGGTCTCTTTGCACATTTCATTCATTTAATTTAATCTCATGAGTTAAGTACTGATTTGAGTACCAACCAACGAAAAAAAACACCTCAAGTTTGCCAGATGGACGGTCCAGCGACATCACTCGAAGAGCACAGCACGGACCAAAAGGATTCATAGAGAAATTCTCCAAAAGACCTGATCCAAAAGCTTTCATTGCTCAACTCTGGCTCCATGTTTTCCGCTAGAAGCCTTCCTTCAATGCGTAGATTCTGCTTCGGAGAGATGGTGGCAATCTGTTTATTGCTGCATCAATGTCCTGCAGATAGAGCAGTCACAAGATTTAGTTTCTCGAAGTATATTACTCTCATCAAACGGTGCAAAGAATAGGTGGTTTAACTACAAAGAATGCAGAACAAATATAAGAAAAGTTCTCAGAGGAAGCAAACAAACTGACATATGATTGAGCTTGATTGTAGGAGAGCAGAAAAGAGATCCACATATTGTGCTTCACTAATAAGTACAACTTCAGAGTAGGAAAGAGATGCTCGTGTGGTGAAGCTATTTCAGTTAAAAAATAGAACGGGTGGAAACTAGGCATCATAACTATGAGGTGTCAACGGACAAGTAGTGAAGATGGGCTCGAATGTAACAACAACAAGCACTATGATACAATTTTTTTTGAGAAAGGAAAATAATATCCGCAATAGTAGTAGTAACAATTAACATGAAAACATTGGACTGGACATAGCATTTCAGCAGAGATAATTGACGCAATGGGTATATATTAGCTCACCTCAGCAGTATATCGAAGTGAAAAGCGATTCAGTAGAATAGCTTTGTTTTTAAGCTTGTCAGACAGACTCACTATCTGCATGTCAAATGTCAACATTAAAGTTTAGGATAAATATGAAGGGGAGATGTTAATAACTGAATGAACAGAATTCGGAAACCTCAGACAAGTGAATGTGCCCTCTTTGTCTTGCATCCTCAATTGATTTGGAGTCATCAATAAACGTACTCTAGAATTCACAGGTGACATTGTAAATTAAACAATACGAACAGGTCAGAACCCAAAGCAGGCATTTTTTTTGATAGAATATATAACATTCAGCACAGGACATATTACAAACTCTGACAACAAATTTACCTCTCCTTTCCCAAGCCGAAGTGCAACGACAGGCCAACAACAAATTAATCACCAAGTGATAACTGATAAAGAGGCATACCTCGACCACAAGAATCTTTGCCTTCAACACATCTGCATTATCAGGGTCAAGGATGAAATCTGACATCGTGTCTCCAGAGAAAGCAATCTCAGGTGTTGACTCTACATTCGTAATCTGTGCGCCACGAATTGCTTGAAAAATTCATACCACATCAATAATTCTATACTATAGATTGTACTCAAGTTTGATTTCAATATCCAACAGGGCAGACAGACCTCAATTCCAGACTTTTTGAGATTACTGAGCTCTTTCCCTGGGAGGCCAGCATACTCGTCCTTGAGCTTCTGCTTCACCTTGTATGTCACATACCCCTACACACACATCACACGATTCAAATTCCATAAAAGCATCGTAAGAAGCAATTCTCACAAATCATTCAAGAGTACACAGAATCGATGAAGTTTGAAGTTCCATTCGCTCTCACCTGGCTTGGTACGACGTGGTAGGTCCTGAACGCCCTGACCCTGAGGTCCCTGGGGAGCTGGTACTCCTCCCCGACCTCGAGCGGCACGAGCTTGTGGTCGAGGTCGGACTGGTCCATGGCGCGGTGCACGTCGAAGAGCCTCCGCACGAGGTCCGCGAGGCAGGCGGGGACGAAGACGGTGGGCGGGCGCATCCGCTTGCGGCCCCGCGTGGCGACGTACATTGGGAGGCCACCGATGTGGTCCATGTGCGCGTGGGAGACGAAGAGGAAGTCCTGCGAGACGGCGAACGGCGGGCACCGGCCGATGTCGAAGACGAGGTTGAGGGAGGGGAAGATGACGCAGGTCTCGTGCCCGGCGATGGAGATGCCCTCCACGTGGTAGCCCTCGATCTCCAGCCGCTGCTGCATTGCCCTCGGCCGCGAGGGGTCGGGGGTGGGAGCCGCCGCTGACTCGGCTTCAGCCAACGAAGAGGCCGCAGATTGGCCCCCCTTCGCCATGCCGCCGCCGCCGGCGGCGAGGGGAGAGGGAAAAGGTTTTGGTCGGAGGTCACACTGTCTGCGAGAAAACCCGTGACGGGGACACGCGTCATGCGAAAATGAATCTTGACCGTCTATAGTTTGGGTATATGGGCCTACTTGTAGCCAAGGGCTCAGATCACTTGAGCTACTTGTACAGTATTTTGACTTCTTATATACTTCCTCCGTCCTGAAAAGAATGCAACTACGGGTTGCGTGTCGATTAAAGCGACTCATGTTTGATCAAATTTTTATTAAATAGTATTCATATTTATGGATCTAAATAAATTGATTATAAAAGTACATTTCATAATCAATCTAATGGTATTAGTTTGATATCATAAATATTAATATATTTTTATCTATAATTAGTTAAACTTAAGATACTAAAATGCGTTCTTGTGCTAGAGTTGCATTCTTTTTTCGGGACGGAGGAAGTAGTATTTTTCTCTTAGAGTCCATTTGGTTCTTCGAAATTTCTAGAATTGAATTTATAATATAAATTGTAGTTGTGGAAAAAAAGATTAAAATTCTACAACTTTCTAAAGTTCACATATAAGGCTATCTCAAATTTATAAGGTGAGAGTTGGAAAATGGATTCTATAGATTTTTCTTCTCTAACTTAATTAAAGTTATAGATGGTTGTATAGATTTTTCTTCCACAAAAAATTCTGGGGAGCCAAATGGACACTTCAAAAATGAACTATTTCGCATGTAAGTCCTGTCGAACAGCTTTTTGCCCTGTTAAAGATTTATTAGCAAGAAAAAGTTAGGAAAAAAGGATTTACCATAGGTTTGGGAAGTGAAATATAAGAGATTGGTAAGTTTCGGTAGGAAACTAATTATTAGCTAAAATTATGACTAATTGTTAGCTAAAATTATGGTTTGTCAAATTTTTATCCTACCAAAATTTAAAAGCCAATCAAACAGACTCTATTTCCCAAAGCTTTAGCTATAAATTTTGATTGTCCATGTTTAGGGTCCTTTTAGACCAATCTCAACGCAAGCATATAACCACATTAGCCTTGCAAAAAGTCACACCCTCCATGTACATCTTGACGGACTAGAATCACGCTTCATCCAACACAAGCAGTACATGGGTGTCTTATCAGGTGACCATAGGTTGGCATACCTGCCCACGGAAAAGCCTAGCATGAGCACTGACCAGACGTGGTACAGCTACTCCCCTCACCACATCACGCTCTGGCTAGTGCTTCTGACTTTTGTCAGATGAGATGATGGTACTCTGCAAGACAATCTGACACACTGCGAGACTCTTAGTTTTCTACCATAGAGGTGTACTCCCTCCGTCGCTAAATACTTATCGCTTCGCTTCCCGAGACATAAATATCGGTAATTTTAATAAATAATAAATATCATCGATTAGTATCATAATTAGTATCATCGGAAAGATCTTTAGATCTAGTTTTTTAACAAAATTATTTAAAGATATAAATATTGTGCGTATTTCCTATAAATCAAGTTAAACTTATGACACGCATCCCACGACGACATCTAAATAAGGACGGAGGGAGTAGGGTTGAGGTGGACATTGAGGCAACGCATAACCCATGGTGTGTCTCAACATACATAAATCTTGGCCATCATTTGTACTCAATGGGACTAATTTGGTCATCTACATTTTTGTCATTTGGGTTTTGCGACAACGTTTTTTGGTAAAAGTCGATCATGAAAGTGCCCGATGGGGAGTGAAATGAGTCAAATTTGACTTAGACTCGTGTATGTTGAGGCTAACCTCCCAATGCTTTGTTCCCGATGCATTACATTATTGCCTCTACCATGGCTAACGATGTAAAGAAAATATTAAGGGTCTATTTAGATACACCTCCTAAACTATTAAGGGTCTATTTAGATACACCTCCTAAACTTTAACTGGATAAATTTAGTTACTAGACATTCAAACAACTTAGCTAAAAGACTAGCTAAAGTTTAGTTAAATTTAGCTACTTCAGCTTAGCTAAAATCACCTTTAATTTAGCTGAGTCTATGAGTTCCAAAGATCCAAATACTCTAGCTATAATGATTAGCGAAAAGTTCTTAGCTGGCTAAAATTTTACTTTAAAATTTTAAATAGCTAAACTTTAGTTGAATACATCATACAAGTGATCGCCTATTTATATTGTTTGCACGTTCATCAACACTTAGTGAAAGGCTTAATATCTTGTCAACCCAATATTTCCACGCATTGACTTGACTTGCGAGATCCTATCCGGTGGGAGACGTGCTCACTGCTCACAATCAAACACTCGTGTTGTCCGATCAATTCGGTATAGGAAACATGCGCACGATGCCATTGATTTTCTTGTGCGTGCGATGCGACAAGTCTCCGATTCCGCTAGCTCCTCCCGAATCTGTTCGGTTTGGATGACTGAAACGACTGATAAGTTGAAATTGCTGGTTTTTTCAGAGAAAAGCACTGTTGACTGGTTGATTAAAATTAAACCGCTGATAAGTTCAAGCGAACAGATTGCTAAGTTAGGAGAAGTGAGTGAACATTTATTTGTTGAATTTATTATCTGTGGAGAATTATAGAAGGACTGCACTAATTTCTTCTCCTCAAGACGTCTATATTTGACCAGGAAATATGGCGAACATGGAAAACTGGGTTCAGTGCAAGCCACCTACGATGACCACCACCGGCGGCACCGGCACGCGACACGCGTACACGACGGCGGATCGGCGGCGGCCGGCATGCAGTGTCGATCCATGACTCGAAGGGAGCTATTACTATAGAAAGGTGTATTACGCCGCCCTATAAATAACACCACGCAGGCTGCCCCAACCCAAGGGAAACCTGGCATTGTTTGGCGGCCACTGTTTCGAAGCTGCTCAGGCAGAGACGAGTGTTGGTGCGTGCCTATACGTTTTACGCGATGGCAGTGCTGCCGCGACGCCCCCGCCTCGTGGCACTTGCGTGGCTCGCCGTGGTGGTGCTCCTGCTAGCAGCCACGAGCGGCTGCCTCGGCCGGAACGTTCCGGCCGGCGCGCTGCCGGTGCCGGGCCGCGCCCTCCTGCAGTCGACGACGCCGCCGTCGCCGGACGACAGCCCGGCTCCTCCTCGTGAGTCCAGCTGCCTCTTGCATTGCCTTGCCCCAGTTTTCATAGTGTTCCGTGGTTATTATTAGTGGCCACAAGTGGAGTAATAATAATGAATTCAAATTCAAATCGACCGCTGGCTTTTGCTTTCTGCAGCTCCTCCGTTCCGCCCGCGGCCGATCTGCCGCCTCTGCCCGCCGCGCTGCCCGCCTGAAGGTTGCGCCAGCAGCGGCTCGCCATAGTCCACAACCGCCCGCAGGCGCCGCCACCGTCCTCGTTCAGGCAGAGCTAGCTTCGAGACTACCTACCGATCATGCATGCATGATGTAACGATGATGTGGCAACCTCAAAGTAATAATAAATAAATAAATAAATAAAAGGAAACGAAATCCTGCATGTCATAAAGAGAGACTGGCTAAGTCTTTCTTTTCTTTAGAAATGGAATGATCAAGGTTTGAATAAAGACTGTAACGCCTTTAAATATAAATCTTTTGTGAGTAAAAGATCGATTGATTGAGGCTCCAGATTTTACCATGTGACCTATGGCCTAGGGATATGTGTGGCCTTGTGATTATTTGTGAAAATGAGTCCTTCAACTTAATCCAAGTACAATTGACTTTTAATCTGTGACAAGATATTGAGGAAAAGACACCCCCCACACACATACACATCTTAAGTGGTGGTTAATTTCCCTCGAGGAAAATTCACCGGCGGTCATCCAACTTGGCAGCAGGTGCCGTTTAAGTCTCCGTTCTTTGAAAATATGATTTTTGGGTCCCTCAACTTGGCTCAAGGTATCATATAGATCTCAAACTTTCAAAGTGATCACTGTAGGTCCCTAAACTTGGCAGAGAGTGTTATCTAGGTCTCAACTATTGTAGCTAATTCGACACAATTTTTTAAAAAGAAAATCTAATTTAGCAACAATTAGTAGAATATTCTTAAAAATTATATCTTTTATAAGATCTCGAATGAAGATGATTTTTATATAGAAATTGTAGCTCTCGATGAGATCTACAACTTTCTATTTTTTAATTTGAGGTCGTTAAGATGCTAAAAATAAATAAATTTTTTAGCAGAATTTTAATCGTGTACAAGCGCTTGTTGCCTTGGAAAAATCATATCTTTCCTATATGCTATCAAATAGAGATACTTTTTATATGAAAGTTGTAGCGTTCAATGAGATCTATAACTTTAGTTTTGAGTTTTTAATTTGAAGTCGTTAAGATGCTCAAAAAAATTAAACCACCGATTCAGTTCATGCATAGTGGTTTTGTATTTTTTATTTTTTGGTCATCTTAACAATCTTAAATAAAAAACTCAAAAACTAGAAAGTTATAGATCTCATCGAGCACTACAATTTTTATATAGAAAGTATCTCCATTTGATAGCATATAGCAAAGATAGGATTTTTCCAAGGTGACAAGCGCTTGTACGCTAATTAAAATTCTAATTAAAATTATTTAATTTTTTGAGCATATTAACTCAAATTAAAATTAAAAAAACTCAAAACTAGAAAGTTGTAGATCTCATCAAGAGCTATAATTTCTATATAAAAATCATCTTTATTCGAGATCTTATAAAAAAGATATATTTTTAGAATATTCTACTTTTGTAGCTACAAAGGTTCTGAAATTAGATTTGTTTTAAATTATATGCCGGATTAGCTACAGTATTTTGGACCTAGATGACACCCTCTGCTAAGTTTAGAGACCTCGGTGATCACTTTAAAAGTTCCGGGACTTAGATGACAACTTGAGCCTTGTTGAGGGAACCGAAAATGACATTTTCAAAGAATAAGGACCTAAGCTCTACCTGTATTTACCATCCAGGAGTTCCCGCATAATGCCGACGCCCTCGAACAAAACACCGTCCCGGATACCTATGGCGGCTATCGGTGGTGAAACACCGACAGCTGTAGCGCCAGGTAGGGCTGTCGGCGCTTTGCGTTCGAGAGCTCAATGGACCTCAAAATCAATGTTCGCTCTGGTACTCGTCGTCAACAACTCACGGCGAGATCAACCTATCTGCTGTCTGCGTCAAATTCGTGCTTGAATTCAATCTCAAGCCGCATGATGGAGTCTCAGCTTTCACGGTGGAATGTGCCTGGTAGTTCGTTTCTGTCGGTGACTGCAACTAGCAGGAAGGAGTAAAATCAAGGAAGCCAGGATAGATTCTCGAGAAGCGGATGACACTCACATGCACATGCATTTTACTCCTACAAATTGAACAAGTCCCTTAAACATCGGCTTGTCCACGTCATCATCGTACGTGCTCCACGTGATTGGCCGGGTGTGGTATGCGAAAAGCTGCTGCAAGCGGACTATCCCAAAATATCTTCTCCCGTGACGTACTCAGCCGTCCAATCCCGGTTGCCTCGCCCAAAATATCTTCTCTCCCGTTAAGCCTCCGATCCCTCTCGAAACCTCTCGTCGGTCAAGTCCCTTAAACATCGGCTTGTCCACGCCATCATCGTACGTGCTCCACGGATTGGCCGGGTGTGGTATGCGAAAAGCTGCCTGAAGACTATCCCAAAATATCTTCTCCCCGCACGTACTCAGCCGTCCAATCCCAGTTGCCTCTGCTTAAAATATCTTCTCCGTCGCCTCCGATCCCCTCTCAAACCTCTCGTCCGGTCAAAAAAAAAGCCGTCTTGCTTTCGCGAGGCAAAGGAAAAAACTTCTCCTCTCCTCGACCTATTCCCCCGTCCCTTCTCTTCCCCACCTCGTCTCTCTCCCCATCTCTCCCCGACGCGCCAAGCCGGTAGCGTGAGCAGAACCTCGCCGGTCGCCGGCCCTGCTGGCGGCCTCTCCTCCTCCACGCCTCCCTCATGCCGGGCGTGGGACCGCCACGCCCCACGCCCGGGTGTTGCGCCGTTCGGGTTGGCCGCAGTCCGCCGACGCGAGGCCCCTTTCTCCGTGACGCTGCCGCCGCCCCACGCCGGTTACTGCGGGGCGGGAGCCCCCCCAGCGCTCCCTCCTTCCACCGATCCGCGTGTGCTGCTGTGCTCCAAGAAACCCTGGCTGGCTCTGCTCGACGACCCCGGCTGCGTCGCGGCCCCGCGGACCGTGAAGCCCTCGCCCGCGGCAGCTGCGGTCGCCTCGTCCTGAAGCGGCGGCGGCGATGGCTTAGCTTGGCGGCTGGAACCCGGCCCGCGCGTCACCTTCTTGTCCTCCTGTCTCATGACTTCTCGCCCCAATCCTCTTCAAACCATCTTTCCCTTTGTGCAGGTCCTTTGACAAGGATATTAGTGGGGATGGGAAGGCACAGCTAAAGGAAAGACAAGGTCCGGCGGTGTGGTGTTGTTCCTGTCGTCAGACAATGGAGATAGACACGCCTGCACGCGTCGGAAAGAAGCCACCAAGCAGCAGCGACACTCAGATGCAGGCCGGCAACAAGGTGTTCCCCTTGAGCTATTTTTTTTGGTTATAAAGGTATTTTGGTCAACAATTACATAAAAAAGATATGCTTCTTTTTTTCAATCTATATAATAAGTATGAATTTAGAATTCTCCGTCACGAGTGCAAAGCATCCCATTAGCTAATCACCCAATGTATGTAAATACACCTATTTATATTAGGTGACAGTGCATGTCATGTTTCGGCTATTTTCATTCTTGCAGAATGTTGCTGAAAATGCAGAAAACTATTACATCAAAATTGCTTTGGCTTTGGTAGGTACACGCCTGTCCTTACACAAACATGCAGAATATAGTAAATAGTTCGTTCAATAAATTCAAAAAGAACTTTGTAAAAAAATTCAGGGAGTATCTTCAATAAAAGGAGAAATATGGGAATTCCTGTATTGTTTGCTATCAGATTATCCTGTATGTAGTTATAGCTGTACAATCCGTGCTCTTTTCGCGTTGTGCAGGGGGACGGAAAGGCTCCTGCCTCCGCCCCGCCCCACGCCCCACGCCGCCGCCTCCGTAGCCGCCGCCGCCTGACCCCGTTCCTCGCCTCCGGCCTCCTGCCGTGGAGGGAGAACGGGGGTCTTATCGGTTTAGTCGATTTACTATTTTGTAGAGTCTGAGCGAGTCCATCTAGGTCTAGGGTTTGCTCGCCGCCGATGTTCGGGCGGCGGAGTTAGGTTTCGCCGGGAGTGTGGCTCCTTTGCGGCTTGTTTTTCCCCGGTGACGTCGGGCGATGCGGAAGCGGGCGGCGGCGCAACGAATAATTTCTCCCAGCATCTTCCGTTCTCCGATGGCGATCTACTCCGGCGTCAATGGAGAGGCTGAGACACGCCCCGAGTCGGTCGGTCGCATCATTGTCTTCTTCGTGTGATGATGGTGTTGACCTGTTAATCTCGAGGAAGATGTTCTTTGGTGAAAATCTGAGCTTTGCTCGGGTTACCGGCGATGGAATCGAAGGATGCGTCGTGGGTGCGGGAGTTGGCCGATGCGCTGGGAGGCGTGTCGGCCGATTACCGCCTAAGTAAGCCCTCCTTCTGCGGCCTCCACCTTGTGGAGTTTGGCTCGTGCCCGGCGACGATTGGGGAAGCGGCGATGGCGGTGACAAACGGATCTCGAAAAGGCTTCGAGGAAGGCGAACAGGAGTTTTGAACTTCTTTGTAATTTTCCTTTTCTTTGGAGTCCCTTTTGTAAATGGGCTGGTGTAATGCACTAAGATCAATACATGTTCCTTTTCAAAAAAAAAAAAAAATTCCGTGCTCTTTTTAGTTGCCTGCATAGGTTTCAGATTTTTACATGTTCTTCAAATTTAGTTCAGCAATAGGTACTTCACCATGACCCATGGAGACAAAATACGTCATTTTGGAACTGCCAAAGTGTTAGGTCAGTAAATAATTCTTTTTTAGATGCAGGTTATCTGAGCGGTGGTTCTGTTTATTGCTAATGCCAGGACATGCTTCATACTTACCTTTACTAAAACTGACCTCAAAAGAGTGCTACTGAATTTGAACAAGGAATGTCATGCTCCGTTCCTTTGGTCAGTTTTCCAACTTCCCTCTATTTTTCCCTGGTGATTCCATGATATAGTCATGATAACAGATTATGAAATTATGTGCTTACTTTGGTTTCATGATAACAGCTAATGCACTGGCAACAAGGTCATTGCAGTGGGGGCACAGATTGATGCTATTTGCAGATCGGTACAATATTGTGCTCTGGTATAGTAGATGGGCAGTATTGTGCTCTGGTGCTTATTGCTGTGAGGGCTACACTCATTTTCAGGTCTATAATGCCGCCATGATCAATTTTAGTTCCATAATTCAGTACTGCCTCTGACCAAAACCGTACCTAGAGTCTGTGTGAATTGATAGTTTCTGGTATACTACTGTAGGAGGCAATATATACCAGGCACTAATATGGTAAGCAATAGGAGTTCCAGTCACTTCCTGTACTGTGCCTAGATTATTTCTCCTTACCTGTATATGAGAGTAGCTATTACTTACTACTGCACAGTGCACACGTTGTCATTTTTCACCCTACAGACATTGTCTCTATGCATGTTTGTCAGATTTCGATTATGTATTATTCTACCCACAGTAGCAATTTCAGTCATCCTACAATTTTCTGTTTAGGTTCTACCATGAAAATTGTTCATTTAAATGAATGCAAATATTGTTCCCAGATAGCACATGGCATACCATGATACCAAGATTACAAACAAAATGCTTTGCCTCATTGAGTTTCAATTCAGCATTTGCCTAACCCAGTCCCAACAAACCTGGTTAGAAACATAGTTTTCTAATATTTTCTCAGTCTACACAAAATAAATGGCAGTTCAGCACACATCCGCGCATTCCATCTTGAATAGGTAAATGTTGACCAATTTGACTATATTAATTGAATTCACGCAAATTCAATAGCATACTAAATTTAAGTGATGCTCCAAATCTTAATTTTAAGTGATGCTATAATATTAGTCAATTCCTCATTTTTTTTCACCTACGACTTCTCTATGTCCACATTTTTTTTTTTCAACCGGACTATATCTATATTAAGACTATCTGCACTGCATTGAATTCATCCTGATTAAGGCACTTTTATATCAATGTGACTATGAAAAAAAGTTGACTGCATAAAACATGATTAGAATCTACAGCTTTTTCTTAGATATATCTAGGTGATTTTCTATTTTCCTTCCATCAGAAATGCGAAAAAGAAGATGGCTCCTTGATTCTTAAAATTGTTCCTTTTTACTATGAACTCATGCCATACTTCTTTGGTTCTTTTGCAGAAAAAGATTTTACCATCGCATATTTTACTTTGTAAGTGGCTAGGCCAGGTAATTAGCTGGAATTCTACAAAAAGCTCTAAATGTTATCTTTTAGTGTAGACTTTTGCAGTACCTGACACTAACCTTCCTGCTAAAGATTGGAATTCTATATCACCAAACTATTGTAGAAAGAAGCCCAGCACAGTCATTAGCCCAGACCTCAGCAACCATGCACACCATGAAGCATACTTTTCCTTTTACTGATTTTTTTTTTTTATAGTTGTATCTTTTGGAGACATCAGTACTTATGTACTGCTCCTTGCCTCTTTCATTGTGAATCAACATGTGTAACACACTGCTCTTAATTATTTTCCAATCCAGCCACTAATGTTACATTCCACTTCTCTAACTCCTGTCATATTATGAAACAGCTATAACTGCATGTTAATAAAAAAGCATGACCCACGCAATACACAAGTACATCCAGCTGCGCGCGGGTGCGCGCCCTGGCACTAGTGTATTACGTGCTGCAAGTGCTCACAGCAATCTGGATTATTAATCACGACGGCAACTTGGCGTCTCGCATCAGGTGTCTTTTTTGTTTCGTCGCCATCCACTGGCTCGTGATCGAGTTCGACTGCACGTCAGTTCTGGTTCAGCCAAGTTCGACTACGCGCCGATTCCGACTCCGACCCCAAGAGCAGCGACAGTTCAATCCTTCCAAAGCCAGGCCAGCGAAAGCCGAGCAGGACTCGTACTCGAACACTGGTATTCCATCGGCTAACAAAGGAAGGCTCCTCGCACAATCTTCAGAGCTACACAAGCCAAGAACAATCCGACTCATGTCAAAGACCTGCATGTGCACCTGCATGCATGCTTATGGAAAGAACGAAGCAAACAAGCACCATCCAGTACTCCACACTCCGAACGACTCCAGTACTACTAAAACAAGCAAGGTAAAAGAAATTATGTCTGCATGAACATGTACCAAGTGCTGGATATACAACTCCACGATGACCTGAGTACTCGGCGAGTTCAACTACGCTGGTGCCGACTGCTTCACCAATCCCGCGGAGTGCTTCGTTTGGTCCTGCCAACTGCTCCTGTTACTCAACAAAAGAACTCGACTGACTGCTCCGCTCGGTCGTCGACTACTCTACTTAATTAACACGCCGATTCCTCCGCTCAGGCCACATATTAAGCTAAATCACACTTTAATATTTTTTCTAAATATTCTTTAAAAGCTTCATATATTTTTTGGATATTAACCATGTACCTCCATGGCTAAACCCAGGACCAATCACTACAACATCGGTCTGCTGTAACGCCATCCTCCTACAGCCTAAGGATGGACTCGACATCATCTACACGACTATGCAAGCTAATTGAAAAGCAAGGATTCTCGCATACACACTCTACCGATCTGCAAAAACAAACAGCCAAGAAGCAAGCAAGAATCAACTACATCAAGCGGCTGTCCGACTATAGCTGCAATTCGGTGACAACTTTATCTACTCAAACTTGACCGAGTACTATACGACGATCTTTGAGTGCTCGATGATGGCTTCCAACTACTTGATGATGGCTTCCAAGTACTCGACGAAGGCGCTCAGCGGCGCATTCCGGATACACAGTTGACTAGTTCACTTCATCAACACCGCTTGACTACTCTACCATGGCAGTCCGACTACTTCTAGGTGTGACAGTTTACTCAGATTATTGATTCATCTCCACGTCAAATGCGATGACAGCTCACTTGAGAACAAACGATGAAGCTCGGGGGCTCGGTCCTTACCATTGCCGAGTACTCCGGCAGCAATGACAACTATTCAGAAAATCAAAATACAAGCATGGATCGGTTCCAACTACTTGGCTGGCCAGTTCGCTCGATCATCCATATACATGAAGATAACGCCAACAAGCTAGCTATTAAAGAATTTCCAACAATGATGTACCAACCCGGCCACGACTCCAAAAGTACCAACCAGACTTTATTCGACTACTCGGCACAGACACCGACTACTTGGTGCATACCTCAAACACCTAGGAGAAGAAGAAGTCACCGCATCCAGCATGGATCAGAACTCCAGGACAAGTCAAGAATTTAAGCCAGATACTTGATTATCTATAAAGCCATGAAGAGCTACCGTGGCAGCAAAACTACTCGACCAGTTCTCATACAAGTCACCCGAAGACATACAAGCTAGTTGGCTTACACCAACACGTGCATGTACACAAAGCATTAAGGCCTTGCGTATAAAAATGCAATCAAGCTAAGCAAGACCAAGCGTACAACAGGCTCCTTCGACCAAACCAAGATCGATCTACTCCACTTAAGGCTAGACGTTAAACTCGAAACTTCGTTAGCTTCGCTCGGCTCGTGATCGACTCGACTTCGGCTCGGCTCGGCTCGTTAGGATAACGAGCCGAGCCGAACTAAAGTTTTAGCTCGTTAGGATAACGAGCTGAGCGATCTAGCTCGCAAGCTGCTCGCGAGCCTAACGAGTTTAGCTAAAAACCAGTATATATGGTATATTTATGCATATGATGGACATAATTTGTACAATATATTATTATATTTATAAATATATTAGCACATATTAATTTTTGTTTGATTTAAGGTTGTTGGATATGTTATTCTAGTATTATTACTATTCTCAAGCTTTAAATAAATACAAATATTATAATTTTATACTTTTTTATACCTGGCTCGTGAGCTTAAAGCCGCTTTCGAGCTTTTTAACGAGCCGAGCCGAAGTTAGCTTTCCAGCTCGTTGAGATAACGAGCCGAGCCCGAAATAGCTCGTTATCTTAACGAGCCGGAACGAGCCGAGCCGAGCCGAGCCGAGCCGAGATGGCTCGTTATCCAGCCTTAACTCCACTCCAACAAGATCAGCACCAAAAGCAAGTCGACAAAGACAAAACAGGATCGAGAGCAAATAATCAGCATACACGTACATACTGATCAGCATACAAGACGACTGCAATATTGGGCTAATGTGCAAGCGAACACTACTCGGATGCTGCGGCTATCAACTCCTCCCCGCTGTTTTGCTCAACACGCATACTCCTCCACACTACCGCTCATCTACGCCTTCAAAATGAGACCAAAAGCACTCTGGTTGACTACACCAAACTACATCAAACAAAATGAGACCAAAAGCACTCTGGTTGACTACACCAAACTACATCAAACTGTCCAAAGCAACGTGCTCGACAACGGCTTCCAAGTACTCGACAAAAGCTCAACAAAGCTAATGCTCGACGAAAGATACTGAATACTCGATAAAAGCTTCCAGCCACTCGACGATGGCTTTCAAGTACTCGATAACAGGATTATTCGACTCAGTTGAAGTGCAAAATGGCTACAAACTAGCCTTGAGCCCAACAATTCCGGGTTGTTTTCACAACACCGATGAGAATACGCCAAAGAAGCCAACACTCGCCCCTATCCCGGGTTTTTTGATGCGGATGAGGAGCGGAGATGCTTTCGCAAATTGTTGAAGTGCAAAATGGCTACAAGCTAGGTTGAGCCCAACCATTCCGGGTTGTTTTCACAACACCGATGCGGTATGGCTAAGGAGCCAACACTCGCCCCTATCCTAGTGTCTCTTTAGACCTAGATGAGAGCAAAAGATAGCTCGACCTATCCCGACTTCTATATACGGAACTCGGATGAGGGCCTACGGTCCGAAAATCCTAACGCCTTTTTCGGGCTTAGATGAGAGTAAAGATAGCTCGACCTATCCCGACTTCTATATACGTAGCGGATGATGAGGGCCTACGGTCCGAAAATACTAACGCCTTTTCGGGCTTAGATGACGGCAAAAGATAGCCTATTCTGACTTCTATATACGGAACTCGATGAGGGCCTACGGTCCGAAAATCCTAATGCCTTTTCAGGCTTAGATGAGGGCAAAGATAGCTCGACCTATCCCGACTTCTATATACAGAACTTCGGATGAGGGCCCACGGTTCAAAAATCCTAACACCTTTTCAGGTTTAGATGAGAGCAAAGATAGCTCGATCTATCCCGACTTCTATATACAGAACTCGGATGAGGACCTACGGTCCGAAAATAATCTACTATCCATCAACTCAGCATCAGCTCCAAACCAACTAAGCTCAGGGGCTCGGTCCTTGCCTCTGTATCATCATCGAAGTCCTCTAGCAGCGATGACGACTGCTCCTATACCATCGCTGAGTACTCTAGCCCAGAAAGCATTCATGAGCCATGGACACACAGACAAGCTAGTTGTTGGCTTACGCACATAGAACATGTACAGACTCACTACAGACCATGCAAGCTATCAAGTTTTACACAAAACACATCAACTCCAAGGACAAGAGATAAGTGACGCTGTCTGAAGCAGAGCACTCTCGACTTCGCCATTGACAAGATCACTGTTTTCACGTCTATTGACGAGGATGACTGTTCCTTAATCGGACTTTGACCATCACGGCACCTGCAACGCCAACTGCATCCAGTAGACTACTACTCAATTGGATTTGCTGACCATGATGGCAACTCCACATGCTATGCTATTCATTCAACAAAAGATTGCACAAGACACCGAAGCATCAAATGCTTACCAATAGACGGGTTCCGACTTTCCAAGCGATCGGTGTATTTACTTCAGACAAAGAACATGAATTTCAAGCGCTCAGATGTGACCACACAACCAGTCGTTGCTTTAGCTTCACCAGCATCACTCCGCCTATGCTCGGGGGCTCGAATTCAAAAACGGAGGATGCAAGGATCAAAGATTCCAGATAGTACAAGCATTTAAGACTACAACAACTCTACAACAACATATCAAGACTCTTCATCCGAGTTCTTTCCTTAGAAAATTCTTTCCTTAGGAAACGAACTTCGGAGAAGTCTCGGGGGTTGCAGGGTACGTACCCTCAAAGAAGATCTTTAAAATTTTTCAAGGAACCTCCAGCTTTTTATTCCAGAAAGCAAGAGGCTCGGGGCTACACTCATCGAGTGCACTTTTCCAAGAAAAAGTGCATCTCGGTTAAAAAGCAGAAGCAAGAAGACCATCTCAAGATTTCACTTCAAAAGAACCCTGCTTCCGGCTCAATCATGAAAAGCTCGGGGGGGCTTATCGATGGGGGATCCACGGGGCTCTCCATGGAGAAGAGAGAAGAAGACCTAGTCCAATTAGGACTTTTCGTATGTAATTCTAGTAGGACTGCTACCTTGTAATCCTGTTAGGACTTTAACTTTGTAACCGACTAGGACTCCTGCCTCCTGTACTATATAAAGAGAGGCATGGGTCCCTAGATAGAAGACACAACAAGGCTCAACAGCCAAAACCACCAAGCGCAGGGCGCAATATACTATCCACCCCAATTGGGGCGTGGGGCGTCGTGACTTTCCGGCGTCTTAGAACCGGTATAAATCATGTCTACCTGCGTTTACCATCGAGTTCCTGCATACGCCGACACCCCTCCGAACAAAACACCGTCCCAGGTACCCCCGTGGCGGGCTATCGGTGGTGAAACACTGACAGGCACTTGCTGCCTAGTTGGATGACCGCTAGTGAATTTTCTTTATTTTCCTTCCAGAATTTGAATGACTAGCACAAAAGGCGCGCTCCGCCTGCGCCGGCGTTGTCCTC
This sequence comes from Chrysopogon serrulatus, assembly GCA_015844335.1. NCBI lineage: Eukaryota > Viridiplantae > Streptophyta > Magnoliopsida > Poales > Poaceae > Chrysopogon > Chrysopogon serrulatus. Next base: position 138,863 of record JADLZL010002323.1, on the reverse strand, counting down.
TGACTTGCATTTGGTGTTTGCATGGGAAAGTGAGCCAGACACTTTTGTGGTGGTTATTGTTGCAGACAACAACACACATAATACTCCATATTTATTGGGTTACAACATAGCAATATTGATCAAAGTGTAATTCCATTTTACAATCGATATAATACTATAAGTAGGGATTCATAGGTTTCATGCACAAGTAGTTTAAATATACTAGGAAACATGACCGTGTATTACAAAGAGAACATATAATTTCTGTTATCGATTCCTATGATAACTTATATGATCACATGTTGTAAGTTTGGGTCAACGTTGACAAAATAAGAATTAAACAAAAAATCATCTATCTCTAATTTATCACTTACTACTTTAATATGAAACCAGTCAAGATGGGCCGGGAATTGTGACAACTTGAGAAATCAATGAAGAATTTTTCCTTTTAATATTGGGTATATATAGATTAGTAAATATGTTTGTACGCTTACAATGAATTAGATTTGTTCGAACCAACTATTAGGAGCTATCTTGGTTGAATTCATTTAGGCTTATAGCACAAGACAAATTGTACAACATATACAAAGCAAAAAAAAGATTAAAGAAGAGAGGTGTGCTTGCATGATGCATATTAGTGAGAGGTGTGCTTGCATGATGCATATTAGTGAGAGCTATGATGGGCGGCACAGGACGTAGACGCAAGCAAAAAGGGGCATTACAAGGAAAAAATGTGTAGGTAGAGGAGAAAATTACCAAATTTATCTATATCTATATTTATATCTATATCTATCTTGTATATATCTATATCTATATCTATATCTATATCTATATCTATACCTATACCTATACCTATACCTATATCTATATCTATATCTATATCTATATCTAATATCTCTATATCTCTATCTTTATATCTATATCTATATCTATATTCTATAATATCCATATCTATCTCTATCTCTATATTTGTATATCTATATCTATATCTATCTCTATATATATCTATGATATCTATTTCTATATATTTAAATATCTATATCTATATCTCTCTCTATCTCTGTGTCTATATCTATATATCTATATCTATAATATCCATATCTATCTCTATATTTATATATCTATATCTATTTCTATATGTCTATATTATCTACGTCTATATATTTAATATATCTATATCTCTCTATCTCTATCTCTATCTCTATCTCTATATCTCTATATCTATATCTTTAATATACATATCTATCTCTATATAACTATTTCTATATTTATATATCTATCTCTATTTCTATATATCTATATCTATATCTTTTTTAATCCCACCCCACTAGAAGTCAATCTTGACGTACGAGTCATCAACATGAGTAGTCAACTAGCACATGCAATTATGACACATATCTATTATGTAAATTATCCACATCGTCAAATCACATTATCAAGTCACACCATCCACTAACGCATTTATTTGTCCACCTCAACATATCACACAAACTACTAAAATTATTCGTGACCCCCGCAACAATAAACAGGGTATACTTCTAGTATCTTATAATCCTAAACCCCAATGGAGTCCTATCTCAGCATGCCAAACTGTCCACCATAGTAGTATATTACCATATATAATTATAATCCACTAACAAATGCAATAATAATGTCCATATCAGCGAGACACATTATCCACTAACAAACATTTAGTTCTTCACTTTGGTGTGCCACATCATCCATTATATTAATCTATAATAGTTTATCCTTTTGTATAAGTAATTATATATGGTATAATTTCATTCTGAATCATTCACAATCCCACGTGATACACTTATAGTTTCTTATAAAACCAATAATCCATACTACAAGTTTTATCTTAATCTTCACTATAAGTTCTGTCTTAAAATGAGCATCCACACATCATCTTTCAGTAACTTTCCACATCATCTCCTAGACTCCCACTAATGCTCATGTCCTCCCATTAACTTTTAACCTCTTAATGCAAGTTATCCACATAATCTCTATTAAGCACAATTACTAATTTCAAAATCTAAAAAAATATATAAGGTATCCATATATTGCTATTTATTTTGTCAATCCATCACCTTATAATTCAATCTAATTATGTTAGTTTTCTATTGGATTCTTTCATTGTCTTGCACAATTTTGATAAAAAATGGACATAAGAACATGTCGATCAAACTCGTACATGGAACAATTTTATTTTTTTTAAAAATTTCTCATAGCAACATGCGGGTGTTGGCACACAAACACATCACCTTGCCTCAATGATGAGTACGATGTGCAGGACACATCGCCGAAGGAGCCAATCATTATATGCATCCAACACTCAGCTAACCATGTCGAGCCAACATGCATACATGGCTATTCAAAAGCCAATGAGTGACTACTCATTTGGACAAATTTGAGTGTCAGCAACAGCAGGATATCCTTCTCTATTAATGTAGATGTTTGTTATAATATGACTGTTAATGGTTTTGGCTACATCATAGATGGAGAGGAGTTATGGGACTTGGTGAAAATTTAATTGACTAGGCTAGAACTAGACCAAAGTGGGCCGGTCACTACTCCAGATACTCACATCAGCGGTGGTTCAAAACCCCCCTTCAGTGCCGGATTTTGAACCGCCACAGCCAAGTCGAGAGTGATGTGGGATGATCATCAGTGGCGGTTCTTTCAAACCGCCAGTGATGACCATCGATGGTGGTTCTAGAACCGAACTGCCAGTGATGTAGTTTTCAAAAATTATGATTTTAAATTTAAAAATAGCAAAAAATAATTTTTCACCTAGGGAGGGGCCCCTAGCCAGCTGGCTGCCATTTTTTTAACTCACATATTTTTTCACATCAAATCATGTGCATGCGGCCGGCTAGATTCGAACCTGCAACCTCCCCCTCGCGCATACCCTCCTCTACCATTGCACCACAATGTCACTTATGACTATACCTTGTTTTAGGCCTCCTTATATTATACCAAACTGAGTAAAAATTGAGTATTTGAGACCCTAAATAAATTCAAATGAAAAAATTATCAACTACAAAGTTTCATAACTTTTTGAGATCTACAACTTTCATGTTGGTTATTTCTCCATCCAAGGTCATTTAAAAAGTCAAATTTTAAATTTAAGAAAGTCAAACGTAATTTTTTTTTGACAAGATAATTTCAAATCAAAAAGTTGTCAACTACAAAGTTTCATAACTTTTTGAGATCTACAATTTTGTTTTAGCCATTTGTCCATCCAAGATCATTTAAAAAAGCTCATTTCAAAAATTTAAATTTCAAATTTGAGACCTTCAAACATAGTTTTATAGGAGAAAATAAATTCAAATGAAAAGATTGTCAACTACAAAGTTCTAGAAATTTCGAAGATCTAAAACTTTTATTTTGGTCATCTTTTCAGGCAACTTTGTTTTATCAGCTTAAAATTTGAATTTAAAAAATTAACTACTTCAAACAACATTTTAAAAGTGTAAATGGTTTCAGCCGGGAAAAGTCTTGAATAACAAAGTTGTGGAAATTATCAAGATCTAAAACTTTTATTTTGGTCATTTCTTCATCCGATAAAAGTAATAGTGATATTATTCATAAATCTTATATATCTCTCACATAGTTTCCTAAAGTAGAAGAGAGAGATATAAAATTTGTAAACAATGTTACTATCACCTTGTGGGATAAGAAAATGATCAAAATAAAAGTTATAGATTTTGATGAGTTCCACAACATTCATTTTGGTCATCTTTGCATTAAAATCCATCAAATTTTTATGCTTTATTTTTAATATTCAGCATCTAGCGGAATCACATCGGTGGCGGTTTGTAGCTAAAACCGCAACCGATGGCCCTATATCGATGGCGGTGCCATCGGTGGCGGTTTGTGGCTAAAACCGCCACCGATAGTCCTGTATCAATGTCGGTTCTTGGCTAGAGCCGGCGGTGATGTTTGAACTTCACATTAGTGCCGGTTTCATCCAAAAACCGGCAGTGATGTGGACCTTCTGTGCCGGTTTCGTCCACAAACCGGTAGTGAAGCGTACAACCGGTACAGAAGAGATATCAGTGCCGGTTTTCCTAAAACCGGCACAAATATTGCCGGCACTGATAACTGAATCTGTAGTAGTGGGTAATGGGTCGGTGGGCCAGATGGCCAGCCCATCCCAAACACGGATTGTCCGGGAAAGAAATCTACATAGCTTTTTGGGCATCTGACAAGCTCTACCTCACTGTGACACTGTTCATCAGTGCACATTCATGGTGAATCATGAGGAGTTGGGGACACAGAAGAGTTCTTGATGCCCATCTGAAGCTCATGAGTCATGAATGACTATCTTGTTGTTGACTTGGTTAGGTGTCAGCTCATCAAGCTTCTTCTCATGAAGAATGGAGATGGTAACATTGTACTCTTGCTTTCAAAGAGATTGAATGGTATTCAAGTTGTACGTGTCATCAACAATGTCATCTCATCAAGTTTCTCATGAAGACGTACTGTTCATGGCAATTTTAGAAAAATCTGAGGTTCATTATATGCCATACATGTCTTTATCATGTGGTCCATTATTTGATTATATGTACCTAAGTCCATTATTTGATTATATGTACCTAAATAATGAAACTTATGTTTTTTTTTTGAAATGAAACTTATGTTTGGGTTGACAGAAATATAATGTTCCTAAATCCGCAACAATAAACGAAGGGAATCCAAAGCGTACCATATATTGTGGTCTCTCAGTTTAAGCAGGAAATAATTGCATTTAGTAAATATGAAATTCGTATGTGCGTAGCCAATCTGCACGTATCTGAAAATGTCTTTCTGATCTATAAATAACTGCCTACGGCTCCAGCATACTTGGCTATATATATCGATCAAAACTATATTAGAAAAAAGGTCGGCGGCAAAATGCATCCCAAGGTGATGGTAATTCTCCTCGCCGTGTTCTTGGCAGGCTTCCTTTCACTCGCAGGGGGTAAGTGTACACATTATTCATCCGATCCTACAATATACTTTTATATCTGAAAGAAAAGTTCAGGCGCCATGCATGATGTGATATGGCGTACCTACTGAATGCTTGCAGGCGAAGGTGATGTCGCAGAGAGACCGTCCGGCGGTCGCCGGTGGCTGCCGGGGGGCAAAGAGATCACCGGGAGAAGCAGGATTAAAGTGAGCCTATGCACGAAAAAGATTTGTGGCAATTCCCTTCTCTTGAAGAGCTGCTATTGCTGCGTAGTGCTGCCCGAGACCACTTGCTACTACAGCCAGCAAGATTGCTGGCACATCTGCCCCGGTGCGGAAGCCCAACAGCAGCCCCTGACCGCTGCGGCGCAGGCAGGGTCTCCAAGCGATTTGTACTGAATGTAGAGGGATTAATCGATCGAACATATGCAAATTCGAAGAGTTATTGTACTCGATAAAGGACTCTTTTCATTTTTTTGCCTATGAATTTTTTTTTTGCCTATGAATTCTCTACTAGTTGATTTCAATTTCAAAGGCTGATCAGATTACCGAAACATTAAAAACTAGCCAACAGTATCCAATGCAACACAATATCATATATGGTTCATCTCGTTATCTAAAAAAGATCATAAGGGGTTCATCTACACTTGACTGTAAACCTTGGCGCATCGACCAGCAAGTCATACTGGTATGTTTTTGACGGCCAAGGCTAAGCGTCTAATAAAGCCATGGTTACTTCTATCTTTACATCTTTTGGTATGTTTTTTCATACCAACAAGTCATACTATCATCATTACTACAATGGGTTTCACAAGCAGCAATTTTGAACTTACAGAAGTAGACAACCTGACTGTCTCGGCTAAATATTCTATGTGAAAAGTCCATTTGTAGAGGTCAATCTTGTTGTCTCTGTAAATCAATTAATAGGGGCAAGCAACTTAAGTGTCTATCTCATCCTGGTTAATATCATTTATACAGGCGGCTCGCTTAAGATATCCATCTTTGTTATTACTTCTTTTACAAAACCAAAGAAAGGAAGAAAAATTTAGAAAAACACTCCTTAAATAAGAGAGGCTAAGACAATCCCTTCCTTGTAGGATTTAAATAGTGACCTCTTGCCCCACATGTTGTCCACTACACACTAACTTTTGATTATGAATAGGATGTTATCCATTTATATTTTTTTCTCGAATACGCAAAAGACTTGCGCATCTTTTTCATTAAGAAGAAGAATGCAATGCAATGCAATACAAAGTGACCGGGGTGGAAACAAGATATGAAACGAGCTCCGCCACCTCCGGCCAGAACAAACATGAAAGAGAAGAAAGAAAAGCCACCACCACCATAGCGACAACCCAGTGGCCCAACGGGGCAAGCAGGGGCACGACTAGACGTCGGAGGAGCTCCTGGGTGCGCCAACGGAGCCTCCAGGAAGGGAATGACGCCCGCAGACGCCAACTCCATTGGACCATGCATCCATGGGATCTTTCGATCCCGAGTTGGCTCCGGCAGCGGCGCCCGAGGGACAACGGAGACGACGCCTTCAAGAAGGTGATGACGATCTCGCCACCGTCGTCAGTCCAAGCCCGTAGGCCCGGGGCGTGGTTTTCACCAATGCTGTCCCGGTTGCCGCCGCCGTTGACGAGCTTGATCTTCAAGGTGTGCGCCGCCGGTGCCGAAGAACCGGGTGGTCGTGGTGGAGGTGAGCGCAGCGCCGGCGCGAGGCACCGCCAGAGTTGGTCGTCGGAGCCCCACGGCGACCTCCTGGTCACCGTCCCGAGCACTCACCCCGAGTGCAGACGGGGGCGCCGCCAGACCGGGCCAAAGCCCAACCCTCTACCCGGAGGGGAGGGTGGCCAACGGCACGGCCGCGGGGAGCACAGCCCCGATGAAGAGCGCGGGGAGTCCGGAGGGGCCAACAGCCGTCCCCGCCACCCACCGCCACACAGGCGTGGGTGGTAGGAGGCGAGCGCACGCTAGGGCCATCGCCGGCTAGCTACTGTACGCCGGAGTTAAGGGCGGGGGGCCTCCCCCGCGGCAACGTCCCCCGACCGCTCCCCGCCTCAAGGTCGGGGTGCGGCGGGCGGCACGGCGCACTGCAGCGCAAAACGGTGCAGCCGCGGCGCAAGCCCCCGCACTCCTTTGCCGAAGACGGGCCGGGTGGGCGCCCCGCACAAGATCCCAATCTGACCGCCGCCGCCCTGCCCAAGAGGCCACCGCCCGTGGAGGAGGCCGCCATCACCACCGGGCGGCTCGGCCACCATCGCACGAGCATGCTGGCGTTCGCCCGGCCACCACGGGGGAGGGTGACGGGTCGAATCGCTGGCACCAACGGGACGCTAGCGACCTACGATGGCGGCGAAGCGACTCGGTCGGCTCGGCCGAGGTGCCCCGCACCTCCCAGGCCCGGGCCCACGACGCCCGCTGCCCCAGCGCAAACCCTAGCCGCCGCCGGAAGCGCTGCCCGGGTCCGAAAGTCAGGCGCGGGGCGGACGGGGGGGCGGAACGTGCGGGGAGCCAATGGGCCATCTGCCGCGCCCGGCCGGCCCCCACACGCACCCACGGCGGCCGGACAGGCCCCGCCCCGGCCGGGGAACCTAGGGCCGCGCCTGGGGCCACCGCCGGCCGCCCGGCCCCCCGACGGGCGGATCCGGCCGCGAGCCAGCCACGACCGCCGCCCGGGGCGCGGCGCGCAAGGAGGCGGCCTCCGACCGCCACCCCGGCGCGCCACCCCAGGAGAAGAAGGGGGCGCCAGCGTGGGGCCGGATCCGGCCGCCGGGCCAGATCCGCCGCCACACGCCCGCCGCCCGCCGCGCGCCGAAACGCTGGGGGGGGGGGGGAGGGAGGACGGGGAAGGGGCCCGCCTCAGCGGGGTGCGGGGGAGGCCTTGTTGGGCGTCCCCCATGGGGGCCCCCGCCGCCGGCGAGGGGCGGCGGGAGCGGCGGGAGGAGGCGGCGGGCGGCGGGGGGCCTCGGGTCCCCCCCCACGGAGACGACGCGAGGCTGGGAGGGCCATTATCCATTTATATTCATTTTTAGAAATCTTGCATTTTATTGAATTCAGCTCCTAACAATCTCAAAGAAAAAAGTTCAGCTAAAAGATTTTTAGACATTGTGTCAAGCCCGACAATTGTTGTATAGTGTGTGCCTGCACCTGGTATCGTTTGAAATTTTCAATAATTTAATTAAGTTACAAAATTTTATAACTCAAAAACAAATACTCTGGTAGCAGGGGTCGTTTCAACAATTTCTAAGATCTTTGGGCAAGCAAAACAGGGTCCCAATAATCTAAAATTTTAATGTGACGATTGAAGTATATAATACTAGATTCGTCAAAAAAAAGTATATAATACTATTAATAAGAGTTATTTCTTTGATTAATAAGTTGGATAGTAATTAGGCGGATCCCATGGAATTATGTTAAGCATCACGTTACCAATCATCCTGCAATTTAGTTGTGCTAGTGGAAATCGTCGATGGTGACTAGAGAGATTTTCCTGTGACTCCGTCTAGTGTGACCGTTGAGTTAGTGCTACGTTGATCGAACGGACGACACATGGTACTAGCTGGATGCCAAGGGTACAGTCCTTGCAATCTACAATGTCATCTCATCAAGTTTCTCACCAAGAATGTTGATGGCAATTTCTCTAGTAGTGTGCCAATAGAAATTTTGATGTTCATTACTATATGCCATACTTGTCTCTGAAATGTGGACTATGTGATTATACCTAAATAATGAACCTTTTCTTTTGAGGTGCACAAATCTAACAATAATAACTAATTCTGTAACAATATAATAAATAAAAATGAAGGGAGTCTAAAGCGTACCATATATATAGTGGTCTCATGTCTAAGCAGGAAATAATGAGCAATTGAATTAATACTATATATGAAATTCGTTTGTAGCCCATCTGCATGTAGCTGCAATTGTAGTGCTGATCTATAAGTTTCCTACGCCTCCAGCACATTTGGCTACATCGGTCAAATGGATCCCAAGGTGACGGCAATCCTCTTCGCCGTGTTCTTGGCACGCTTCTTTTCCCCTGCGATGTGTAAGTGTACACATTCATCCTATAATTAATATATATATTTTTATATCTGAAAGAGAGGTTTAGGTGCCATGATGTGATGTAGCTACAAACTGAATGGTTGCAGGTGGCGAAGAAGGCGATGGTGTCGCAGAGAGATCAACAGGCGGCAGCGGCGGTCACCGGTGGCCGCCGGTGGACGATGAGATAACCGAGATAAGCAGGATTAAATTGAGCCTATGCGTAAAACTGACGTGTGGCAAACACTAAGACCTGCTACTGCTGCCAGGTGCTGCCCGACATGCCTTGCTATTTCAACCACCAAACGTGCTTGGACATCTGCCCATCCGGTGCACAAGCCCAGCAAAAACCCCTGCCCGCTGCGCCCCAGGCAGCACTGTCTCCGGGCGATGTTTATTGACTGTAGAGGGAATGAGGAATTTTAATCGAACATGCAAATTTGAAGAGGTACTCAATAAAAAGATGCCATTTTTCAGTTTGAGTTCCCTACATACTGGTTGATTTCAATAAGATTTTGAAGGCTGATCAGCTTACCAACACATTAAAAATTAGCCAGCAATATCCGACACAATATCGTCTAGAGTTCATCTGCACTTACACTACTATTGACGGCTACTAGAGACAGGTGCCACAGTCGTCCTAGAATTCGGATTTGAAAATGTAATAACTGAGAAACACAACCATCGTCTCTACAAATCGTTTGTTTAGAGATGGCTGTAGTCCACAGCAATGCCTCTACAATATGTTTTACAATTGCCACTACAAAAGGATCCTCTGATGTTCCCTGCCGCTTCTGGAAAAATTCCTGCAAAAATTCAAACCAAATTTGTAACCCGGTACCAAACAAACAATATATTTTTGTATTAATATGTCACACCACTACACAAAATTGACCTTTTGACGTGTGACTACCCAGTGGGGTCTCTCGGTATTAAAAAAAATTCTTATTTTTTTAGCCCAAATTTATTTTTCTAGAAAGTTCATCACTCTTGGTTTTCTAGAATTGACAGTGATCGTCAGTTCAAGAAAGCAACAGTGATAGGATTTTTGAACTGGCAGTGAAGAGTTGTTCTCTGGGGTAGTGGGGTAGTGTCATCTAACCTAAATCCAAGTATGCATATTCGGTGCCAATTTTGAACTTAATTATATAATGGACAACCCCACTGTCTGATAATTAGTCTCTGTTAATTTGCCATGTGCAGTAACCCACCTCTACTAAATGTCATTATAGCCGGGTTAACATATCTAACTTTGTTAATAATCTTTTATACAACAGAAAACAGCCAAAACATAGCAAAATATTTCTTTAAAAAAATCTCAAGACGAAGATCCTATCTAGGCATATTTATTTGGTACGCTACAAGAGACAAGCGTATATATATGAATTTTATATTACTACGTATACGAAGTGACTTACAAGATTCATGTCAATTGTACCGGGCCCTTCAACTAATTCAATGTAATTTGAAATCTGCATTTAACATACATGATTAATTTGGATGCAATTCAATTTTGGAGTAACTATTAGCTAATAATAGCTGCTAATTATTATGAGAGGCTTTATAATTCAACCTCCTATTAGGTGGGACCAAACAACCTTCCAATACTGCTACAGTAATTATCTAGCTACATTTAGCAGCTATTATTAGATACTAGCTACTAACTATTAACCACTAGCGGATCCAAACAAAACTAAAGCATGAAATTAAATTCATATACTTCAGGCTCCAGCATATTTGGCTCCAGGCTCCAGGCTCCAACTCTGTCTTACTGATTTATAAATAAAAATTAAATTGCTTCAGGCTCCAGCATATTTGGCGTTTGACAGGTTTTTCTTTCAAAACCAATAAACTCAAAAAAGAGAGGCTTGTGTGCTGGTTCACTGACTGTAGGCTGTTCAACGGTCATATGGATCATCATGCTCAGGTGAGGGCAGTTCTCTTCGTCGTGTTGTTGGCATGCCTCCAGTCCTCATCCTGGTGTAAGTGTAGTAAGCATATACGGATCCATCCTGATCCATCCTGTAATTCCATATATATATATATATATATATATATATATATATATATATATATATATATATATATATATATATATATATATAAAAAACTTTAGGCATCATGTGATGTGCTGTGGTGCACTGAACGCTTGCAGGCAAAGGTGACGATGACTCAGATATATCGGAGATGGACTGGTGGTGAGATCACCGTGAGAAGCAGGATTACCGTGATGCTCTGCGTAAAAGATCTTTGTAAACCTCACTTGAAGGTTTGCTACTGCTGCGCAACACTGCCCAATAGGCCATGCTACTTGGACAGAAAAAGATGCTGGGACATCCTGTCCCTCCAGTGCACAACCGCACCACCGGCCGCTGCTCGCTGCACACGTAGACCTGCTGATGGTTCGCTAGCTAGAAACTCATTCCAGCATGGCCGTCTCCGAGCAGTTATTCGGAGTGTTCTCTAATAATAAAGGATTCGTCCATAGTTTTGCGTTTGAATTCCACGCATGTCGATTTTAATTTCGAACAAATTACCAGAACACTCAAAATCAGCCAATCACCCGGGGCAACGGTGGGGGTCGATCTCATGGAAGAAGAGATCCCTGTAGCCTGTAGAAGGCTAATTAACTGCACGATGGATTACTATTGAGGCACCTTTCCATTTTATCAATGTACTTAATAAACAAGTATGGCTAGAGCAAGTTTTCAATGAATTAATGATTTTCTGTAAATTATTAAATTTAAATTACAAAAGGCGCAAACATCAATTAGAGGCCCTTCACTAAAACATGAAAACAACATTGAAAAGACACAAATAGGAAGGCATAGTTACAAACACTGTCACCATATGTGGCTTTTAAAGACGGTAAAAGCCACTCATACACAGTTATTATACAGCATCGGGTGAAAATTTTCTCAACATTCAATTTTTTCAGTTGATGGATGAATGCCGCATGACTTTATCTTCCCTATCTCAGCAAGCTCTAATGACCTTTGAGGGTTAGGTTTAGGGGAGCGAGCATACCTGTCTTCGGTGGCCCTAGATGGTGCTCTAGAGTGGTAGGGCAACGAGCAGTCACTACTAGAAATTTCACTTTTGCAACGGTAAAAATTTGTTGTAATAGGGCCATAGTCTTGGCAAGGCCACAATATCACGTTTGCTAGAAACCATTGTAGAAAACCGAACAATGCATGGTCCTTGCAACTGAATGAATTCGTTGCGATTTTGTCAACTAAACACAAACAATTAGTGGCAACATACTTCACATATTGCAACTCTTTTTTTGCAAACTGTGGCAATAACACCTACCTATTGAAACAAATTTAGTGCCATTGCGTGTGCTCTGTGCCACTAGGGTCTTTTTCTAGTAGTAAGTGGTGACGATAGAGACAAAATAGGGCATTGATGTGGTGAGGGTGCAACCAACCGGGGTTGGTAGTGGAGATCCATTTGACCTTATGGTGGGATTGGGGCAATCATCGAAGAGGTCATGATGACCACCATATGGTTTGACTAGGAAGAGTGAGAATGACAATGCATCCTGTCGTTAGTTCGTTTATATGATAGTAATTGGGTTGTTCGACGTGGGTTGGTGTGTGAGTCTTCAGTGGCTTAAGCACTCAAAATACAAGGAGTTTATCTTCTATTGTTCATGGGTTCATCGCTTTACTATTTGAGTGTTGTAGTCTGCTTAGTACCGAATTAGTGTAGTGATCACTAGTGTAAGTGTGGTTCTTAGACTATACTTGCCTGTGGTTGCGGCTCACTCGACGTATAGTTATGGTAGAGGTAGCAGGAAGTGGCAACCTTGCCTAACCTCTATATTCCACCATGTTTGGGTGATTTTCTTAATTGTAGGCTCCATGTTCGAAAACTTTAGCACCCTTCTTACATTTTCGTTGCTAGCTAGGGAAATGTCCTAAGTAAACAACTGAACTACATCCTTGCTTGATCTTTATCATAACCAAATAGATCCTCTACCCACCACCTACCGACATTGTTGTTTCTTGGGCTAGTTCAGTCACATTCCCTATGGAATTCGATACCTTGGAATACTTTAAAAGTAAAAGCTACAATGGTAACCGTGCATATGTAGATTATCTATGTGTGTTCACTAACAAATATGAACACACACCACAACGCAGTTTGAGTGATCTCACAATATTACAAGCCACTAGGGTACAACAATGGTGTGTGAAACCATTAAGTGGCGAGGTATTGAAACCTCACTAAACACTAAGCCTAAGTCTAAAGCAAAGTGCCAATATGGTGGTCCAACTATTCTAAATACTTTGCCAAGCACTACACAAAACCTAATGATTCCTTAAGCACATTTGGTGGCCAAAGCACTAAGAATGAACCTCAACTCAACAGAAATATTCCTCAACTCCAACAGCAACCAAGTAGCTGGTTGAGGGATACTTGTAGCATTTACCCTGAGATATAGTTATTTTGGCTGAACTGCACTTGTGTAATGAGCACCAAAAAACACCGGTCACCCTATCAGAGCATTCAAATTACTGTCACGTCGACTACCCATCGGGCTAGCCATTGCCGACCAATGATGGGCTCTTTTTTCGGTGCACTACTAGTAAATTTGGTGCCCTCTAAAACAATCTACAGAGCCTCTGGATGGCACACTTTCTTGTTGTGCTAGGCTTTAGCCATCACTAGAAATATCCAATGGTCTTCAAAACCTTCTAGAGAAATTAGAATAGTATACTACTAGAGAACTCTGCTAGTGTATATAGAATGATTAGACTAATCAGGGTCCTCCATGACCTTCTACTCCATTGCCTCTACTAGGGGAGCCTACTAAAGTTGGTGCTCCTATGCATAGCCAATTTGGCTTTATTCTTCATGTCTTCTAGTTTGGGCTCCATCTTCTTGATGTCTTGGACTTCATACATAACTCCTATGATCTTTACAATAGCTTCTTGTCCTTCCTTGAAGTGTGTTGACCACTTGATTTTATCAAACATCGTTGTCCAGTCATATTGTCATTCAACCATCAAAATCACATATGGTCCTTGCTAGTTGCCTTTTCCTTAAATATCTCCTTTATGATAGATGTTGCATGTCACTGATGCTTAGAGAGGTGGCAATGCTGAGCATGCCATGGTGGCACCAACACTCGCACCAGTGGTGCAGTGGCAGGCTCACGTGATGTGTCGAAGGTGCAATGCATTGAGGTAGCCTCCATGCATTGTGCACTCTCCACATCTGGACTCTTCCCATGGTTGTGGCCTAGAGCTGTGGCAACCTTTGCTGAGATATTTGTTGGCTCCACTCCATTTCACATTCATGTGAGCAAATTGTGCGTCCTACTTCACGCATTGCTTCATGACAAGTTTAGTGAGTTTGCCAAGGAAGACCATGAAATCAAGAGGCATGAAGTTGTGGTAACGAGGAAGCTGAGGATCTATGTCTCTCGATACCAATTATAAGCAACATAATCACACAACTCAAATATCCAACACATTGGTAATTTGATCCGATACATTTGAGCAACAGAGTATTTGAAGATAACAAGCATGAGATCGAAGAACTAAACTAGAGATACATATGAGAGCTAGTTACATGGAGAATCTTGAGATGGAAGATGAACAATACAAGGAAGACTTGATGAGGATGAGCCGAGGAGGAAGAAGGCTTGTTGGGTTCTAAATAATTGATACCCCTCCCTTATGTATATTATTGCCCTCTTGTACTAGCCAGTCTTGAAGGAATTATCACATTGCCGAGGCCCATGGCCCAAGGAGTTGGCAGCCCAATATATCCATAGTAGACCTTTATGTCGACACCAACATATCCCTAGCAGACATTTAATGTGTCGTCACTATGAATCCTATATATGACGTACACGCTAACCACAAAGGACTATCTGGATCTAACTAACTTTGAGTCCTTCCATATGTGGCGTTTGAGATTATCTAACAGTATTGCATGATTCCAGCTAATATGCAACGCGGCTGGCCATGGATTGGCATGAGACAACTGTCGTCGCACATAGTTCTCCAAAAGCGGGTTTGCAGTATAGTTTAATACAATTTATTTATAACACGGCTTCCATTTGACTGGTAACTGACTAGGTGGCAACCATAAAATAAGGCATAATTGCACAACTACCCTCGCATTGACATTTAATTGCATGTTTAGTTTTTCTCCTAACTTTACTTGTTTGTTGCTTTTTTAATTTACATCCTCCATGGCCTCTATTTCATAATATGGTTATTTGAATAATTTGTTTTAATTAACAAAAAATAAAGCTAAATTGAAAAAAGAAGGGTGTGGAAGACTATATCACTTGGCCTCCTAAAATGCTTTCCCTTTCCAAAAAGATGTTTATACCCTTTATCCCGACGAATTCATGAAATCTATTAATTTATTGGCTTTGGTAAAAGGGTATAGTTGTATAAATATGTTTTCTTGCGGGATGGATGTAAAAAGTGCCTAGCCGAAATAGTAGGAATGAAAATACAATAAAAATTAAAAGCAAGGATGTGAATGCAATTTGGCATACCCTCAGGCGGAAATAAAAAGGGGACCTCCTAGCGCTGAGCAACCAACAAAGAAACTCGCTCGATAAAAAAACAAAGAAACTCACGGTGAACAAAAAGCCTCCAAAGCAATGGAGCTACCACCACACTCTATATTGAAATACAGCTCTGTCTCCGATGTGCTTACCAATACAGATCTCCTGAAGCAGATCCTTCTCCGCCTCGGATGCCGGAGCTGCCTTGTTAGGGCTGCGCTCACCAGCAAGCACTGGCTGCGCTGCGCCTCTGGGCTCATCGTCCCCGAGTTCTGCGCGCGCCACCCGCCGCGTCTAGTCGGGGTCTACATCTCGAGCGCCGGCATCTCTGGTTCGGAGTTCATCCGGCTGCCTGATGCCTCTACCCCTGAGGTGAATGCTGTCAACCACGCCTACTTCGGTTTCGGTGCCTTGCCGGCGCCGAACGTTTTGGACTGCCAAAACGGCGTCGTCCTCTTCGAGTTCGGCGGCGAGACCTTCCACCCTGCTGGTCTCGCTGTGCGCCTCCCACTGCACCCTAACGTGGTCAAGGCCATGGAGGTCCGGGCGGCGCCACAGCCTCCCTGCTTCTCGGAGTCCCCTCATGCGGTGCTCCTCTCTGCCGACCATCGCGGTGACGCCTTGTGCTACCGCGTCATCGTCCGCACCTTGGAGTCAGCCGATAAGGTCGTCACGGCGCAGGCGCTGGTGTGCGTCTGGCTCCGGTCTGGCTCCTGGTCCATCTGCTGCAAAGGAAAGCGTACTCCTCTGGCTAAGTCGCCGGTCCAGATCCTGCCGACTACTGTGCTCCTCGATGGCAAGATCTACATGGCGACCCAAGCGGGGTACATCCTGGGACTGGACCTGGCCACGGAGGAATTCTTCATCGTCGATCTCCCAGAGGGCGTCGAGCTGGGTCAGTACTACCCAGGCAACCTTGTCCATTGCCGGGGTGACGACTCTGTCCTCTTCCTCTTCCATGTGGATGGGGACAACCGGCTCAACGTCTGGCTCCGTCGGATGAACGACGGCCACGGCGGCGCTGGTGCTACTGGCGGCAGCGCCAACAACGGGTGGGTGCTCAAGGAAACCATTTCCGTGCGTGAGACTTGTGGCCATCTTGTGGAGCAGGGTTGGGAGACGGCAATCGAGGGGGGAACTCCAGTAATGGTGGTCGGCGCCGGGGACAACGCGGAGTTCGTGTTCTTGGAGCTCGGTGTTAGTGGCGTCATCGTGTACATGCATCTCAAGACCAAAGAGGTGAAGCAGGTGTACCAGAGGGAGCCAGATGACGATCACCTCATCAGTGTTCATCCGTTCATGCTCGTCAGGCCTCCTGTTTTAATCCCACCACTGGATGCTCATGCATGAAGGCGAGGCCGCACTGCATCAGGTGCGATCATCCCTGTGTGAAACAGGGTTCAGCATTGGAGAGTGGAGACCGTGGCCAACTGCATTGTCTTTAGTAGTATTTTTCTTTATTTAAACTGCATAAGGTTTGTTAAATGTTGATAGATTCCAGGAGACAGAAATTGAGCGCTGGGCGTTCTGTGATTTCTGTCATTCTGAACTATGAACAGGTTTGCTTTGATCATGTTATTGGATCCAGATGCATTAGTTAATCAGTATGTTATATTGGTTTGTATTTCATCTACTTGGGTCGGCACATGCTCAATTTCAACGCTGCAGTTCTGTTCGTCTGAAAGTTTTAGTATATCTAGTTATAGATGGCCAAACAGGCACCTTGGCCTTAGATAGGCATGCATGGGCACGGCATGAGGCGGCACGATGATCTAGACATACCGTGCCGTGTCATGTCAT
Organism: Chrysopogon serrulatus; assembly: GCA_015844335.1. NCBI lineage: Eukaryota > Viridiplantae > Streptophyta > Magnoliopsida > Poales > Poaceae > Chrysopogon > Chrysopogon serrulatus. Next base: position 121,546 of record JADLZL010002323.1, on the reverse strand, counting down.
CGTGCCCAAGTTCCTACCCGTGTTATGCCGTGTCGATGGGTCATGCCAATCTGACACTAACGCATGAGGCTAGAGGTCGTGCTCGAGTTGTTGGCGCGGCATTGTTATTGCTGGTGCCAATCTGTTGTTGTGTGTTGTCCCATGCCACCACTGTTATGCGCTGTCCCACACCACCGCTATTGTTACGCCTAGCCGTCATCGCATCACACGCGTGCATCACAACATAAGCAGATATAAATGAAACGTGTAAGTGCTAACTATAGATAGGCTGTTATGGACTATGCGGCCATGTGGGCCCAACATACTCCTCCCTCTGTCCTAGATTTCTAGACGTTCTGGCACTAGAGGAATTTGTCTACGTTCATCGTTTGTTGAATGCATCTGGACACTAGCATGTGATGCATTCAAGGATTCCTGGCTGTACCTGAGTACAGGCTAGAACGTTAAGAGTTATGGGACAGAGGGAGTAGGCTGTAAAGATTGGAGAGTGCCCAAGGAGGAGCATGAAACGAACCAAGCCTCATCTTGGATGTTTTTGCCTCCCAACCTGAGTTTTTAATATTCCTAGTCCAAACTCGATCTAATAATCTTCATCAATTACATCTGTTATAGTGATTCGGTAATTGTATATGTATCAAAATGCATCGAAGATAAAATAATAACACAACTCACAAAGAAGCCCGGTGATTCAACATTTTTTATGGATTTGATTAAAGACGAATTCATAAAACTTGGCAAATTCAAATTGGGAATGGCTAAAATCAGATTCTCGGCAGATTTTTGGTTGACAAGACACCCCCTTAAGGCACAATATCAAAACATGTATAATATTGTTCAATGAAAACGTGCTACTGTATTCACAACTCGTCTTGGTAGTGTACCTCTGGATGTCTCTTTTATAGAAGGGCTTTAGTAGGAAACAAGTTGACAGAGTAGCGTCATCTAGTAGCTAGAATAGCAAAGATTCAGTTATTGGCGGAAAGGGATGCCTTTTTTTGCTTGTTAAAATAAAACGTATCTTTCATATATACTATCAATACAGGATACAGGTTTTAGTGTATCCCAGGAAATTTGGTGGTTGAAGATACCCCTAAAAACTAAAATTATTCTGTGGTTCTTAAAGAGAGAGGCTACTCCCACAAAAATATAATTTATTAAGATAAAATTGGAATGGAAATAAGCTGTGTGCTTTCTGTTGCAAGAATGAATCCATCCAATACCTCTCTTTTTTTTATTGCATCTATGTTAAATTTCTTTGGAGTGAAACCTCCTAGAGATTTTCAATGGGTGGTACAAACAGGTTGAAAGTCTGAATAAATCCTTAGTGTTGGTAGGAGAGGCAGTCATTTTTGACAAACAACGTCTACCCAAAAAATTTTTGCAGGCACTGTTTAGAAGAATGCATTGGTTACGCTAATGGGCACAATTGCAACAATGTGACAATAACAAGGAACACATCTTTCAAGTTTGTCGAGCATTAGAGGCAACCGCAATGAATTTGTTTGCCTCCTTTGGATGGCCACACAATTTTAGAATTAAGTTAGGAGTTGGAACTTGGACACTTGTGTTTTCTTAATTTGTAAGAATTGGTCTTATTCTTTTGATCTCAAGAGATGAACCGGAGTCATTTCCTTTATCTCAAAAATTGTACCTGGCCCTTCATCTAATTTAATTTAATTTGAAAGTTGCATCTAGCATACATGATTAATTTGGATGCAATTCAATTTTGGAATAACTGTTAGCTAATATAGCTGCTAATTATTGGGAGAGGCTTAATAATCCAACCTCATATTAGCAGGTTCCAATAGCTCCTAATGATTTATTTATGTGCACATTTAACCAACCATTAAACCTCCTATTAGTAAGTGGGACCAAACAATCTTCAATACAGTTCCAGAACACAGAAACTAGCTAGCTAATAATATTTAGCAACTATTATTAGATAGCTAACTGTTAACACTAGTGGACCGAGACAAATCCAAATCATCGAATAATTATAGTACTACGAGATCAATTGGGGTGGCCGGTCTGTTCGTAGCTTTAACTCTATCTTACTGATTTATATAAGAATTAATAAATTGCCTCAGGCATTACTAATAAACTCCGAAAAAAAAAGGCTTGTGTGTGCTGGTTCACTGACTGTAGGTTGTTCACTGGTCAGATGGATCATGCAAAGGTGAGGGCAGTTCTCTTCGTCGTGTTCTTGGTATGCCTCCAGTCCTCATCCTGGTGTAAGTGTAAGCATATACGCATCCGTTCTGTAATTCCAAGAAATTAAAACTTTAGGCATCATGTGATGTGCTTGGTGCAATGAACCGCTTGCCACAGGTGAAGGTAATGACTCAGATCAGAGATGGGCCGGTGGTGAGATAACCGTGAGAAGCAGGTTTACTGTGAAGCTCTGCGTCAAAGATCTTTGTAAACCTGACTTGAAGGTTTGCTACTGCTGCGCAACACTGCCCAATAGGCCACGCTACATGGACAGGAAAAGATGCTGGGACATCTGCCCCTCCATTGCACAACCGCATCACCAGCCGCCGCTCGCTGCACACGTAGGCCCGCTGAGGGTTTGCTAGTTAGAAACTCACTCCAGCGTCGCCGTGTCCGAGCAATTATGAGTGTTCTCCAACAATAAAGGATCGTCCATAGTTTTGAATATGAATTCCACACATGTCGATTTTAATTTCGAACAAATTACCAGAACACGCAAAATCAGCCAATCACCCGGGGCAACGGTGGGGACGATCTCATGGAAGAAGAGATCCTTATAGCCTGTAGAAAGCTAGTTAACTGCACCGATGGATTACTATTGAGGCACCTTTCCATTTATCAATGTAGTTAATGAATAAGTATGGCTAGAGGAAGTTTTCAATGAATTAATGCAAATTATTAAATTAAAACTACAAAAGGCGCAAACATCAATTAGAGGTGCCCTCACTAAAACTTGAAAATAACACTGAAAAGACATGAATAGGAAGAAATAGTTACAAATCCTGTCACCATATGTGGCTTTTATAGACGGTAAAAGCCACTCATACACAGTTCTTATACAGCACTGGGTCAAATTTTTCTCAACATCAACTTTTCCGGTCGATGGATGAACGCCACATGACTTTATCTTTCCTATCTCAGCAAGCTCCAATGACCTTTGAGGGTTAGGTTTAGGGGAGCGAGCATACCTGTCTTCGGTGGCCCTAGATGGTGCTCTAGAGTGGTAGGGCAACGCGCAGTCACTAGTAGAAAAATTCACTTTTGCAATTCGGTCACCCTAGATGGTGCTCTAGAGTGGTAGGGCAACGAGCAGCCACTACTAGAAAATTTCAGTTTTGCAACGGTAAAAATTTGTTGTAATAGAGCCATAGTCGTGGCAAAGCCACAATATCACTTTTGCTGGCAAACATTGTAGAAAACCGAACAATGCATGGTCCTTGCAACGGAATGAATTCGTTGCTTTTTTTGTCAACTAAACACAAAAAATTAGTGGCAACATACTTCGTATATTGCAACTATTTTTGCAAATTGTGGCAATAACACCTACATATTGAAACAAATTTAGTGCCACTGCAATGTGCTCTAGCACTAGGATCTTTTTCTAGTAGTAAGTGGTGGCGATAGAGACAATATAGGGCATTGATGTGGTGAGGGTGCAATCAACCAGGGTTGGTAGTGGAGATGCAATTGACCTTATGGTGGGATGGGGGCAATCATCGAAGAGGTCTTGACCACCATATGGTTTGACTAGGAAGGGTGAGAACGACAATGCATCTTGTCGTTAGTTCGTTTCTATGATAGTAATTGGGTTGTTCGACGTGGGTCGGTGTGAGCCTTCGTGGCTTAAGCACTCAAAACACAAGGAGTTTATCTTCTATTGTTGATGGGTTCATCGCTTTACTCTACTTGAGTGTTGTACTCTGCTTTAAGTACTAGATTAGTGTACTAATCACTAGTTTAAGCGTGGTTCTTAGACTATGCTTGCCTGTGGTTGCAGCTCACCCAACGTATAGTTATGGTAGGTACAAGGTGGTGGCAACCTCGTCTAGCCTCTGTATTCCACCATGTTTGGGTGATTTCTAAATTGTAGGGCCCCATGCTCGAACACTTTAGCACCCTTCTTACCCTTTTTGTTGCTAGCTAGGAAAATGTTCCAAAGTAAACAATTGAAGTACATCCTTGCTTGATCTTTATCATAACAAGAGATCCTCTACACACCACCTACTTCTTTGCTATCATAGGACATTGTTTCTCACATCCCCTGTGGAATTCCATACTTTGGAATACTTCAAAATAAAAACTACAATGGTATCCGTGGATTTGCGGATTATTTATGTATGTTAATTAACAAATATGAATGCACACCACAAACGCAGTTTGAGTGATCTCACAATATTACAAGACACTAGGGTACAGCAACGTTGCATGAAAGCATTGAGTGGCAAGAGGTATTGAAACTCACTAAATACTAAGCCTAAGCCTAAAGCAAAGTGCCAATATGGCAGCCAACTATTCTAAACACTTTGCCAAGCACTACACTAACCCTAATGATTCCTTAAGCACATCTGGTGGCCAAAGCACTAAGAATGAGCCTCAACTCAACAGAAATATTGCTCAGCTCCAACAGCAACCAAGTAGCCAGCTGAGGGATAATTGTAGCCTTTACCCAAGATATAGTTATTTTGGCTGAACTGCACTTATGTAATGAGCATCAAAAAACACCAGTGACCCTACCAGAGCATTCAAATTACTGCCACATTGACTAGCTTTCGGGCTAGCTGTTGGGGACCAATGATGGGTTGTTTCTCTAGTGCACTACTTGTAAATCTGGTGCCCTCTAAAACCATCTACAGAGCCTCTAGATAGCACACTTTCTTGTAGTGCTAGACTTTAGTCATCACTAGAAATATCCAATGGTCTTCAAAACCTTCTATAGAAATTAGAACAGTATATTACTAGAGAACACCGCTACTGCATATAGAATTATTAGACTAGTGAGGGTCCTCTGTGACCTTCTACTCCATTGCCTCTACTAGGGTAGCCTACTAAAATTGGTGCTCCTGTGCAGAGCCAATTTGGCTCTGTTCTACATGTCTTCTAGTTTGGGTTTATCTTCTTGATGTCTTGGACTTTATGCATAACTCCTATGATCTTCACAATAACTTCTTGTCCTTCCTTGAAGTGTGTTGACCACTTGATTTTCATGCACATTGAATTTCGTTCAAGACCATCCTTGCATCCAATAGACTAAACATTATGTGTACTAGCAAGCATCGTTGTCCAATCATAGTCATTCAAGCATCAAAATCACATATGGTCCTTGCTAGGTGCCTTTTCCTTACATATCTCCTTTATGCTAGATGTTGCATGTCACTGATGCTTGGAGAGTTGGCAATGCTGAGCGTGCCATGGTGGCACCAACACTCACACCAATGGCGCCGTGGCAGGCTCACATGATGTGTTGAAGGTGCAATGCATTGAGGTAGCCTCCATGCATTGTGTACTCTCCACATGTGGAGTCCTCCCATGATTATGGCCTAGAGCTGTGGCAAGCTTCGCTGAGAGTTTGTTGGCTCCAGTCTATTTCACATTCATGTGGGCAAAGTGTGCATCCTCCCACTTCACGTCTTGCTTCACGACAAGTTTTGTGAGTTTGCCAATGAAGAGCTTGGAGCCGAGAGGCATGAAGTTGTGCAACAAGGAAGCTGAGGATCTATATGTGTCTGATACCAATTGTAAGCAATAATCACACAACTCAAATATCCAACAGATTGGTAATTTGATCTGATACATTTGAGAGACAGAGTATTTTAAGATAGCAAGCATGGGATCTAAGAACTAAACTAGAGATACATATGAGAGGTAGTTACATGGAGAATGTTGAGATGCAAGATGAACAACACAAGGAAGACTTGATGAGGATGAGCCGGGGAGAAAGAAGGCTTGTTGGGTTCTAGATAATTGATACCCCTCCCTTATGTATGTTATTGCCCTCTTGTACTGAGTGTTGGAGGAATTATCACATTGCCAAGGCCCATGGCCCAAGGAGTTGGCAGCCCAACATATCCCTAGTAGACCTTTATGTCGACACCAACATATCTCTAGCAGACATTTAATGTGTCGACACTATGGCACTTATATATGATGTACACGCTAACCACAAAGGACTATCTAGATCTAACTAACTTGTAAGTCCTTCCATATGCGGCGTTTGTGATTATCTAACAATATTGTATGATTCCAGCTTATGCAACGCGGTTGGCCATGGATTGGCATGAGACAACTATCGTCGCACATAGTTCTCCAAAAGTGGGTTTGCAGTATAGTTTAATACAATTTATTTAGAACACGGCACTGGTAACTGACTAGGTGGCAACCACAAAATAAGGCATAATTGCACAACTACCCTCTCATTGACATTTAATTGCATGTTTATTTTTTTCCTAACTTTACTTGTTTGTTGCCTTTTTATTAAATTTACATCCTCCATGGCCTCTATTTCATAATATGGTTATTTGAATAGTTTCCTTTTAATTAACCAAAAATAAAGGTAAATTGAAAATAGAAGGGCGCAAAAGACCTTTCCATATTCATCAGTAGCCTACTAAAATACTTTCCCCTTCCTTTTTTCGATAAAGGATTTAAAATCCGGCCTCTACATCCGGGGATGTACACAGCCCAAAGTTACAAAAGCGAAAGAAAAACAAAAGAAAGAAAAGCCATAGTCTTATAGATTGACCAGACAATACAAAGAAAATGCTTCGACCCTCTATTTGATCCGAGAGGGTGTCCTTGGCTTGCTCTTGACGCCGCAAATGAGTCCCAAGTGTCGCCGTGCAGGGGCATGGCTAGGAGTATGTGTGCTTGTGTTGATGCCTTCAAGAAGGTAAATGACATCCGCAGACGCCATCATCAATGAAAGGAAGAGGAAATCGCAGCGACGCCTCCAAGGGGGAAGATGACGTTGTGCGTCATTGCCGCCGGCCCAAAGACCGCCAAAGCGTGGTTTTCACCCGTAATCCAAAGTCCTGCAAAAGCACATCCAAGCCGAACCTACATACAACAGATGCCGGAGATGATCGGCAGGGTCTTCATCAGATGCCGCGAGGCAGCAGAAAGCGTGATGCGGGCGCTGTCCGATGTGATGTAGACGAGCGCCGCGATGGCCGTACCAACGAATGGGTCGAGCCAGGTACTCCAAGAGGTTCTCCCCTGGGCGCCGTTGAGACGCCGAGGACGGCCGTGGCGTACACCGTGTACTCGAGGCCGAAGGATGACACCCAAATCCGCCCGGCAGGGATCCGGCCGGCGAGAGATCCCGGACGGGCACCTGGCGGGGACGGGAGGCCTAGGGCGCGGGCGGTGGTTGGAATGCCACCGCGACCCCAAGCCGAGGGAGGCAGCACCGAGCTCGGGGCCATGCCAAGCGAGCGACGGCCCAGTGCCCGCCCGCCCACGAATCCACCGCCCCAAGCCGACCACCCAACCACGCTACAGATCCATGGAGGGAAGGCCGGCCCGCACGACGGGAGGGGCGCCCGCGCCGCTCGGGGATCGCGACGCCGGCCGCTGCCCCGGAGCCGCTCCGCCCAAGTAGACGATGTAGAAGCCGCGCGGTGGCTTGGTGAGGCCGGAGCGAAGTCGACGAGGGCAAGGCAGAGGCCGCCCGCCCGATCGGGCTTGGCACGGCCGCCGCCCCTTGATGGATCGGGGAGGTGCATCCAGCGCCGTCGCGGATCACGGATCACGGCCCGTAGACACGCGATCCGGCCGCCGGAGAGCTGGCCGGAGAGGCCGGGAGGTGAAGGAGAGAGGGGGGGGGGGCCGGGCGGGGGAAGGAGAAGGTGGAGACGCCGCCTCGCGAGAACTTCGGCGAGGACGGCCCCGGCCGCCGCCCCCTCACGGCCGTCCCGGGTTGTGCCGGGCGTTGGGCTCGGCGGCCGTGGAGGCGAGGGGAGGGGGGGCGGCGAGTGGCGGCGCCGGAGGTGCCGCCCCCTAGGGTTTGCTCACCAGATCTAGCCGTACCATGGCAGCTCCAGGCAATTGATGTTTAATACCTTTATACTTTCCCCTTCCTAAAAGACATTTATACCCTTTATCCCCATGAATTCATGAATGAAATCTATTAATTTATTGGTTTTGATAAAAAGGTATAATTGCATAAATATTTTGTTATGGGACGGATATAAAAAGTGTAGCCCAAATATTAGAAATAGAAGTACAATAAAAATTCAAAGTAAGGACGTGAATGCATTTTGGCATACCCTGAGGTGGAAATAAAAAAGGGACCTCCTAGCGCCGAGCAACCAAAAAAGAAACTGGCTCGATAAAAAAACAAAGAAACTCGCGGCGAACAAAAAGCTTCCAACTAAAAATGGAGCTACCACCGCACTCTCTAAAGAAATACAACTCTGTATCCGATGTGCTTACCAATTTCACCAGCAAGCACTGGCTGCTCTGCGCTTCTGGGCTCTTTGTCCCTGACTTCTGCGCACACCTAGTCGGTAGTCGGGGTCTACATCTCCAGTGCTAGCATCTCTGGCTCGGAGTTCATCCGGCTGCATGAGGTGAATGCTGCCAACCATGCCGACTTTGGCTTCGGTGCTTTTCCGGCGCCGAATGTTTTGGACTGCCAAAACGGCATTGTCCTCTTCGAGTTCGGTGGCGAGACCTTCCACCCCACTGGTCTCGCTGTGCGCGCCCCACTGCTTCACCCTAACATGGACAAAGCCAAGGTGCTCCCACTGTCCCGCAGCCCGCAACTGACCACCTTTTCGGAGTGCCCTCATGCGGTGCTCCTCACTGCCGACCCCCGTGACGTCGCCTTGTGCTACCGCGTCGGCGTGCGCACCTGGGAGTCGACCAATAAGCAGGTCATGGCGCAGGCGCTGGTGCATGTCCTGCTGCGGTCAGGCTCCTGGGCCATCCGATGCATAGCCACGGGTCCTCTCGCTAAGTCGCCTGTCCAGATCTTGCCGACTACTGTGCTCGCCGGCGGCAAGTTCTACATGGTGACCCAAGCGGGGAACATCCTGGGACTCGACCTGGCCACGGCAGAATTCTTCATCGTCGATCTCCCTGAGGGCGTTGAGCTGGACCAGTACCCAGGCAACCTTGTCCAATGCCGGGGTGACGACTCTTTCCTCTATCTCTTCCATGTGGATAGGAAGAACAGTCTCAACATCTGGTTCCGCCGGATGAACGACGTCGACGAGCACGGGCACGGCGGCGCTGGTGCTACTGGCAACAGCGCCAAGGGGTGGGACGTCGACGAGCACGGGCACGGCGGCGCTGGTGCTACTGGCAACAGCGCCAAGGGGTGGGTGCTCAGGGAAACTATTTCTGTGCGTGAGACTTGTGGCCATCTCGTGGAGCAGGGTTGGGAGACGGCAGCGCCGAGGGGGATGAGGACTCAGGACACCGCTCCAGTAATGGTGGTCGGCACCGGGGACAACGCGGAGTTCGTGTTCTTGGAGCTCGGTGTAACAACCGGCGTCGTCGTGTACATGCATCTGAAGACCAAAGAGGTGAAGTAGGTGTACCGGAGGGAGCCAGATGACGATCACCTCATCAGTGTTCGTCCGTTCATGCTCGTCAGGCGTCCTGTTTTACTCCCACACCACAGGATGCTCATGCATGATCGAAGGCGAGGCCGCATTGCATCAGGAGGGATCATCCTAGTGAAACAGGGTTCGGCATTGGAGAGTGGAGGCTTTGCCAAACTGCAGTATCTTTAGTAGCATCTATTATTTGCTTTATTAATACTAGCAAAAATGCCCGTGCGTTACAACGGGAGAAAAATAATAAAGTCATCAAAGCTTTGACATCTATGTGTTGCTTTGCCGTCAAAGCTATAGTTATTTATTTACATCTCAGCATTATGTTACGAAAGCCTGTTCCTTCCATCCAAAATTAAGTGCACATCTTATTCATCGAGGAGTAAACTAATTTTAAGTTTGACTAAGTATATAGAAATTAATATTAATATTTGTCTCTCTAAATAAATTTATAGAAAATTACATTCCACAACTAATCTAATGATGATACTTATTATACGTCACAAGTACTAGTATATTTTTCATGCATATGGACTATGGAGTTAAATTTAGAAAAGTTTAACTTCTCGATAAATTAAATAAAATATGTATTTATTTTGGGACAGGGAGCAAATAAATTTGACTAACTATATTTTATTCTAGTTAAGTGATACATCTATGACATAGAGTTGGGACTCTCTTACGGACATGAACGGTCAGGTGTGCATATTTTCACTTCCACTTCTAACTACTACATAAAAAAAATCAACAAATGCCATGTAGCAAACTATGCACAAGCAAATACATGTGGTATACACTTCATCATGTAAATTTTGTAAAACAATTTGTTGTGATAGATAAAAACCGTAAATGCACAATACATTCTTTCTTTTTGACTTTTATTATCTCTTCTTTTGTCATTCTCATCTGCTAGCTGGTAGTTACGGGCTTTATCCACTCGCACATGAGGCCTCCAACTCTATCTGCCTGAAGCCTTGCCATGTATGCCATAGCGTCACGACGCGACCATGCCCCGGTAGCTCCGACGACTCCTCCACAACCCAAAACTCCGTGCGACGGAGCCCTGACATCCGCATGCATGCTCCAACACCTCGTCACCCTCGTCTACGTCATCGTCTTCATGCCCATGTTGTTGTCGTCTCCCCGCCACATGTCATTACCATTGCATAGCCTCGCCTCAGTCTTGCTCATGTTGCCGTCTCGTCAGGTCGTGCCGTTGTTGCCCGACCTCGCCCTTGCTGTCATCTCTACGCCTCGAACCATCGTCATTCTGACCTCAGCATCTTTCTGTGCCGCCTCCGACACCTCGACATATTTGCCCACGTGGTCACCTCGGCCTGCGTTGTCGCCATCACACTACCTTGCCTCGGTTACGCTCATGTCACCATCTCGTCAGGTCACGTGCGAGCTGTGGAGGCCAAGCAAGCAAGAGAGGTAAAAAACAAATATATCAGACATGTGATATCCTTATTATTTTTTCTGTTTATAATAAACAGGAGAAAAAAAAGTCACGCAACAAAAAAAAGCTGAAACAGGAAAAGAAAGATAAAAAACGGCAAAGACACGGACGTCAACCTTTGGCACGTGAAAAAGAAACGGACTCGCTCAACAGTGCCGGACGAAAAAAAAATAGGGGCAGAGATTTTGGTAATTAAGTATTAGGGATAGATTTTATAAACTGTTTAAGTTTTGTATGTTATCGGATTCTGGTGTAAACTAACTTCCCGTGAAAATTTATACAAACCATGGTTTAAATTCACCAAAAAAAATCACACATATAGATGATATGATGACACACAACATTGTAAAATATCTTGTTCAAACTCGACTTCCTTTGTGAGATATAAAAATAATAAATTTACTTAAAATTTATTATTTTTATATCTCACAGAACAAAGTCGATTTTGGACAAAATATTTTACAAGGTTGTGTATCATCATATCATCTACATGTGTAATTTTTTTTATGAATTTAGACAACTTTTTGTCATAATTTACATAGGTTTTTATGGAAAGTTAGTTTGTACTAGACACATCCCTATTATAGATAGGCTGTCATGGACTATGCTACCATATGGGTCCAACAAAAACTGTAAAGTCGACCTAAACTAAAAAAGAAGGCTGCCTCCATGCTCGAACTACGCAAGGATCAGAGAGTGCTGAGGAGGGCATGAACGGAACCAAGTCCCTCTCTGTGCTGTTCTTGCCTTCGAACCTGAGTTCTTGCTATTCCTAGTTCAAATTTTATCTAATCACCTCCAGGTCTTCCTTCCATCCCCTTTTTGGTGCTCTGTACTCCCCAGCAGCAACTGAGTTGACCCGGAAGCAGCTGGAAGGTGCTGCACACAGCCGCTGTTTCCCTTCCTCGGTTCCTCCGGTGTATGAATGATGTATGGATGATGGATGCCGTGAGATTGGATCCGATTATTTGCGCTCGTATAAATATATATATATATATATATATATATATATATATATATATATATATATATATATATATATATATATATATATATATATATATATGGATGATGGATATGTGACATGGGATTTATTGGTGTTCTTGATTCTTCTGTAACGTTTGTCTCGAATGTGTATGGGGTTGTACGGGCCGGCATGGGTACCATTGGCTCACCGGACTTGATGTGCCGCCACGGACATAATGAGTATTAGTATTAGTACTCCTTCGTGCCGTGCCTGGACTGGCCGTGCACAGCACCATACTGCTAGTTAACCGTCGTGCCAAACCAAAACGTTCCAGTACATGGGATTTATTGGTGTGATCTGTTTGGACATCTGTATTTGGTAGTCAAGGTTCATGACATATGTCCACTTACATTGTTAAATGTTCCCTGCTTCTACTACTCGTGTTTTTTTTTTATAGATGTGGTATAGCTTTGTCCTAATAACTCAATGTTTATATCTTTAATGATTGATTTTAAAATATATATAGATATATTCATGTCATAACATGTATATTTTTAGATTTATTATAAGAAAGTATTTCATAGTTGTGAAACTATAGTGTTTCTTAAAATGGTTGGTCAAAAATAATAATATTTGACTTGGAGCAATAGCTGCGGACCCTGTTTCTAGACGTCCCACCATGAGAATCCAAAAAAATCCCACCAAATAAACTATACTGCTGATTTTTTATGTATGGCGTCTCCGTGGCCACAGATGCAGTGGATCCAAATAGAACCAAAGGCTTCATTCACAAGAAGCATCGTGTCATTTACAGTCTCAAATAAGTGTTTACAAAAATACAATCTACAACTTTGTAGTCAAATTTGTTTATTTAAAGTCATTTGGAGTCCCTAATATGTGTTTTAAGTTTACAAATTTTGGACATTAAAATTTAGAATTTCTAAGCAACCTTGAATTTTCATATAGTTTACATCAAAGCTGCAGTGGCGACTGCGACCAGATCTACATGTTTGGTATTGATATGATATTGATTTGTAGTTTTTCTCATATATTTTTAGATTTATTTTTTAATTAACAATCTCAGATGGAGCCACATCCTATATCAAAGTTATAGTGCTTAACAAGTTTTAACCTTTTTAGTTAAAACTTTTTATTTGAAATTATTTAGTAGATAAAAATTCAATACAAGATTAACAAATAATTGGAAAGAAGAAAATCATATATATACTCAAAAGGAAAGGATTTAATTTTTTGTACTTTTTTTTTTTAAATGCTTGCCACTGAAAATATTCTCTGTGCTAAGAGGAATACTATTTATGACATCAACTTAGTATCATGGATACATTATGATCGATAATTTATATCTTTAATGTGATAGATAGTAATATAATACTCATAATTTTGGTCAAGCTTTATATAGTTTGATCACCAATTACGTAGAGCATTTGTGTTGACGGTGGGGTTTCATTTGTACAGGCGGTTTTAGTTGACACACGCCTCTGCAAATCGACCATCGTTTCTAGCCTTAGAACCGCCAGTGATATTGACCATTATCACCGGGCGGTTTCTTATCACCCGCCTGTGAAAACAAAATATTTTTTTCACAAAGCGGTTGCCTTATATCAACCGCTTGTGCTGATATTCTCCTATATATACCCCTTTCTTCCTCCTCTCCAGCTCCAACAGAATTGTAGCCCGAGTACAGTGCCATGGTCGGAGCTTTGGAGGTCCAGATTTGAGCCAATACAAGGAGAGAGGTTTTGATCCTGATTTCTTTGGAAGAGGTAGCTAAAAAAGGTTAGTTTATGTGTTTCTTGCCTCATTTCCTTCTTTTTCCTCAATCCTCATCACTTTAGAGATCTAGGGTTTCACCTCAAGAGAGAGAAGAGTAGCTAAGTTTTTTCAATTATTCTAGTCACTTTTTATTTAGGGGTTCACCCTTTGTAGCTATGGTTTATCTTTTTTTTAGTTTTATTAGCTACTCTTAATTAATTATTTAGTGTTATTTAATTATATTTAGTTTAATTAGCTAGTAGTGATGCTTTTAGCTAGGCTCTTATTAATTAATCTAGTTTTAGTTATTTTGAATTTTACTAGATCTTGAGGCTTTAAATTAGTTTTTTATTTAATTATTTAGTTATGTTTCGTTAAATTAAGTAGTGGTGAGGCTTTTATTAGGGTTGTAGTCTTGCTTTAAATTTTCTGGTTTCATCTAAGAAATTGATGCTTTAACTATTTAGTTATGTTTATTTATATTTAGTTTAATTAGCTAGTAGTGATGCTTTTAGCTAGGTTCTTATTAATTAATCTAGTTTTAGTTATTTAGAATTTTTCTAGATCTTGAGTCTTTGAATTAGTTATTGTTTAATTATTTAGTTATGTTTCATTAAATTAAGTAGTGGTGAGGCTTTTATTAGGGTTGTAGTTACTAGTCTTGCTTTAATTTTTTTGGTTTCATCTAAGAAATTGATGCTTTAATTATTTAGTTATGTTTATTTATATTTAGTTTAATTAGCTAGTAGTGATGCTTTTAGCTAGGTTCTTATTAATTAATCTAGTTTTAGTTATTTTGAATTTTTCTAGATCTTGAGGCTTTGAATTAGTTTTTGTTTAATTATTTAGTTATGTTTCGTTAAATTAAGTAGTGGTGAGGCTTTGTAGTGTTTACAATATATAAATCTACTAAACTTTTTAACAGGTAACGATGGATAGAGCATTCTGGATGTATAACTTAGAAAGAGTAGATCCATCATACATACCTGAGGTTTAGAAGTTTATCGATGCTGCTAAAGACCATGCTTTGAGAACACAGAAGAAACACATATATTGTCCTTACTCAGATTGCAAAAATATTGTTGTTTTTAAAGACACAAAACCAATCTTAAATCATTTGGTCTGCCGAGGATTTATGGAAGATTACTTGATTTGGACAAAGCATGGAGAAGGTAGCTCTGCGGCGTATACAGTTGGAGACCCTGCGAACCTCAGAGCGAATGGCCCAGATATGTTTGTTGATGATATTAGCCAGTTCCTACACGGGACACATCACCATTGTCCCCAGCAGAGTGAACATGTTGTGTCTGATGTTCATGATGATGCGAATATTGGAGGAACCGAGGACAACAGAACTCAAATGATGGATGAAGATGCGGAATTGATGGCTGCACTATTGCGTCGTCATACGGATCCATCAATGTTCTTCATGAAAGGTATGGAGGCCTTGGAGAAGGCAGCAGCAGAGCCATTGTATGATGAGACTAAAGGTTGTACCAAGGAGTTCACAATATTACGGTTTGTGCTTAAGCTGTTGATGTTGAAAGCTAGATATGGATGGTCCGATGCCAGCTTCGATGCATTATTGAGTACTCTCAGAGATATGCTTCCAAAGGAGAATAAAGTGCCTGCTAACCCGTACTATGCAAAGAAGCTAATCAGTCCGCTTACTATGAGTGTCCAGAAGATCCACGCGTGCAGAAATCACTGTATCCTATATCGAGGTGATTACAAAGACTTGGACAACTGTCCAAATTGTGGTGCAAGTCGGTACAAGACAAAAAAGACTATCTACAAGAAGAGAATGCAGCTTCCATTTCTAAAGGGAAAAAGAGAAAGAAGACTCAAAGGAGTTTAAAACCCTGCACCAAAGAAAATGAAGAAGACTACTACGCACAGAGAAGGGTTCCCGCTATGGTCATGTGGTACCTTCCAGTAGTAGATCGGTTGAGGTGTTTGTTCGCAAACCCTGAGGATGCAGAGCTTATGACTTGGCATGCTTCTGATAAGCACAAAGTAGATGGAAAGCTTCGACATCCTGCAGATGGCAAGCAATGGAAAAAATTCAATGAGGACCACCCAGAATTTGCCAAAGAGACAAGAAATGTCGGGTTTGTACTCAGTACCGATGGAATGAATCCCTTTGCTGAAAGGAGCAGTAAGCACAGCACATGGCCGGTGATCTTCACCATCTACAATCTCCCTCCTCACTTGCTACAAAAGCAAAAATACCTTTTGCTCACCATTCTTATTTCTGGACCTACACAACCTGGTGTTGACATGGATGTATTTTTGGAGCCATTAATGGAGGAAATGAGAATATTATGGGATACGGGTGTCGCCATGTTGGACGAATACCGTAAAGAGTCATTCACACCGAGAGCAATTATTTTTGTTACGATCAACGATTACCCCTCGCTTCTTTTGTATTGTCGGGGACAGTTCAAGGGCAAGGTTGGTTGTGTAGTATGTTTGGATGAAACCTTTTATGTGTCCCTCGCATCCAACAAGATAGTGTACATGAGACATAGGCGTTTCTTATCAAAAGGTCATAGGTACCGCTTGCGAAAGATGGATAGGTACTTTGACAATCATGATGAACTAAGGTCCACTGCTCTATCAGGTAATAGTAAAGGTCACAGAGTATATGAGATAGTTAAGAACATCAAGTTTGTATTTGGTAAGAAGACAAAAGATGGAAATGTAAGAAAGGATGTAAAGCCAACTGCTGAGGCTACATTCAAGAAGATGTCAATTTTCTTTAAGTATTTGTCATATTGGAAAGAGCTTGACGTACGGCACGCGGTTGATGGTATGCACATTCAGAAGAATGTGTTTGAAAGCATAATGGGTACCTTGCTAGACATAAAGGGCAAGACAAAGGAAGGATTGAGTTCACGTCAGGACCTGGTCAATTTGAAGATAAAACCTGAACTTCATCCGGTATTGCTAGATAATGGAAAGTACCACCTCCCAGCAGCAAGCTACAACTTGAGCACAGATGAGAAACATGCCATGTGTGTGTGGTTGAAGAAATTGAAAGTTCCAGCTGGATTCTGCTCCAACATTAAGAGCATTGTGTCAATGAAGGACCTTACACTCACCAACTATAACTCTCATGATTGCCATGTGATGCTGACAACTTTCCTCCCTATTGTCATCAGGGCTATAAGTCCGGTGTTCTTAAAGATGGCAATCACACGGTTGTGTTTCTTTTTTAATGAGATATCACAGAAGGTAATTGATCAAGAGCAGTTGGAGTCTCTTCAGGAATTCGCAGTGGAGACATTGTCACAACTTGAGATGTGTTTCCCGCCATCTTTCTTCGATATAATGGTACACCTTGTCGTGCATTTGGTGCCAGAAATATAGGCATTGGGTCCCATGTATTTGCATGAGATGCGGACATATGAGCGTTTCATGTCAATTCTTAATAGGTACGTAGCCACTCGTGCTCGTCCTGAGGCATCTATGATAGAGGGATACACTACCGAAGAGGCCATTGAGTCCGGAGGTCCATTCTGTAACACTTGCCTAAAAGACCAAATTGCAATAGGTTTGCCTCCGTCTCGACATGAGGGTAGGCTATATGGGTGTGGAAGGATGGGTCGGAAATCATTCATCCCGTCGGACTACAATATTGTCCTCGAGGCGCATCATAGCATCCTACATCAGCTCTCAATAATGGATCCTCTGATCAAACAACACATACAAGAGCTAAGCGATCAGAACCTTGGGCAAACAGAGGATTGGGTATCGGAGGAACACAAGCATCGATTCACCACATAGCTAATGGAGCAGAACATTCCAAATGGAGACACAATTGAGCAACAAACTATCAAGAGGTTGGCAGCTGGACCATCTCGTCAGGTCACATCATGGCAGACCTTTGACATTAGTGGCTTCACATTTTGTACTACTTCTAGGGACAAAAAGAGTATGGCGCAAAACAGTGGTGTTCGTTGCGAGGCTATAGATGATTCAGATGAAACTGCTACATACTTTAGCTTCATTGAGGAGATATGGGAACTAGACTATAATTCATTTAAGACGCCTGTGTTTCGATGCCAATGGATTGATGACAAACATATCACCATGGACAACTATGGCTTGAGAGTTCTTGATCTAAGTAAAGTAGGCTACAAGGATGATCCTTGGATCCTTGCTAACCGTGCTGTACAGGTCTTCTATGCCGAACAGATCCTTTGTAAAGGAGAGAAGAAAAGTGGCGACAAGACCAAGCATATAGTTTTTCCTGAAAAGCAGTAAGCTATAGGAGTTGATGGTGTAATTGATCTAGATGACTTCAACCACTTCGGGCACATGTCTCTCTTTGAAGATCATCGTTCAAAGATAAGGAATGTTGAGTGAAATATCTCCAAGAATTCATTACCATGGGTGCGCCACGATGGAGAAGGAAGAATAGTAGCTGGCTAGCTAGATTTTGTATTAGTTAAGTATTACTCAATGTCATGTGTAATAATTTATCGGTAATTTGTACTCATAAATTCGTATCTCTTCGTGCTGCTCTTCAACTTATTGAGGTCCTTTTATTTCTACTTCTTTAAGTCCTTTTCTTTCAAATTGTTCAATCGTGATAGAAATACTCTTCCTCCTAATATTATATGTTTTCTATATTCTAAAAGTAATATCCTAAAAGAAATATGCAACTAAATGAAATATCCTATATCCTAAAAAGAAATAACCAAAAAGAAATATTATATACTCTAAAAGAAATAATCTAAAAGAAATATTCTATACTCTAAAAAGAAATATCCTATATCCTAAAAGAAATAACCTAAAAGAAATATTCTATACTCTAAAAAAGAAATATCCTATATCCTAAAAAGAAATAACTAAAAAAAATAAATATTCTATACTCTAAAAAAGAAATAACTTAAAAGAAATATTCTATACTCTAAAAAAAGAAATATCCTATATCCTAAAAAGAAATAACCTAAAAAGAAATACCCAAAAAGAAATATCCTATATATGTAACAATTTATTCTATAACCTGAAAGAAATAACCTAAAACCAGGGAAAGCATTTACACTGGCGGTGGTCATTACCAACCGCCCGATTGTAAATGTTATTTTCATCGGGCGGGGATCAATACAAACCGCCTGTGAAGATCATTTTCACAGCGGTGGTCATTACCAACCGCCTGTGAAGATCATTTTCACAAAGCGGTTTATATTGTTATCCGCCTGTATATAAGAACTGCGCGGGACTTGTGAAAATTTCAACTCGGTGGGCGCGTTTCCTTTGCAATCCACGCCAAAGCCGCTGCCAAAATTCGAGCGCCGGGCGCCGCCGTTGAGGTCATAGCCGCTTCGAGGAGCTCCGGTCCATTCCCGCGCCCCCGCCGACGCCGTTCCGCCCGTTGCCGACGCCCGTGGACGCAGCCGCCGCCGAGGTCGGCCCGACGCCGCCGTCGAATTCGCCCGAGCTCGCTTCTACGCCGCCGTCGAGGTGAGCGTTAACTTCTCCGTCGGCGAGATGTGTTGCCGGGCGTGGTGGCTGGGCCGGGCGGTGCGGTGGCGTGGTCGCGGCGTGTGCGGCGGCGGCGGGTGCGTGGCGGGCGATGTGGCACCGCTGGGGCGAGGCGCGGCGGGCGCCGTGGCGGCGCGGCTCACGGCTGGCCGGCGCGGCTCACGGCGGCCGGGCGGAGCATCGACGCCGCCAGCCCCGGCGCTTTGGGCGGACGGCGGACGGCGGCGCCTGGCGCTGCGGGCAACGCCCCGCCCTGCCCTAGCCCGAGGCCTCTTGGGCGCTAAAGTTGTTAGCCCTTCTTTGGGCCCTCCAATGGGTCCAAAGAAGGCCTTTTTTTTTTTTTTTTTTTATTAAAAGTAATAGTGACAATAGGAGTAAATGACTTAGAAAAAGCTAGAAATATATTTCTTGCCTTTTTAAATATTGTAAATGATTTCTTTCCTTCGTAAATATTAGAATTATTTGATATTGTAAATGACTAAGAAAATGCTAGAGATATATTGCTTTCCTTCTTAAATATGGTAAATGATTTCTTTCCTTCATAAATATTGGAAATATTTATTATTGTAAATGACTTAGAAAAGACTAGAAATATATTTCTTTCCTTCTTAAATAATGTAAATGATTTCTTTCCTTCATAAATATTAGAAATATTTATTATTGTAAATGACTTAGAAAAGACTAGAAATATATTTCTTTCCTTCTTAAATAATGTAAATGATTTCTTTCCTTCATAAATATTAGAAATATTTATTATTGTAAATGACTTTGAAAAGGCTAGAAATATATTTCTTTCCTTCTTCAATAATGTAAATGATTTCTTTCCTTCATAAATATTAGAAATATTTATTATTGTAAATGACTTAGAAAAGACTAGAAATATATTTCTTTCCTTCTTAAATAATGTAAATGATTTCTTTCCTTCATAAATATTAGAAATATTTATTATTGTAAATGACTTAGAAAAAGCTAGAGATATATTTCTTTCGTTTTTAAATATTATAAATGATTTCTTTTCTTCATAAATATTGGAATTGTTTATTATTGCAAATGACTTAGAAAAAGCTAGAGATATATATCTTTCCTTCTAAAATATTGTAAATGACTTAGCATTTATTGGTGACTGAGTACTTAGTGGTTGTGTTAATATTTTATGTAAATTCTATTATTTCCTAGTGTATGTAGAGAGTGCCTACTGTATGTGCTAATATTTTATGTAAATGTAATAAATATTGTTGCTTTCTATTATTTCCTTTATCATATGTGTGATATTAGCAATTCTAGAAAAGCAATAATTATTGTATGTGCTAAGTACTTTCTCTCCAATGACTAAGTACTTTCTTTATCATATGTGATAAGTACTACGAGTACAATGATTACTTCTAGGTTTGATTTAGTGTGTTATTGACTTAGTGTACTAATGACTTATCATTTTTCACATGACTTAGCATTACTAAAGAGAAGATGACTTCTCCAAAATCCGAGAGCATGCAGATAACCAGCCACGCAGAGTCGCCCAATAAGGTTGATACACCCCCGGACCAACGGTTAGTATGACACAATTACGTTCTTGGAACGATGACTTATAGAAATGAAGAACTCACATACTTATTGGCCTTGCATTTTTAGAACTACAAATCCTCAGGCACAAGAAGAAGAAGAAGATTACCATGGTGACATGTTAGAAGAAGAAGAAGATGACGGAAACCGAAGTGATCCATGCCCTAGCATAGATAGACAACCTCAACGTAGTGTAGACCCAGATTATGATCCAGCTATCGATGAGGTACAGTTATTACATACATGCCAATGTTTTCATTGATCCCGTAAAAATAGGCTCTGCTCCATGATGCGTTGCATATATCGTGCAGGAGGTTTTGTCTCAATTGCGGAGATTCTCGCCGAGGAAGCGAGAAGTGCCGGAAGGAGAAGCCCCGAAAACAACCGAGACAACCACCTCAAAGTCAAGGAAAAGGAAACACACGGATCGAAAAACGAGGTGAAAGAGGGACGAACAAGTGGCCGAGCGGACCTATGTTATTCCCGACATAAGCCCAAAAGGAGAGCCATTAGTGTCGATGCGGTGGCGGCCAAAATACGAAATGCGATTGGTTTCTTGGTCGTGGATAAGCTTGACATCACAATCCGTAGGTGGGCGGATGTGAGCGTAGATACACGAAAAGAGTTATGGAGAAAGTTCGGTGAAAGGTTTGTCATCCCTACGGGGGCCGATAAAATTGTGAAAGAGTATTTCTTCAAGCGGGTTGCAACGTCATTCGAAAACTATAGATCGGAAATGAATATCAAATATCTAAAGAAGGGTTTGGATCCAACTAGTAAGTATAAGATCACCGGTCAGGTCAAGGGGCGTATTCGGGGAGCGAAGAAAGATCCAACTTTCCAAGCAAAGAGCGGGCCGCCTTGAGCTAGCAAAGAAGAACAAGTACCACCACCACCTTGGCACGGTGGTTACAAGCCGCAGATTCTGAAGTGGCGGGCGGAGGGAGGAAGAGCTCAAGAAACAAGGCAAGCCTGTCCTCTCGAGAGAAAGTTGGTGAGAGGGGCGGCTAATTGGCTGAAAAGCTAGAGGAACAAAACAAACTTCTACGGGTTTGAACTATCCCGATGAAATGACACCGACAGTAGAGAAAATTGTGGAATTGGCCGCGGATGTCAAAGAGGGAAGATTCAAGCCACAAAGGGAGAGGGACATCTTGACTATAGGTCTAGGCAACCCTGAGTATCCTGGTCGTGTACGAGGAATATCATCGAAGAGAGGATGGAAAGAGGGATTTGGTGAAAAGTGGTTGGGCATGTACAAAAAAAGAGATCGATACAAGGAACATATGAAAGATTTTTATGAGAAGCAGGCTAAGGAACAATTCAAGAACATGAGGTCTGATTTCCTAACAAATCCTGATCCTCAAATAATACAGAAGCTAGCTAGTGCAATGTCTGTTCAACAGATGAGCACACAAGGTCTGCAGATGCAGATCGTCCCCACACAGCAAGCGGCTGGTCCTCAGGAGATGATTGCTGCCATGTCCACACAATCACCTGGCTTTCCAAGCAGTGTGGGGTCTACGGGCAACAAAGACTGCTTCCCAGTGGATGATATCGAAGCACCGACACCCTGCAAATTGATGATACGATATGGTATGAAGCATGTTCGTACAAAGGAAGTTGCCACAGGCTTTGCAATCCCAGGACGTGACTACCACCATACCATCATACCAGAAGAGTACTGCAGGGTAGAAGTGCATACGGTCGTCCCTGGCTATGAGGAAGATGTGCTTGAAATTCTAGGCCCCGACAATGTTGAGACACTCGGACAGGCCATTAACACTTTCATCCTATGGCCTCGACGAGACGTGGAGTTGACGCAGCCACCACAACCGCAGCAACCACCAACCGCTGAAGTGTTGCCAGGAACTCAAGAGTCACAACATGTGGAAGTTGTTCCGGACGCAACCCCGATATCACCATGTCCCCAATCTCCTCCACCTAATATACAATCACCGCAAGCCAATCCTGTTGAAACCCCACAGTCATCACCTAAACCTGCAGGATCTCCATCACCACAAGCCAATCCTATTGAAACCCCACCATTCAATGATTCAGCTCGTGCTTCCCCACCACCTCATGACCTCGAACAATCACCTTGGACACCACCACCGCCCCCCAAAAAGATCCAAGAACCACCAAAGAAGAAATTTCCGGTTCCCAAATTGATCTCCCCGTTCGAGCCAAAGAGGAAAACTGCTGGAACCGCCAGGTTTTTATCAGGGATTGCACAAATCCGCAAGTCAAAGATCTTTGACTTAGCTGAGTAGGAGAGGTCGTCAAAAGGCCCAGAGATCAATGTCTTACAGATCAGGAAGCCCACATGGGAGGATTATGAAAACATGCCTGACAGATACATACCGGGCAGGCCTCTCCTTAGTTGGGAGAAACTGAAGAAACTATCAGCTGGTATAAAAAGACTACATGACTGGTATATGAGAGCTGCTTCTGTCGGTATCGACACGATTCAAGTAAGCATACCACCCTCTGCTTTCAGAAGTGAACGAGATACCGCTTTTGTAATCTTCGAAGACATTTGGTTGATGATGAACCTCAAGCGGCTCGATGTTCAGCTCGTAACATTATTTGCATTGTAAGTCTCACTCGTCCTAACATGTTCATCCTTTAGTATTATTGAGTTGTATTACTAAGATATCCCTTTGATGACATGCACTTGTGCCATGCAGAATGGAATATGATAAGGACGAGACCACTTATGGCCCTGGACCAAACAAACATGAAAGCAAGAGAACTGGGTACCTTAGCCCAAAGAAAATCTGTGAGAACGAGCACACCTTCCGGATTGGTCATGACAAATGATGAATTACAAGGGTTACCGAGAAAAAGAAGCCGCAAAGAAGAAAGAAGACTTGGAGAAGAGACACGAGGCTATGTACGCCACGTACATAGGAAATGCATTTCTTCAGTTTCAAAACAGGGAAGTGGTAATTGCCCCATATAACTTCGGGTAAGTCTGAGTGTATATATAAAAATCATGTTAACAATATGAATAGAAACACATGACAATTCTGGTCCATTTATGCAAATGACTCTTGGATATGCTTCTATATCTATCTTAGGGATGGAAAGATGCTTTGGTCTTTGACTCTGCAGATTATAGACCTGAAAGCTATGCAACGGTCACGACCATCTTGGAACGGTAAGCTAACATACTTGTATACATACTTTTATCGCTGAAAGTTACGAAAAACTAACTAATTCTATTTGAGACCATAGGGTTTACAGGTGGTACAAGTTCAAGGGTGGGAAGTTCGACTTATCCGAGAAAGGGCGAGGAACTAAGAATATTTCATAACTGGGCCGGTAAGTAAGATATGAAGCCGATCATGTATGTACAGTAGTTAAGACGATGTTGCAAGTCAATAACAACTTCTCCTCTATGTAGTGCCACAAGCAACCACTGGCTCCGTACAATCGTGTAGATTCTACGTGTGCGAAGTTCATGAGACTAAACGGACGGTACCGCAAAAAAACCCTTATAAGGTATAACTAATAGTCACGCTATATTTATGTCGTTACCAAGTGCAAACATATGATGTCTACAAACTTTCTTTCCAGGCGGTTGCGTAATCATCGAAGCCCAAACACCTCACGGAAAAAAATCTATATGAACTAGTCGAGCATCCGTGCTCCTTCATCATGAAGGAAATCATTCCAAGCGAGGGGAAATACCACGAACCGGATAGCGTCTTAGCGAAGCCGCAGTTCGAGCGCTAAGAGAGATTAGCGCTCTCAAACTAAGTCGAGATGATTATTAGAATCATCATATCATTTGCGATGAAAAACTTTGTTGTCGTGGCCGCAAAACAACCGTGATGAATATTGATGTATATATAAATGTTGTAATTAAATTAAATTGTTAATGGTGTGTATATGTATATAATTATATTGGTCCTTTGTAGCATAATTTAATAGCTTTTTGTATTCCTATCATTGCATGTAAAGATCATTGACATAAGATATAGGGAGAGACAAAGGGAGAAGGAGAGGGACAGGGAGGGAAGGAGGGCGTTTCACATTTACAAATTTAAATTTATAACTGGCGGGAAAAATATTTGCACAGGCGGTTAACATAATCAACCGCCTGTGCAAATAGTATTTCCACTGGCGGTTTGTTCTGTTAACCGCCAGTGGAAATAGTATTTGCACAGGCGGTTGGTTATGTCAACCGCCTGTGAAAATAGATCTCTACTGGCGGTTGACAGCGGGACGCCAGTGGAAATAATTTTCCATTTCCACTGGCCTCCCGCACAGGCGGTACGCCAGAACGCCTGTGAAGAGGCGTCTGGAACCGTCTGTGCAAATGCTCTGTGTACTAGTGGATATAGAACAATTTTTGATCTATCCTACGATAGAGGGAATAACACTAAACAACACTAATTTTAACACAAGAATCATTTGTTACAAGTAAAACATGTTCAATTAGCATTACTCCTATCCTAATTGATACACAAATCACATGCACCAACCAACTTAGTAGATCATAATTACAAACTAGTTTAGATCAAAGCCAATTCGCAACAGTAAAAACTGCAGCTGCTTAATATATACATCGCTTCTTAGCGGAACTCTAGCATAATAAGCATGAAATAATTTCACATTATGTGTATCCATCTACTAGTCATTAATTTCCATCTACTAGTCATTAATTTGGTGCCCATCTTCTTCGCATATATATTATCTGTGTGCTCGATTATTCATCGACAAATTGCTTCTCATACCTTTGGGGGAGAGATGATTGCCAAGAAGCAGACGCCGGTTGTCCTCGCCATTCTGTTGACATACCTCGTGCCTTCTGCAAGCTGTAGTGCGTGTACCGCATCACACGACTTGTACTTTTGTTTTAGAAAAACTGCGATGTGATGAAGTGCAGTGACTGGATGCAGGCAACGACGAAGGTGGCGACGTGGAGACACCGGCGGCTAGCCGTCTCCGGCGGCCGCCCGACGGAGAGAAGATGGTCGGGAGCAGCGACATACACATCAAATTGTGTATGAAGGAAACTTGCTACGGTAACAGGACTTGTTACTGCTGCTTCACTAAAACAGGTCCGCCGTGCTGGCCTGATCGGCGGACGTGCTTCAGTGAGTGTCCCAATCACAAGCGACTCCACTCCACTGGATCCGTGCAGCACACTAGCGCTGATGCCATCGTCAATGGGTCCCAGCGGGTTCTCTTGCGAAAGGTTCCGGCCTCGACGTCTCCTGGTGACAATTTGTAATACCGTGTGTCATGTCTGACAGCCTGAGTGTGTAGGACAATAATATGCAGTGACTTTGACATGCAACAATTAATAATATGG
This sequence comes from Chrysopogon serrulatus, assembly GCA_015844335.1. Lineage (NCBI taxonomy): Eukaryota > Viridiplantae > Streptophyta > Magnoliopsida > Poales > Poaceae > Chrysopogon > Chrysopogon serrulatus. The sequence continues at coordinate 95,420 of JADLZL010002323.1, read as the reverse complement.
ATGAGAACATCTGAATTCAAATTCAGAGCTTGTTTCAATTAATATGGATTTATTACTAGGCTTGTTTGGTAGGCTGTATAATAGTCCTAAAGGTCCTGTTTTCGAAAAATAAATCATCGTAGTATTATTTTTTAAAAAATATACTGCCATCAATTTGCACACCAAAAAAGCAATTGTCGAAATGCCTTTTTTTTGACAGGGACGGTTCAATCTAAAACCACTAAAAATGGTTCCTAAACTAGTCATCTCTAGAAATACATTTGTATGAGTTGCTGGAATTTCCAGTCGCCTCCCATATTTTGTGGTTTTTTTTTGATAAAAACATCCCATATTGTCGTTGGCTAGCAACCGGGGTCAATCCGCTCATGGAAGCATCACAAGGAAAAACTAGAATTTCAAATTTCGTTTCTTCTTTTTTTTATAGCTAGCTGTAAACTTGCTAAGATCTTTTCACACTTGAGTCTCAACCAATCTAGCAGCATGTTCAATAAGCATCGTAGTGAACTCATCATGCGCCATACTAGGTCTAGCAGAGGTTGATCTGTTTTTACCTTACATACAGATGTAGCTGGAAGAGGATTGAAGTTTAATATTCTTGATAGTTCCCTATTGATCCACCTCGAAGCATGCTAGGGCATACTCTAGATCGGCAGTAGCTCGGGCTCATGCCACCCTCTCCTCTAGCATCTTGCAAATATCCTTAGGAAGCTTTTTTTTTTTAATAAAACTAGAGGGGTTTGCACCCCTACTGAAGATTTATTGAAAAAATAAAGTAGCATGGAATACAAACAAGTGAACTGAAAAAAGTTAAGAGACCAAAAAGGAAGCAAAAAAGATGGAGGCCAGAACAGAGAAACACCTAATTAGACTAAGCTTGCAATCCATTGCTCTAACCGGGGAAGAACAAAATTTCTTTTTGTTCTCAGTAATATACTGAAGTTCTGCCCAAAGCAAACTTAAACCTTGTGTAGGATTGAGTTCTCATGTCGAAAGATTATATCATTCCTCATGCTCCAAATAGACTAGCACGTTAAGATGATAATTTCCATGAAAAACGGAACCTGCAGCTGCTCCTTAAAACTCTGAAGGCATTGTCTAAGTTTTGATCGACTTGAATTCCAATCCAGGCCCAACATTAAACCGCAAAGGGGAACTGAATGAACAAATGGATTAGAGCTTGTTCTGTGTTGCTATTGCATGGAACCCAACTGTGATCTTGAGGGTCATGTTTTTCTTCACAAGAGCTCTCTGGCACTTAGTCTATCCTTTTATGAGCAGCCAAAAGAGGACATTATGCTTGTTCAATAAGAGGATTGCCACAACCACTTAGAGCATCTGCAGCAGGCACCCTACTCCAACCCAATAGCTAAATATGGGTGCTGAGGCAAAAAAACACAACTCCGGCAGGGCCCCAACTACAGCCCCTATTTTGGGGCTGGACCCCAAATCCTCACCACAGACCCAATTCTGGTGGGCTGGAGGCCAAGCCCCAAAACGTCAGTTGCAACAACTTATGAATAGGATGTAGAGCTCTACGGCCACAAAGATGAGAGTAAGCCTTCTTAATAGAGAAGGAGCACAGAGTTCCATATATAGACCACTTGTCTGGAGTTTCCTCGAGTTTTATTTTATTCAGAATCTATGTTAGCTATAGCATTTGAGTTGAGCCTGTTGGGATAGGGGCAGGTGGAACAAGATATGAACTGGCACTTGGCTGATGGCCTCTGTCAGCCTAGTGTCCATCTTTTCCACAAAGGAGAAAAGCTCTAGAAATTGGAGACTAAGGGGCGTTTCCCTCCAAAAATCACTCCAAAAGAAGCAGAATTTTCCATTACTAGTCTCAACTCTTGCCATTCCTTTAAATTTATCTAGCAACTTTAGGATGTCTCTCCACCAAAAAGAACCATTCTTACCAATTCTAGGTAGCTTTCCTAACTCATAGTAAGCTTCCCAAACAAGTGAGACCTAGGGGATGTCTTTTCTATTAAAGGACTTGTGCAACTGTTTGATTAGAAGGGCCTCATTCTGGGTTTTGATATTTAGAACTCCTAATCCTCCTTCATCCTTTGATCTGCAAACCATGGGCCAATCGGCCTTTGATTTTTTCTTGGCATTAAAATCAGCTCCTCTCCATAGACAAAGTTTTATAAACTTGTCTATTTGAGAAATAACTGTTTGGTGCAGAAGGAATATACTCATGCAGAAAGTTGGTAGGGTAGTGAGTATTGAATTAGTAACCTCCAATCTACCTTCGTGGTTTAAAAATTGAAGTGGCAGCTAGTCTTCTCTCACACCTGTTTGCTAGTGGAGATAAGTCAAATCACTTTTGGTTTGGATAAGCTAAAAGGTAGCCCAAGGTAAGTGAAGGGTAAACTCACTATCTCACAGTTGAAAGTTCTAGCCAAATGTTGCATTTTGTCTTGAGGAGCATTGATGGGCACCATTAAAGATTTTGAGTAGTTTACTTTTAGACCGGTTGATTCTCCAAAAGAGTGGAGGGCCTTGAGAGTCCAAAGCTGCCTTCCATAGATACTGGATGATTGGAAAATCATCAAAGTGTGTTAAGGGAATTGGGAGCTTTAGAATTCCTTGATCTTTAGCTTTATTCATGACTGATTGGAGCAGGTTAGCAGCAAGCACAAAAAGGAGGGGGAGAGGGTCACCCTGCCTGACACCTCTTTTGCAGTGAAAAACTTTTCCTATCACCCCATCGAGCAGCGCTAAAGAAGTACCTGAGTTCAATATATTTTGGATCCATGTCCATTTCTGTCAAAATCTTTGGCCCTAAGGACTGTATGATTGCTTCATGCTCAATTTTGTCAAAGGCTTTGTTAAAGTCCAGCTTTAGGATGATTAGTTCCTTTTTGAACTTGTGACAGTTGTGAATGTACTTAAACACCTAGGCTAGGCAATCCTGGATTCGTTCTTGACTTTATGAAACCATATTGGTTTAGGTGAATAACCTTCTTTACACAACCTTCTTTACACAGGTTTGAAGTCTGTTGGCTAACAATTTTGTTAGCAGTTTTAGGCCTGAATTGACAAGGGAATTGGCCTGTAATTCGATACCCCTTGAGGTCCATCCTTCTTAGGAACCAAGACAATGTGTGAGAGTTAATACTCTTGAGGTAAATCTGACTATCAAAGAAACCTTGGCATAGCTTGTAGAAGTCTGCAGCTAACAAGGGCAAACAACCCTTGATAAATTCATTTGTGAAGCCGTCTAGCCCTAGGGATTTATTGTTGGGCAGTTCTAGAATTAGCTTGTCAATCTTTTCTTTCAAAAAGGGTGCCTCAAGATCCTCTAGTCCCGTAGCCGGCTGAAGAAGATCATCTAGGTCAAATAGCATATGGGTAGACTAAGATTTTCCCATTCTGTCCTTGAAGGCATTCCAGAGAATCTAAGTTATGAGATCGTGATTCTGAATGGTGGTCTCTTGACTATCCTGTAGCGCAGGGATGCAGTTTTTTCTATTCTTGATTGTTGCATGAGCATGAAATTTTTTTGTTCTAGTATCACCTTCTCTGCCCATCTTATTTTTCCCCTCTGTTTCTAGTATGTCCTTTGCTGCTTCAGTTGAGATACCAGACTTTCTGTTATTATGATTCTAAAATTCCATTCTGACAAAGATATATCTCTGATAATCTCAATAAATTCCAATAAGAAAAGAACCAGCTTTAGTCTTTCAATTGACTGAGCTAAATTAGGCAACTTAGCCTTCCAAGTCTTTAGATCTTTTCTCAAGTTTTTGAATTTTGCTGTTAACACTTTAGATGGATCAGAGAGATGATCAGGAGCTGCCCAACCATTCACTGCTACTAAGGAGAAATCATCATGACCAAGCTAGTGATTTTCAAACCTGAAAATTGAAGATTTGGGAATGCTTGTACTCACTTCCACCACACAAGGCTAGTGATCAGAAGTTTCCATTACTAGAGACCTCACCAGTGATCTAGGGAAGCTTGAGGTCCAGGAGTTAGATGTGAAAAACTAGTCCAGTTTCTCTAAAAGAGGAGAAAATTGCTTGTTGGTCCAAGTAAACTGCCTTCAGTGAAGAGGTAGCTCAATTAAAGCTAATGTGATGATTGCTTCATTGAAAAGGAACATTTCATTTGCATTGGCTCCCATTTTGTTCCTGTCCTCAGGCCTTCTGATTAGATGAAATCCCCTACTATCAACCAATCTCTCTCAAGTGTCATTTGAATATTTTTAAACCAATCTAAAAAAAGCTCGTTTCTCACTGGGGGTGGAGGGAGCATATATCATTTTTAGTAGCCAGGAATGATTGCTCAATCTTGAAGTGAATTCAACTGAGATAGCATATTCATTGGAGAGGGCTAAATGTCTAGAGAAAGCCTCATCCAAATCATAACAATCTCTCTCGAGGCACCAGTTGAGGGGAGGAATTCAAAAGCATCAAAATTGAAGGGCAAAAATTCTTATGAAGCCTAAATCGAAGATTATTTCTTGGTCTTGCAAACAAATTATCATGTTGTTACTCTCAACTATATTATCTCTGGTCGAGTTCAATTTTCTCTCAGAATTAAGAACTCTGATGTTCTAGTTCAAAATTTTCCAAGATCTATTTAAATTCATGAGCCAAGAGCAGTAACTAAACAAAAGATTGACGAAGCAGCCTTAGAGCCAAACATTGTCCCAGAAAACATTTTCAAACCTAGAAGCAGATTGGTGGCCACGCCAAAACAAGTTCAAAGACAGACTAAAACGGTACCAAAGGGGGAAAACAGTAAATACCAGCTAACTCTTGGAACCAACTCCAAAGAACCGAGCCCCAACCCAAAGAGACCCAATCAATCCAGTTCATTGCACATAACATACACTGAACCAGACAGGCCTGGTTTGACAAGCAAAAGCTGGGGCCTTGGAACCCCCTTCCAAAGCTTAGCTTCCATCTTCTGTGTCTTCATTGTTCTTGTTATCATTCTTACTCTTCTTCTGTTTCTTCCCAACTGGTTCAGCCTTCTTCTTGGACATTAGGACAGTCTCATTCAGTTGGTCTTCTGGGATCTGGCAAAAATTAGTCCCAATCTTTTTTAGGGAAGTAGAAGACAGGGTTGGGATGTAGGAAGAGCAGCCCAGACAGTTCTTCAAGCTGCAGCCAGATTGCTTGAAACCACCACAGATAGCCTTGACTCAGCTACTGCATCATACTAAGGAGTCAACAATTGGAGTTTCAGATTTACCCTTTCTGAACCTTCTCTTGTTAGGGGTTAGGTTCAGCTCAGGCTCAGCTTCTTCAACCTCTTCATCTTGTACTGCTCAATAACACTAGGGCCAACCAACTCAGCACTAAATAGGTCACAGACCTCACCCTGAGATGACTTGCGGGTGAAAGAAATGGAAGTCGTCGAGTTACTAGTCATCCTTGAGCATAGAGGGAAAATTGGTTTCCAAGATTTTCTTGGCCCAATTGTTTGGGCCAGGGCAAAGCATGGATTGAAAGAAGCCCAACAAATGAACTAGAATTTGAAGGACCAAGGTGATTAGTCTTTTGCTATAAAAATTTTGGATTTATTCACTGTAAACCTACAACAAAAATTTTGTACTAAATCATATCATATTATATATTCACTGTGTAGATATACTCACGTGGAGTTCAACAAAATTAGATTTTTCATTTTATGATTTTTCTATGATTTACTATAATTTTTCAAAGATTCAAAAAAATAAATAAATAAGAGAAAACTAGTTTTGCTGAGCAAAACCACGTTAAAAACTGTCTGGGGGGTAAAATAGACGGTTTTGAAAAGTTTAGAGGGTAAAATAGACCGTTTCATAGTTTAGGGGTGAATTAGACCATACTTGTTAGTTTGTGGGATTAAGTAGACTTTTTCCCTTTTTTTTATTTTTTTGTTTCGTTGGTTCCAAGGTGATTCACAACCAGCAGGTTGCAGCTGTCAGAGTAGTACAGATTAGGGTATGTAACACCTATATCAACATTTATATTGGGATAAACTTGAACTTTAAATTTGTACTTATTTTAGAATGGAGAGAGTAGCGAGAAATTCCTACTAGCTACATTGGCTAGAGGCCGACCGAGACTGCTGAGCAATGATGGCTGCCTGGGGATAAATTGGCACTGGGTGGAAAAGCAGATACAAGGGTCAGCCAAGCAACGAGGAGGAGAGATGCGTAGATGGCGGTCGAATTCAACAAATGCGAACACAGAGGCGAGATCGGGACGCTGAGCTGGGCTATGGACCCTTTGCCTTAGATGGAGTCGGCATGGGCCTTGAGGCCAGATTTTTCATGTGCTGCCGAGGAGAAAACTGTAGGGTGTATGCATATTTTCTTAGGCTAGTCCCCAGCTGCAGTCCCCCTAGCCCAGGCCTTGATCTGCCCATGTCCAATCCTTCCAAAGGATGGGCATATGTATGGAAATGGTACGTGCAACTACAATCAAGGCATAATTTGAGTTTGATGTGTTTAGTTTGTGCCGACGACATGGAAATGGTATGTGCAACTACAATCAAGGCATATGTATGGAAATGGTATGTTTAAGGGACATGAACATCCGAGTTGCCATTTTGTTTGGATGGAAGTAAAATTTTGTTTGGTTGAATCTATAAGAGTGGATGGCATAATCAGAATACTTAACTAATTGTATCTCTTATAAACAAAAATAATAATAACTATCACACACACACAAATAAATATTCACTAACATTTAACACCACTAAATTTACCATAAGAATTATTAGCTAAAACTAGCTAGAACATGTTAATTAGCACTAAACCTATCTGAATTGATACACAATTATGCACTTCAATTTAGCAAATCATAATTACTAACTAACCATTGAACGTACTAGTTTAGATCAAAGCCAACTCGCAACAATAGTATAGATTGAAGTCAATTTGCAGTAGTAAAACTGCCGCTGCTTAGCATATATATATTATCATGTCACTGCTTAATTAGCATGGCACTCTCTAGCGTAAGGAGGAAATAATTGCATGTTATTTGTATCTAATCTTGGCTAGTTATTAATTTGGTGTCCCTCTATCATGTGTTACAGCTGACTGTGTATCTTTTCGGGATATATATAATGACCCCTAGTTGCATACATATTATTTGTGTGCTCGATTACATATTCATTGGGGATCGGAAATGGATGCCAAGAGGCTGGCGGCAGTTGTCCTCGCCGTTCTGTTGGCATGCTTTGCGTTCACTGTGAACTGTAGTACGTTAACCCTGTCACTTGATTTGTACTTTTGAGGAAAATTGTGATGCAAATCAAGTGCAGCGATCGTATATATTGCATGCAGGCGACCAAGGTGGCGACGATGTGGTGATATCAGCAGGCGGTGGTCTCCGGCGGCCACCGGATGGAGAGAAGATGGTCAGGAGCAGCAAGATCAACATCATATTGTGTGTGAAGGAAGAGTGCTACGGTTCTGGCACTTGTTTCTGCTGCCAGACTTTAACAAATAGGCCGTGTTACAAAAATCAGAGTGACTGCTTGCGCGTGTGTCCCAAACAGCTCCACAGGATACCTGCACACGGTGCCACCGCCGACGTCATAATCAATGTCTCTTGAGAAAGGTTCTGACCTTGGTTTCTCGAAGTGGCAATTTGTGATACTGTGTCATGCCTGACAGCCGGTGTAGGATAACAAGAAGCAACTTTACCATACAACAATAATATGGATGAGAACATCTAGATCTAGATTCAGCTTGTTTTAGTAAAGGATCTATTAGAATCTTAGTGTCTTTTTGAATCACTATAACTAATAGTTACCAACTTAAGAATGAACTCATGACCTATTATTTGATTTCTCTTCTAATAAATCCAGCTAATGTCCTTCCACCACCCAGCTAACAATTAGCCATTAGTTGGGTTCTCTTAGATAGCTAAGACAAGTAATAATTAGCTGGGTGGATCCAAGCAAGGCCTGACTTGTTTTGTAGGATGTAGAATAGTCCCGATGGTTCTCTTTAGAAAAATAAATCCTAATAGTATCATTTTTCAAAAAATAAAATATAGTGCCATCCTAATAGTATTTGTTATATGCTAATCATAATAGATAAGAATAATTATTATATTTAATCTGGTGTCCTATAAATTAGCTACGTCTATCCAAGAGTTTCTGCCCCTAATGATGAGAGATACCAGAGTTGCTGCTTGTGATGACAGGAGTTTCTTCCGTGACCGTCTCTTCTAACTCCTGATCTCCTACGGCTGGCTCATGCACCCGTTCTTCTTTCTGGCTGAGAGATAAAAGAAAAATCCTCTTAAACATTCAATTCGCTTAGTCTCTCACACAAACACATCCACTATATCCTCTACGATCCATGGCTTCACCATCCCAGTTCCTTCGAGCAAGGGAATAGGGAGAGTAGGCCTCCAGAACCAATCCGCCACTGCGTTCATGTACTCTGGTGAGGGGTAACCATTAGGTTTTTAGGGACCGATGATGCGACTGCTCGATTGATCCACCACTTCTAGATGTTTTTGGTGACGGGAGATCGGCACTCAACATATCACTGATGGAGTAGGAGGACTACAACAATAGACACTATATATATTGACTAGCATAACTAGGTCTAGTGGCGCTGGGTATGTTGCAATCTATCCTCTTTATTCAACGATTAAAATCATGATGACGTAAAAGTTCATAATGGTTTAGATCACACATACACGTGTATGATGTCACATATTTGTTTTTAGTATTTTTCTGGATTAAAATGATACTGAAATTGCCTATATTTCTAAAAGCAGCTAGTCTACTGCCCAGCGATGATGGCCAACTAGGGCTAAACAGACATGGGTGAAAGCCAACAAGGATTGGCCAACCAAGGACAAGGAGGGAGAGATGTGTAGATGGGGCAGCTCTACGGCTGATTCAACAAAAGAATAACAGAGAGAGAGAGAGAGACGAGATCGAGAGGCTGGGCAGGGCTATGCACCTGTGCTTTAAATGGACTCGGGGGCCTTCACGGCCAGATTTTTTATGGCTTGCTGACGGTGGCAAACTTTCTAGATTGCTTCTAGCCTCAATTTCCTGAAAATGACAACAGATTTCGTTGACTTCGTTTCAAAAATCCACAATGCCTAATCCTAATTTACATTCCAATCTCCATTCTGCATCCAATGTCCAAATCCTAAAGCTCACATGAGCACTCATCAAGGTTGGCGGGTGGGGGCGGTAGCTGACAAGTGTGGGGCGGGCCGGCGGCTACTGGCGGGGGTGAGGTCGTTCCACCATGAGGAATCAGTCGAGGGTGGGGGCGGCAGTTACCGGTCGCACGCGCTAGTGGAGTTGTGACCTCGCCTCATGTTGGAACTTGGAAGTGGATGCGTCAAGGCCAGTGGGTCATGGGATGGGATGACGGACATCTCATCGTGTGAGCAAAAAAAACTTTCACGGGCTGCAAATTACTAAAACTTTTGGGCCAAAATCCATGGTAGTCCTAGACCTTCCTAGACTACCTGTTGGGCCTGCCATTGGTTGCTGCAGAGAAAACTAAAGAATGTAACTGTATTCATATTTTCTTAGTCTAGCCCCCTGCTGTTGCAGCTCTCCTAGCGCGGGCCTAAAGCGGCCCCTGTCCAAAAACCTTCCAAAGGATAGGCATATGTATGGAAATGGTGTGCAACCGCAATCAAGACATTACATTCCAATTGTTTAGGATGTGTTTAGTTTGTGCCGAGGACAAGGTTGGATGCAATCATCCCATCCATGTTTAAGGAACATGATCATCCGAGTTGTATGTTTGTTTGGATGGAAAGGATTAGGAAAAATTTTGTTTAGGTGAATCTATAAGCGTGGTTGGCATAACCAGAAAATACTTCATAAATTATGTCTGTAAAATAAATTAATGATGACTAATCACACTCTAATAAATGTGCACTAACATTTAGTTATACTAATTTTGTCCTCAGAATTATTAGTTAAAAATAAAACATGTTAATTAGCACTAATTCTATCCTAATTGATACACAACTCATGCACATCAACTTAGTATATCATAATTACTAACAATTCAATATATACTAGTTTAGTCGAAGTCAATTTGCAACAATAGTTTAGATCGAAGTCAATTTGCAGCAGTAAAAACTGCCACTGCTTAATAACATATACCATGTCGCTACTTAATTAGCATGGCACTCTAGCATAAGCAGGAAACAATGTTTTGAACAAAATAAGCAGGAAACAATTGCATGTTATTTGTATCTATCTTGGCTAGTTTATTAATTTATTTGGTGTGTCCATCTATCATGCGTTACATGTGTTACTGACTCTTATCTTTTTGGGATATATATAATGACCCAGTGCCATCTGTATTATTTATGTGCTCGATCGATTATATGTTTCATTATTGGGGAGATGAATGCCAAGACACTGGCGCCGGTTTTCCTCACCATTCTGTTGACACTCTTTGCATTCGCTCCGAACTGTAGTACGTTCACCTTGTCACTTGATTTGTACTTTTGAGGGAAGAAAGCATGCATGATGTGATGAAGTGAACCGATATTGCAGGCGAAGGTGACGACGTAGAGATATTAGCAGGCGGTGATCTCCGATGGCCACTGGATGGACAGAAGATGGACGGGAGCAGCAAGTTCAACATCATATTGTGTGTGAAGTCCGAGTGCTACGGTTATTCTGGCACTTGTTTCTGCTGCCAAACTCTAAAAAATAGGCCATGTTTCCATGATCAAAGTGAGGGTCCAACGGATCCCTGCACACAGTGCCACCGCCGATGTGATAGTCAATGGACCACAATAGGTCTCTTATGAAAAGTTTTGACCTCGATTTCTCTGAGTGACACTTTGTGATATTGTGTCATGCCTAACAGCCTTAGTGTAGGATAATATAAGCAACTTTACCATATGACAATAATATGAATGGGAACAACTGGATTCAGATTCAGAGCTTGTTTCAATTAAGGATTTATTAGAATATCTTAGTGTCTTTTTGAATCATTACATGTGTTGTATTTCTTAACACAAACAGATATAATTTGCAAGCACACAGAATTACCGTACCGTTCTAGCATTTCACTCGGAAGTGTTTAAGGTATCATATTTCCAAATGGAATAGTAGTGTAGAAATATCTTAGCTAGTTCACCCAAGTTAACAAGAAGTAGAGTGTCTAGAGTTCTAAGGATAGAGATCCTAAATTAAGATAGCTTTGCCACTATCGACTTATTTTGGGCACCGGAGCATACCTGGTCTACCAGGCGATCCTGGCCTATGGCTCTACGCCATACCCGAACATGGGGGATTACGAGGGACAGACAAGGCTATCACCACCTGCCGTCTATCCCTCCACCGTCAAGGGTGGAAATCGATTCCAAGAGGGATATACAAGGAAACCTCCCAAACTGACTTCTTCATGCCTCCATGAAACTGCCGGAGATATTTGGAGAAATTGGTTCTGAGCGGGATATACATGGAAACCTCCCAAACTAACTAGGTAAATGGGCATGGAGTGTCTCCATATCATTTACGTTACAGGCCTAGATTAGTGATGTAGATGGGCCTTCCTTGACAATCCGTGCTAGAATGGACCGATTACACTTTCTGGGTTCTCTATTTTGACTCATTTTACACATAATTCCAACATGTGTCCTGCAAAACACATAATCACCAAAACTTGTGGAAATTGTTAGTATATACCCTATTTACTAAGTTTGGTGTTACTTTTAATGGCTTTAATATAATAGTGGATATGGGTCAATCCTAACTAGGTAAAGAGTGTTAGGAGACTTCGCTCAATGACAAAGGCGCTCGCAATGCGAGAGAATTCAAATGAAGAGTGTAATCAATGTTCCATTACTTTTGTTACGTAACACTGCATGGGGTCCGTGCACCCCTTTTATAGTGCATGGGACCAAACTCAATCTCTTTACACAAATGCCCCTATGCCCTAGGAGCATATCCTTGGAATATATCATTTTCGTTACGAACCCGGGAAGGGCCTTTTATGAACTCTTGTCTATTTACATGGGCATCCTCTTCGGCCCACAACATGACTAGTTGGCTCTTAGGCCTGCACGATCTCACCTGACCGGGCGGGACTTCCTCTCAGCCTTAGACCTTCGGAAGCTTGCCTAAGCCCGGTCACCAGTCTTCGTTTCCTCTCAGCAGAGTTTGCTTTGTTCCTTCCTCTTGGGTCTCTGATGGATGAGCCTTACTTTTCTCCCTACACAGAGCCTACACCACCCAACTCTGGTGAAGTGGAGGCTCATCCTTGCCTCAATCATACTAGGACACCTGCGATGAACCTTTGCTCTTGACCCTTGGATGAGCGAAGGTTCTACCTGCTACCTGAGGAAAAAGCCAAGATTACTCTTGTCGGGTCTTCACCCTCATCTTTGCATCGAGCGAAGGTCCTCTCATCCTGTAAAAATGAGGAAAGTCAAATTCTTGAAGGTACGGTACTGGAGGCCAAGATCATAGGGCATGACTAGGCACTCACCGAGAGGGCCTCCGCGGTAATGAAGGCACAGTCCCAACAGTAGGAGTTAAGGACCGCCAACAACAAGCATGGAATTAATTAGATTTTTTTGATTCTAAGACTGAGACCCAATCGTATCTTAGGATTCTTTTCACAGCTTCCCAATGGACAGTAGTAGGAGAATGGAAAATTGGCCCACTTTATTCACCGAGAAGGACCAATTGGGGCGTGTCAAAGTTATGTACCGGAGTGCTCCCACACTCTTGTACCTAGTAGAATCTCTTGTTTCCAGCTGAGTTCCTAGGTAGCAGACAACCTTTCTATGGTGCTGAGTGGTGTCTTCATAAGTTTACAAAGTTGCATATATATTAACCCTCTTAAGTGTACCAAAGCATACCTTTCCTGTGTCAACAATAGTTCACCTCGCTTCCTTTTAACTTGAGTTCAAAGAAAATAATGCAATTCTCCTAGATCCTTGTCGATGGAATATGGTCGATAGTCCACCAAGGGGGTACCGTGATGGTAGATTTGTGTGTGAGGCTAGGGACATGAGGTTTAGACAGGTTCAAGCCATGCCCTATGATCTTGGCCTAGGCTCAACCTAGTCCTGTGTTTTGGTGGATTATAACAAATGAGATCTAGGTTGAGCCTAGGGTTTGTATCTAGATGCCAACTAGGGACTCCTGCCTCTCCTTATGTACTCTCAAGGTGTAAGGTTGCAAGGAATGTTCCTAGTTGGCTACATGGTAGTATTATATTTGGATTACAATATCTAATTCATATAAATCATATTTTCTATCATCTTGTGGCACACGGGGTATAACCCCCCACAGCCTAGTCCCCGAGCGCCTTGCACCTCTTTGTAAAATGTTGTCTTGAACTTGTGCGAGAGCAGTTTAACTTGAAGTTGACTAGTGAAAGTAGGTATCCGATTAGTTTACCGGATCGGTTGCCCTCAGGCTTACTCAAGTAATATAAGGCTTGCAAGAAGGATGTAAGGAGGTCAAAATTGAATTTAAAATTCTACAACTTGGGTGAAGTGTACACACTTAGGCTCTGTTTGCAGAGTCAGCTGATCATCATTGATAGCTTAGTTACATGGAGACACCTAGGCTCTATTTGCAGAGTCATGTAAAGAATTGGATGATTACCATCTGTTGGGGGAGGAGAGCCGAGGTAGGTACCTTCGCCACCGAAAGTCCTTTTGGCGATGCGAAGGGGATCTCGCATGGCGAATACACCGCCGATGCCGCCGAGGGCGGCCGGTCTTGCGGATTCGTTCGGCCGAGGACGTCTTCGGCATGACGAACGTGTTTTCGCCATAGCGAAGTAGAGTTCGAAGCAAAAGCCGGTCTGGTGGGAAACGACTTGTCAGGAGCGGGGGCCCAACCGTCAGGCGAGAAGGGAGCAGGTAGCCGGGGCAGTGTTAATGACACACATGCCCTCCCTGGAGGCTGGGACCGTGAGGCGCGATTGGCTAGGTGGAGTTAGGAGGACAAGAGCGGAATTCTCCCAAGGCCTGAGGCCCCCGTACCTATAAATACAGCCTGAAGGGCTGAGTAAAGGGGGAGAAAAAAAAAGAGGACAGGCCGCCCGGCCTGACTTCGGTTTATTCGGTAAACCAACACCATCCACGACTTACTCGACAAAGAGTGTGAAACTCTGTTGGCATTTCTAATGTCACTGCAATAAAACTCAAATCCCTATTCCAAGCAATGACACTAAAAATGTTGGTACTAGTTAACTTGCCTTTAGCAACTAGCCACTAGTCTCTTTACCCTTACTCCTAACTATGGAACTAGGTTGTCATCCCCAATTGTAAAGTTAGGAATAAACCTTGGTACTAAATCTTATCATTTTATGTGACTAGGCAGAAATAAATAAAGATGGATATAAAATAAGAATGATTCTGCAAGCGGACAGATAATTATACCATTGTAGCATTTTACCTAGAGTATTACCAGGGTTGTCATTTATATTCTACCACTGGAAGGCATTGCTAAGAAGCTACTCTATAGTATTAATAACACTTATATGCAGTGAATAAGAGATGTAGCCAATGTCAACTCTCCCCAACAACAGGAAGGTGTCACAAGATAAATAATAGATAAATGATAAATATGATCAGTCATCTCATAATATTACTAATTCACTCATAGCAATCTAGACATGTTAATGTCGCCTAATCATTTAATAGAGAAATAACTCCTAAGTATTCAAGCTACAGTCAAAACTACTTCATTTAGTACAAGTATGTCTAACAATTATCGCTAAGTAATACTACTATAGTTTCCAAACACATCGGAGCAATGTACAGGAAAAGATGAGTATAGGAACCTTATGTATATAAATATACTCTTAACCCGACAATCCCACTCTACCAATCCACCGTACGGGGGAAGGCCTACAAAGGACTCAATGGATCTGTCACATCCATGATCTACCTCACTACCCCAAGACAACTAGGGATATTCGCGGATAAGTAATGCATCTAGGCACCATGCACGCACACAACCTACCACTCACCAACCGATCGAATTGATGAACGCTATACGAACCAGTGCATGAATATAATAGCAAACTAACTATACTCGATATATTAAAGTAGACGATGAACAATGCAATCAAGAACATAATAATGAAGAATAATGTTGCTAGTAATGATCGTATAAACGCAAGCGCGAGATATTACAATAAGAAAGAAAAAGCTTAAGAACTATACCAGACTCTTCTCTTCTTGACAACGTCGGGAATCCAAGATCAATGAAAAACTTGACTTCCTCTACTCTAGATCTAACTAGGCTAAACTATGAACTAGAAGGCTATGAGGAACTAGAACTTGAAGCTCTAGATGACTTGATCACCAAATGACTCGAGATGAACTGAATTGAATGAATTAGGGTTTCCAGGGGGTCTGGCTCCGCTTATATAGCCCGGTGGGATGCACGACAGCCGTTTGATCAAACTGACTTTTCGTAGGGCTGAGATTGATCCTCAAAGGTAGTGGAAGAAGACTCCAAAAGGGGGGAGAGACTTCCCCTCACCAGAGCCCAGCCGGCCTGGGCAGTGGGGCCGACCGGCGCCACTTGGCGGCGGCCCTGCCTCCCTTTCGCTCTGGTGTCTTCTAGATCCTTCTAGGGTAGTTTGGCATATTCTTGAGTTGCGGATAATTCCGTGGTGTAGATTTGTAGTTATGCCCCTTTTTCGGTGTTTTCTGGATTAGTCCTTGGAAATTAGTAAATCACCAAAACTCGTGGAAATTGTTAGATAAAACCCTAGTCTTCTAGATATTGATGTGTGTTTCATTTCCTTTTGATATATAAAAAGTTGATGCTATCCACCGTCAACAAACTCCATTGCCAAACTAGTACAATCACCGCAAGCCTGATAATAGGTGAAAGAAGAGCACCTTGTGTCTGGGTCATGACATAAAGAACTGCAACCACTTATCTGAAGAAGAAGTGAATACAGTACAGTCACCGTTAGGTGAAGTGTACACATTGAGTCCCCGAGCCTACTAAAAGATAGAGAAACATCTTACAGCAGGGTCCAAGAAAATAAGTCCAAAATTGAATCGACCGATAAAACATTGCAAAATCCGATTGCAAGGGAGTCTCTAGCTTAGCTAGCGACTCTTGTATGAAGAACCCAATATGAAGCAGTCCTAGCATAGCTGGCAAGCCCCCCAGCATAGCTGTCGATGAAGCCCGAACAACGAGCAATCTGACCAACCGGTCATCAACGAAGCGAGCACTGAGCAGTCTAACTAACTGATAGGCGACGAAATGAGCGCTGAGTAATAGTGAGCATTGAGCAGTCCAACCAGCTGGTCGGCGATGAAATGAGCGTGAGCAATCCGTCCAACTGGTCAGCAATGAAGGCCAAGTGCCAGATGGTGAACCCCGACGATGATCCTCTTGTCCTTCCCGATTGATCCAGCCCTCGAGCGTAAATAAATAAGCTCGCCAACCAAAACTGGCCCCTGTAATACAAATATGTCTCTGTCTGGTTATATAGTTCTCCATATCATTAGTAACAACTGTGAGCTAATTCATCCATTTTCTGTTTACATGGAGATGTTCTTGGACTTGACCACAAAGAGGTTGTTGCATTTATTGGTTGGCATGCAGGAATTACCATAGTACCACTCCTTTCACTGGTCAGGTGTATTTTCAAACTTCAATTGCTACAAAATTCAGAACCATATATAATCTGTATGATGGAAATAATAGAAAATAGGTAGATCCTTCCTGTTTCACCTCAAAGAGATAGGCAATACACTGTACGATCGTTTTGGTGATTGCATTATAGCTATGATGGTGGTATGAGCTTAGCAGAAGCAGCACTTGAGTGGTGGCAAGTAGGTTTATTTGCATTATGTACTAGTTCTATTAGCAGTATACTGCAGGGAACCATAATGGTGTTCGGTGTTAGCCCATGGCTCTCAGCTTTTGATGTACTTCATGAGTTCATGTATATGAAATTGGTAATTAGCGTCCTTCCAAAAAAAAAGAAATTGGTCAGTAGCAGTTGACTACCATATTAGGAACCTTTTCTTTAAATCATTCTTACAGACACGTGCTGCCTATAAGCGTCTGTGATAAGGGTCCATCATAGACGCATGTTGGCTAAACAAGTAGCCTCACAGACACATCTTGACTGTACCAGGCTGTCCTATAACTAATCACATACGAGTGCTCGTGTACCATAGACGCATTTTGGTAACACGCTTCTGTAGTATACGCTTATTACAGACATGTTTTGTGCGTCTATGATAAGGCCTGGTGCACCTAAATGTGTCTCTAATAATGTGCCTAAATGCACATTTATGATGTGTTTTTTTTTTCATAATGACCCGTGCCTTAGATGGAATTAGGATGGGCCTTCAAGGCCAAAATTTTCAAGTGTTGCTGAGAAGAAAACTAAAGGGTACGGTGTATTCATATTTTCTTAGGCTAGCCCTTGGTTGTAGTTCTCAGTAGCCTGAGCCTTGATCTAACACAGTCCCGCAAACCTTCCAAAGGATTAGCAAATGTACAGACTTGGTGTGCAACCGCAGTCAAGGCATTACGTCTGAATTGTTTACGATGTGTTTAGTTTGTGCTGATGACAAGGTCCGAATGGGATCGTCCCATCCATGTTTAAGGTACATGAAGATCGAGTTGTCTATTTTGTTTGGTTTGATCTAAAGTGGATGGCATAATCAGAGTACTTAATTAATTATCTCTCTTAAGCAAAAAATAATAATAACTAATCATACACTAATAAATGTGCACTAACATTTAACAACACTAATTTTATCATAAGAATTATTAGCTAAAAGAAGAACATTTCAATTAGCACTAATCCTATCCTAATTGATACACAAATATGCACATTAACTTAGTAGCTAGACCATAATTACTAACTAAAAATTTGACATACTAGTTTAGATTGAAGTCAATTTACAACAGTAAAAATGAAACTGCCGCTGCTTAACATATATCAAGTCGCTGCTTATTAATTAGTATGTCACTCTCTAACGTAAGCAGGAAATAATTGCATGTTAATTATTTCTATCTTGGCTAGTTATTAATTTGGTGTCCATCTATCATGTGTTACTGATTGTGTATCTTTTTGGGTTATATATTTTGACGAAACCTTTTTGGGATATATATATAATGACCCCAGCGGCATATATATATTATTCATATGCTTGATTATATATCCGTTTCACTGGGGAAATGAATACCAAGAGCAAGAGGCAGGCGCTGGTTCTCCTTGCAGTTCTTTTGACATGTTTGGCATTCGCTGCAAACTGTACGTTCGCCATGTCTCTCAATTTGTAGTTTTGAGGAAAAATGATGTGATGAAGCACCGATTGCAGGCCAGATATCAGCAGCCGGTGGTCTCCGGCGGCCGGACGGAGAGAAGATGGATGGGAACAGCAAATTTCACATCATATTGTGTGTGATATCTGGGTGCAATGGTTCTGACTTTTGTTTCTGCTGCCAGACCTTAAAAAATAATCCATGTTTCAAAAAAAGGAGTGACTGCTTGCGCGTGTGTCCTAGTCATCAGCTCCACCGGATCCCTGCACACCCCAGTCGGTCTCTTGAGAAAGGTTTTGACCTCGATTTCACCAAGTGACAGTTTGTAATATTATGTCTTGCCTGTCAGTCAAAGTTAGGATAATAAGAAGCGACATTGCCATGCAACGGTATGGATAGGAACATCTGGATTCAGAATCAAATCTTGTTTCTATTAAGGATCTATTAGAATTTTAGTGCTCAATCGCCTCTAGAAAAGGTGGCCGAGAAGTGGAGCCACCTCCTACCATAAAAAGTTGAACACATGAAAACCCCCACCTCACATGATTTTCACATGAAAAACACGTGCTTTGTAGACGCGGGGCTCGAAGCCCGGACAACCTAAACCTTTGTGCAGATCCGTTCTTTACCACTTCACCCATAGGACACCTGTTCCGATTTGGGATATTTGTTCTCCACATTTTATTCTCGTTGGGTTTAGCAATGAGTATTTGGGATATTAACAAATTAAAATAAAAAGTTTCTATCTGTAAAGTTTTATAACTTTTCGAGATATACAACTTTGGGTTTGGTTGTTTATTTATCTGGAGTCATTTGGAAAATACGAATTTCAAATGTAAGAACTTCAAACATAATTTTTAATACATTGGTGATTTCAAATAAACAGGCTGTCAACTACAATATCTACAATTTTTGTTTTGGTCATTTTGTTATCCGAAGTCGTTTGAAAATTTTAAATTTCAAATCTGAATAAATTCAAATGTAATTTTCTTTGGATAGATGGTTTCAAATAATAAAGTTTCAACTACAAAGTTGTTTAACTTTTTAAGATCAATAACTTTTACTTTTGCCGTTTCTCTATCCAAGGTCATTTGAAAAATTCGAGTATGTAGTGTGACAAATTCAAACGTAATTGTCCAAAAACGTTGTCCACTAAAAAAAAAAAAGTTGTATAGCTTTTTGAGATCTCATGGTATTGTCATTGAGAATTGCTCCCATAGCATTTTTTGGAAACTTATTTTGCAACCAAAGAATCGAAGCTCGACTATGTGAAATGGCTCATCGTTACCCTCCATGAAAAACACCCAAGGTTACCTAGAGAAGTCGTCAAGAACCACAAGCATTTACCACTTCCAACCTCTGAGTGTACCCTAGCTGGCCCAACTATATCCATGTGCAATAGCTCATCAGATCGCCTAGCCATTACTTTATTTATATTGGGTGAGAAGCAACCACCATCTTTTCATGATGACAGGAGTGGCACACAAGATCTTTCTCATATTTTAACTTGGGCAATCCTTGGATGACACCAAGTGAACTCAACCTAGCAAAGTAGATCAAAGTTCAAATGGCCTAGCCTCCTATGCCACTTCCAAAGCTCAAAGGAAGATCTAGCCACAGGACATTGAGCAAAGGCAAAGACTACGAGAAATTAGCTCGAAAGACTCGGCCAAAAGGAGAAAATTGACAGACAAGATCACCCTGAGAATCTAAAACACAAGAAGCATTTCTTAAAGTGCACCACAAACCCATCGTTAAGGAGTTGCGAAACTGAGAGTAAAATAAAAATGAGAATTTGAAACTACTGACACAGAAAGATTCACAGCAACACACACTTGTAGCTGAGAGAACCGAAGCATGAGTGATTCTTCAATCCGTGAAGCTTCAAACCAACTGATGCGCTTAATCAGTCCCAGACATGCCAGTCAATTTGACCTACAATTAACAAGAAGAAGATGGTCAGTAATCAAAGGTGGAACATGTCGGTATTGCTCTAGACAGTTCCATATTTATGGCTTAAATAGCCAGTTTGAAGAAGGGCACTGACTAGAAAGTCAGCAACCTAGACACAGTTATGAAAATTGAGAATTCAGTTAAGTAACAAGCACATGTTATAAATTACAAGCAAATTATCAACCGATAGCATCTGAATCTAAAAATTCTATGAGAATCTTAGAAGAGATTGACAAACTTAGTTAAGTATCGAAACAAGCATTTAAAACAACATGCATTTGCGTGAAAGCTTATACTGTGTCTATTCGATAGGCGATCAACTAGTTTAGTTGATGCTAACATAGCAAACGAACAAAGTGTATAGTTGTCATTACGCTTAGATTTTATTAATCGACATCATCTGAATCTAGATATATCTAACAGAGGGAGAATCGGACAAACTGTTGCAGCCATGTTAAACAATTCGAGAAGAGATTAATAAGATCTAGTTGTAAGTCTAATCATACCTTTGAACACATACTACGTGGAACACAATTTTGAGACAAGAACGACTGTTTTAAGTGTATTTAATCATCATATGAATGAAAAGGCATGGTGAAAATCCAAAGACAGTCAAATAGTACAAGATAAAGCCGATCCATCTCAAACTCAGCTCGAAGAAGTATATTATAATTAGTAACATTAATTATAACAAATAATTTGAACTAATCCAAAAATTGTAAAACATTTTTAACTAATCTTGAACAACTTCGATAATTATTGATAATACACTGAACAACAAACCATCTTTCATGCATGATCAATGATAACTAGCTCATATTAACTAGTAACAAGAGATCGGATGAAACCGTTGTAGCCTTATTATAAGATAACATGAACCATGACAGAACTTAAAAGCAAACTAGAGATCGATCAAAGTTGTTGCAGCCTAGCTTGAAGAAAAACTCATCCAATCTACGTTACTCCTACTCCTAAGGTGTTTGGCATGAAACCGTTTGTGTTTGATTTTTTGAATATCCTTTACAATAGACCGTGGTCTATATTTATATCCCTAGCCGAGCTAACTCCTAGCCAAATACAAACTACAAAACTTATAACCAGACTAGGACTCTTCTTCAGACAACCCAGCTTAATTCCTTCCTTGTAGCTCTTGACGCGTTGTGTGTTAATCGGACACGATCCTTGGACGTAACTTCTAGAACAATGCCCTTGAAAAATAATTTTACACCAAAAAACAATCCGAGAAGGAAACTTGCCCTCTGTAAATCAGCCGATCTCAACTAGCTGATTCCATAAATATATCTTCAAGGCAGCCACGCCTAATCATTCGATTCCTGAGAAGAAAGCGATTTCTCTGTAAATGAGCCGATATCAGTAATTAGCCGATTTCACCAAATAGCATTTCTGAGACATTTTTTTCTTTTGCACCCTGCATCCAAAATTTAGTGCAAACAGAAACGAATGCATCATCCTTGAGAACAAAACTCTTATTTGCCTTGATGGCCCCATGTGACACAACCTACCCATATGTTGTCCCCGAATTTGTTGTACTCCTTTCCTTGCACGGGGTTTTAGGCTAGAGAACTATTTTAAAAATTTGGTCATGTGGTGCGAAAAGCCAGAATCAGTGAGCCACGTGTTCTCTAGGCTCCTGACCTACCGGATAAAAGTTCGTAAGACCAAGAAAAGACTAAAAATTGAGGTTAGTAAACTGTCAAGCATAAAGTGTTGGGCCATTTGTCTAGACAAAAGGGTCATCTGAAAACCACTCATCCTAGGCCTAGTAGCAAAACGTCCACCACAATAGAGGAATTGTGATCTGCTAGGGATTGAAATCACCACAAGGAAAAAGAGGTCCACTAGGGGATTAAAAGCCATTTCAATCGCCAGAAGATGGCTACAAATCACCAAAACTTGGAGCCCTGTCAGCACAACCAACATGTGGCCTAATTCCTTGAGGCATTAGGCCTCTTGGTCTCGTAGCACACCCCTAAACAAGTGGAGCATGTACACCATAGAGAGGGTGGTACATGTCCCTATTGTTCATCTCCACCTCACACCTCTCATCCCTCTTCCTCCTAAACAGAACTCAACCAAGTGACCATCCCTACGGCAATATTTACAGTGATACCTCACCACCCTCTTGGTTGTTGGTTCATCCGGTTGTTGGTTCATCCTCTATTAGTTTTGGTTGCTTGAGGATTTTGAGCTCTAGGAGCCGCTTTAGGAAGGTTGTGAAGTGTGTCCAAAATGTTTTTAAGTTGATTTGGCTTTGGGATCCACACTTTTTTGGAGGTGGGGCTTTGGGTGGTTCCTCAAACACTCCATCTTTGATAGTTGGGTTTGGACGCTTGGATGGTGGAGTTTGGTTTCAATTCTCACTAGGCTTCAAACCACTACTCTCTCCAATTTTACGAAGAGCTTTTTCACTTGAACCACTAGCATCAAAACCTAACCCATGTCCACCAACACTTCTCTTAAACTATTGAACCATTATCCACAATTGTGGTTCACCACAAGACACCTAGCTCAAGATAGTCCAAAGATGTACTTTTCTTCCTCAAATCTAATCTTGGCTACACGATAAGCCTCAAATTCATAGAGCAACGCCTAGCAAGCGCACACTTAACAGGCTAGAAGCACAACTCTCCTTCTCAAAAATGCTAACTTAGCATTCTTCTCGTCTAACTCCTTCTGCAAAGAGGGGCATGACTTGCACACACTCAGCAAGCTATATATGCTTGGACTTCACTTCATTTAATTCATCCAAAAACATGCATACTTGCTTTGAAGGGTGGCAAATGTGCATTGCACAACTGTCACACTCTGTCTCCTCAAAAACAACAGCGGCTTTAGCAAACTAAAGATCCTTAAGAATAGACTCTAGTTTGACCTTGTACTCGTTATGCTTATGCCTACAATGCCAAAGCAACTTATCAACAAGGCAGCGTTATGGGTATCTAACCCAGCTGCAAGCTATGTAGAAAGTTGTGACTCAAAGTTAGAGTTCTCGCAACCGATGTGGCCGCAGGCCTTGTCGTCATCAAGCGCCATGCCGCAAAATCTATGCTTGATGGAGTTGGCGAGCAAGCATAACTCATCATCGCTCAAAGTCTTCGCTGAAGTCGTTGTTGACATTGAAGGAGGCCAGGAATGCAAGCTCTTGAGCCTTGGCAGTCTTCCGGTACTCCTTCTTGAGTGTCTTCTTGTCAAACATCCTCCCCTAGGACTTGTGCTTGCTAGAGGTGTACTCATACTTCTCCTTGATCTTGCTATAGTCATACTTCTTCTTGGGGCAATTGGCGTCAAAGAGGTCTGGGTGTCCGCAGTTCAAGCAGCCCTCCTGTAGGGATTCATGTTGATGTCGTGAAACCGCTTGAACCGGTTAGTCACCAACACCTGCTCGTCATCTCCAAGCACCTCAACAACCTGCTCCTCTAAAAATGGTCAACAAAGAAAAAGCAAAAACAAGTGAGGGGTTAACAGAACATCATCTAGATCCAGAAGGCGTTGATGGGTTTTCTATCTTGGCTTTAGATTGGAGGTCTATCTTTGTGGACATGAGCTTTCTAAAAAAGCTTGTCGTGAGAGTCTCGTGGTTTGGGAACTCGGCGATTGCGATAACTCTAATCACTAAAACCCTTTGATCTAGGGCATGTAACAATTTCAAGGCCCTCTCATGATCATAGAGTAGCATGGAGCTTGTTTTCCCACATTTTGGCACTTCACAATCGCTTGAAACCTCGAGAACATCGAACTCTCTAGGAAGCTACACAAAGTCTTCATACTCATGACGATTAGTCTCAAAGAGTGGTTTTGACATGGGACATGCCCTCATGATACCTCTCAAGGGTAGACCAAATCTCATGAGCGCGCGGTTGCAAGGTTTGAGACCAGACAGTGAGAGACTTGCAAAAAGAGTATTTCTGTCCTTGTTGTTTGATTGGATCTATAAGACTCGATAGCATAAGCTCTTAAACAAAAACAGTAATAACTAATCATATACTAATAAATATGAACTAATACTAACATCACTTAATTTATCATAAGAATTAATTGTTAGTTAAAAATAAAACATGATAATTAGCACTAATCCTATCCTAAATGATACACAAGTATGCTCATCAACTTAGAAGATCATAATTACTAATCCTATCCTAAATGATAAACAAGTATGCTCATCAACTTAGAAGATCATAATAATTACTGTGTAACAATTCTACGTACTAGTTTAGATTAAAGTCAATTTGCAACAATAGTTAGATCGAACTAAATTTGCAACAGTAAAAATTAAACTACCACTGCTTAACATATATCAAGTGGCTGCTTAATTTTGCATGGCACTCCCTTGCTAGCGTAAGCAGGAATGAAATAATTGCATGTTATTTGTATCTATGATGGCTAGTTATTAATTTGGTGTCCATCTATCATGTGCTACTGTACTGTATCTCTTTTTCGGATATATATATTTTTGATGAAACAATTTTGGGATGTATAATGACCCTAGTGGCATATATACTATTTGCGTGCTTGATTATATTCAATCATTGGGGAGATGATTGCCAAGAGGCTGGCGCTGGTTCTCCTCGCCGCCGTTCTATTGAAGTGCTTCGCGTTCGCTATGAGCTGTATTTCCTTCACCTTGTCAATCGATTTGTACTTTCGAGGAAAAATGTGTGCATGATGTGATCAAGTGCAACGATTGCAGGCGAAGGTGGCAACTTGCAGATATCAGCAGGCGGTGGTCTTCGACGGCCACCAGATGGAGAGAAGATGGATGGGAGCATCAAGTTTCACATCGTATTATGTGTGAAGACTTTGCTTTGGTTCTGCTGCTAGACTTCACCAAATAGCCCGTGTTTCCTAAAACAGGCTGACTGCTTGCGTGTGTGTTCTAGTCATCAGCTCCGCCGGAACCCTGCACACCGCACCAGCGTTTGATATCATGGTCAACGGACAATAGTATGTCTCTTGAGAAATAAAGGTTCCGACAACGATTTCTTCGAGACTCCAAGTGACAACTTGTGATATGTGTCATGCCTGACAGCTAAGTGTAGGATAATAATAAGCAATTTTGCCGAGCCACAGCTTGGGAACATCTGGATTCAGATTGAGAGCTTATTTCAACTAAGGATCTATTAGAATCTTAGTGTTTGGCTCAGGACTCCGGACGTGTTTGGCTCAGGGCTCCGGACAGGGAGCTTGGGACTCCAGACAGGGATGAAGTGGTATATCCCACTTCATCTTGGAGTTTAGTTGGAGAACACTAGGGGCAGAGTCATCCCTGAAAGGACATATTCCCTCATATTAGAAGACAATTCCATAAAAAAAACGAGCGGACTAGGACGCACAAGAGGAACGATGTTTTCCTCTGTGTCAGGCAGGTGGGCCATGCCGGTGAGCGGTCAGGCGCCGGTGGGTGGGCAGGCGCGGGTGGCCGGTGACACGCTGGTGGGCTGAAGGACGGCGGTGGCGAGAGCTCGCCCATGGTGGGTGGCCAAGCGATGACGAACGAGGGGCTAGCAGGCGGTCAAGTGCCAGGCAAGGCGTTGCAGGTGGTGAGGCGGATGCTGCGGCCGTCACGCGCCAGCGGTGAGCAGGCGGACAAGGCGGCGATGGGCGGTGGCAGGAACTCACCCGCAGGCGGCCAAGCATGTCACAACGACAACATGAAGACGCAAGAGTAGAAAAGGCGCAGCCTGTAGCTGAAGGCGTATTCCTATATTTATGTAATACATACTGTATGACTGGTGGGATCTGGACACCAGTGGCCATCGAGCCTTAAGACTGCCCTGTTGCGTGTAACGAATTATCGAATATTATCAAACTAAATACGGAAAAAAGCCAGAGAAGCTTTCCTCTGCGCTTGGCCGAATCCGGCGATCCAACTTGATTGCTCGCGTCGCTGTCGATCGCCGACGGCCAGGGGTGACAAGTGGTATCAAAGGCGGTCCTTCCTCGGCAATCCAACCCACCCACCCAAAAACCTACCAATTCGTCTAAACCGGAGGCGGCGGCGGCGGTGTACCAGATCCGGTGACGACCACTTCCTCAGCGCACGGCGGCGGCGTGACGGGACTGCGGGTGGCACCAACTCAAGTCTTCCCCGCACGACGACGCGTCTTCACCTGGGGTTGGGCATCGACAACTGGATCGGCGGCGTTTCCCTTTGTGAGCTCTCTGAACTAGCTCGCTGTATTTTCTCTAGCACAGATCGAGTCAGCAACGAGGGTTGTGGAGCGATTGTTTCCACGTAAAATTCCGTAGTTGCGCTTGATTATCGGTGCGGTGGCGAACGGCGGGAAGAGTCCATCGACTTGGGTTGCGGGACTTGTTTCTGTGTAAAACCCCTCGGTCAATGCCTCTCTTCCAGGTGTTGGGGGATTTGGTGAAACACGCAGTAGAGGAGGTTTCGACCAAACCTGTTGTTTCACCGATTCAAGCTCCGGGATTGCACGGATTGCAGCAACGGCTCCTAAGCAAGTACCTCCTCCTTCGGCACAGACAAAGATCCTGCTGGATCACATGTCTAGGAGCCAGGAGGATGAGAAGAGCAAGTGGGACGATGTCATGGAGAACTTCAACCTCTTGTTCACCAGTATGAATGATATCAGCGTCATTCAACAAGATCTCACAAAGCAACTCCAAGAGAACAATGCCAAGATCGATGCATGTGTTGCTGAGCAACAATTCATCGCAAAGCAAGTCAGAGCCAATGGCCAGGCAGTGGCAGACCTCACTCTCAGGCAGTTTGATGATACTAAAAGTGAGCAGTCGGTTTCAGTGGTGTTTGAGGAGGAAAAACCCATTTGCTACAGACTATGGCAAGGGGAAGGAGGCTTACAAACCATCAACTTCCAAGTCTCACAAGCCACCACACGACTATCATAGCAAGAAGGATTCCCTCCCACATCATACCCTTCCCAAGATGATATTCCCAAACTTTGATGGTACTCAACCCAAGGTATGGCTGACCAAGTGCTCCAATTTCTTCAACATCTACAGCATACCAGAGCATCTATGGGTTCAGGCAGCTTCAATTCATTTGGAGGGAAATGCTGCTAAGTGGTGGGAAGCATATACCATAACCAACCCAACAGTATCTTGGTCGACCTTTTCCACTACCATTCAGGCAAAGTTTGGAGGAGATGATTACAGAAATGCAATCAATGGCCTGCTCACAATCAGGCAAACAAAATCAGTTGAAGAGTATACAACTGAGTTCCAAGCTCTGCAGTATGAGATTGCTATGCATGGGGGCACTTTGGATGATCTGTTTGTAGCATCTACCTATGTCAATGGGTTAAGAGAAGACATCAAAGCCATGGTAGAACCCCAAGTTCCCACCACAGTGGACAGAGCTATAACAATTGCAAAAATTCAACAAAAGATTCTGGACAGAGCTAAGAGCAAGTCACAGAGATATCAAACAGCAAGCAAGGCTCCTCAATTCAGGATAGACAGGCCTCAGAACACTTTAGGACCTCTGTGGAGGGACAAACAGCTGAGGGACTACCGCAAGGAAAACAACCTTTGCTTCCAGTGTGGGGAAAAGTTTGAACCAGGTCATGCAGCGGTTTGCACTAAGAGGGGTAAACCTCAAATCAATGCCATGATTGTTAATGATCTGGACAGGGAATTAAGTGATGACGTCCTAAATGAGTTAGCTATTGACGAAGTACTTACAGAAGACTTCTGTCAACTCTCTCTGAATGCCCTATCTGGCACCACCTCCCCTGATTGTATAACAATTAAGAGTACAGTCAGAAACAAAACAATGTCAATCCTGGTGGATACTGGAAGCACTCATAGCTTTATTAGTGCTCATTTTGTCAATCTCACTAACCTGCCTACTATACCAACCAAAGAACACCGAGTTAAGGTAGCCAATGGACAGGGGATCAATACCTCAGCAAAGGTTCAGCAAGTTCAATGGTACACTCAGGGCCATACCTTCACTCATGATATGATAGTGTTGGACACTCTACCCTATGATGCTATACTTGGTTATGACTGGCTAAGAGCTAACAGTCCTATGACCTGTGACTGGGCAGCTAAAACCTTGCAATTTCAACATCAAGGCAAGCTCATCACTCTACATGGTCTTGCTGATCCTTCACCTCAGCTACATTCTATCTCAGCTAAACAGTTGTACAAGTCCACTAAGGGCAATGATATATGGGCTTATGTGATGCTAGACACTGTGAACAAGGAAGATAGTGTACCCAAATAGCAAAACCAGCCGGCTATGATACAAGATCTGCTAACTGCATATGCTGATGTCTTTAATGACCCACAGCAACTACCACCACATCGAAGCTATGACCATGCTATCCCTCTAGTTCCTGACGCAGTGCCAGTCAACTCAAGACCCTATCATTACAGTCCACAACACAAAACAGAGATTGAGAAACAAGTTAGACAGTTACTGGATCAAGGTCTCATCACACATAGTCATAGCCCTTTTGCATCCCCAGTACTCCTAGTCAAGAAAAAGGATGGAAATTGGAGATTTTGTGTTGATTATAGAAGATTGAATGATTTGACAATCAAAAACATATTTCCCATGCCCATTATAGAGGAGATCCTAGATGAACTAGCTAGTTCCAAGTACTTCACTAAGCTTGATATGAGATCCGGATATCACCAGGTGAGAATGTTACCTGAGGATGAGTATAAAACTGTATTCAAGACACATCATGGGCACTACCAATTCAAAGTTATGCCCTTTGGGCTAACCAATGCCCCAGCAACCTTTCAATGCTTGATGAATCAAGTACTCTGTCCATTCTTGAGAATGTTTGTGATGGTCTTTCTAGATGATATCCTTATTTACAGCCCATCAATTGAGGAGCATGTGGTTCACCTACAGCAAGTGCTAGAAACTCTGAGAGCAAACAAACTTTATCTCAAGCACTCCAAATGCAGTTTTGCATAGCATAGTATAGAATATCTGGGCCACATCATTTCAGACAAGGGAGTGGCCACAGAACCCTCCAAGATACAGGCCATGCTGAATTGGCCAGTCCCAACAACTGTAACTGAATTGAGAGCTTTCTTGGGCCTCACAGGGTATTACAGAAAATTTGTGAAGAAATATGGGTTGATAGCCAGGCCCCTGACAAACTTATTGAGCCTCAAATAGTTTACATGGACTGAACAAGCACAGTTGGCCTTTGACAGTTTGAAAACTGCAATGACAACAACCCCAGTCCTGGCATTACCCAATTTTCAGGAGCAATTTACAGTTGAAACTGATGCATGTCTGGATGGCATTGGTGCAGTGCTCATGCAGAGAGGCCAGCCAATTGCTTATCTTAGCAAGGCATTGAGTGACAAGCATCAACAGCTGTCCATATATGAAAAGAATTTCTTGCCCTCATTATGGTCAGAAAGGTGGAAACCTTATCTCTTGAGATAGGAATTTATCATCCTCACCGATCACAAATCACTGGCATACCTCCAAGACCAGAATCTGCACTCAGAGCTTCAAAGAAAGGCTATGACAAGACTCATGGGATTAAACTTCAAGATTCAGTACAAGCAAGGCAAAGAGAACATTGTAGCAGATGCCCTATCCAGAGTGGCCCATCTCATGCCACTTCAGGCTGTTTCAGTGGTGCAACCCTAGTGGATCCAAGAGATCCTCAATACATATGCTACAGACCCTCAAGCCCAACAACTCCTGACTGAGCTAGCAGTACACAGTCCCAATGATCAAGGTTTTGCATTGGACAAAGGGCTGATCAGAAAGGCAAATCTTATTTGGATCAGTAACAATTCAGCTCTCCAAATAAGACTTATTGAAACATTCCATGCAAGCGCAATTGGGGGACACTCAGGGGTCAATGCCACTTACCACAGGCTCAAGCAACATTTTACATGGAAAGGAATGAAGGCAGATGTTGAAAAATATGTCCAACAATGTGCAGTGTGCCAAAGATACAAAGCACGACTGCAAGACCCTCATCGGTCTCCTCCAGCTCCTTCCCCGCTCCAGAGGGAGTCTGGACAGCCCTATCCATGGACTTCATCGAGGGTCTCCCTAAATGTGAAGGCTGTTCAACAATCATGGTAGTTGTTGACAGATTCACCAAATTTGCTCACTTTATCCCAGTCAAACACCCATACACTGCACATCATATTGCTCAGCTATTCATGGACAACATAGTCAGGCTTCATGGGTTACCAACTTCAATAGTAACTGACAGAGACACAATCTTTGTGAGTGCCTTTTGGAAGCAACTCTTCAAGCTGTACAAAGTCCAACTCCAATTCAGTACTGCTTACCATCCACAAACGGATGGCCAGACAGAGAGGGTCAACCAGTGTGTTGAAATGTATCTACGGTGCTCAGTGCAAGATTCACCTACAACTTAGAAAGCCTGGCTCTCCTTAGCTGAATTGTGGTATAACTCAGCTTTTCACAGTTCCCTGGGGTGCTCACCATTCAAGGCATTATATGGCTATGATCCAAATCTTGGCGCAACACCAGAACCAACAGCTGACACACCACCATCAGTAACTGACTTGATTGAACACAGAGAACTGCACCTTCAATTGCTGAAGCAACGGCTAGAACAAGCCCAGAACATAATGAAGATATTTGCTGACAAGAACAGAACAGATCACACCTTCTCGGTGGGAGACCAAGTCTTATTACGTCTGCAACCTTACACACAGTCCTCGGTCGCAAACCGACCTTTTTCCAAGTTGGCGTACAAGTTCTTTGGCCCTTATACAGTCATGGAGAGGATTGGTAATGTGGCCTACCACCTGGACTTGCCAGCAGAGAGTAAAGTGCACCCAGTATTCCACATATCCCAACTGAAACCATTCCATGCTAACTATACCCTAGTCTTTTCCAAGTTACCCATGTTGACAGATTTGCAGGCGGCTGATGCCGTTCCGGCCACAATTCTGGATCGCCGTCTCGTCCGCAAGGGGAACAACGCCATCACGCAAGTCCTTGTGAGATGGACAGGTTTACCAGCATCTTCAGCAACCTGGGAAGACTATCATGTCATCAAGGCACGCTTTCCAGCAGCACCTGCTTGGGGACAAGCAGAAGTTTCGGTGAGGGGAGATGTCACAACGACAGCATGAAGACGCAAGAGTAGAAAAGGCGCAGCCTGTAGCTGAAGGCGTATTCCTATATTTATGTAATACATACTATATGACTGGTGGGACCTGGACACCAGTGGCCATCGAGCCTTAAGACTGCCCTGTTGCGTGTAACGAATTATCGAATATTATCAAACTAAATACAGAGAAAAGCCAGAGAAGCTTTCCTCTGCGCTTGGCCGAATCCGGCGATCCAACTTGATTGCTCACGTCGCCGGCTATCGCCGACGGCCAGGGGTGACAAAGCAACGATGAGCGAGGCGCCGGCGGACAGCGAGGTGCACGCAGGCACGACACTAGGCAGGCAGGCGGCCCATAACTCTGCCTCAAGCATGGCGTGACTTCTGCATCGATCTCATCGATCTGAGCACGAGAAAGAAGATGCAACTATGTGGATGACATGTGGGTCCCACCAGACAGTGGCCTAACGGATGTTAGACAATGACATATCCTCCCCATCCTAGTCAACTCTAGCCAAACATAAAACAAGGACATCTCGGCTCGATCCCTCAACCGAGCATTGAGATAGAACATTTCCATTCTCAATGTAACACCCTAGCCCAGAGATTAATAGAATTAATACGATATTCGTACCAATAAGTTGCGATTTCTTTTTCGGAAGCTTATTTCTAAAAAAACTCTAAAGTTAAGCGTGCTTGGCCTAGAGAAATTTAGGGATGGGTGCCGACCGGAAAGTCTTTTCAGGTGTGCATGAGCGAGGACAAAGTGCACAGAAAAGACTGGTGCTGGTCTGTGAGGACAATAATAAGCTGACAGATGTAAATGGGCCTGGCCTCGAGGAGGCGGGACGTTACAAATGGTATTAGAGCGGACTCTTGCGGTTTCACAAGCGCGTGTGTCGCAGTTGCGCAGGCATGGTGCGCATGGCACATGCGCTGGCAGTAGACACACTGACGTGACTAAGAGAGGAGGTTATTGGCCTGGGGTTGATCGACGAGGACGTTGATCTCTTAAGGGGGTGAGGATGTAACACCCAGCCTAAGGCTTAATATGATTAATATGATACTCATACCAATAAGTTGTAACTTCTTTTCCGGAAGCTCATCTCCAAAAAACTCTAAAGTTAAGTATGCTTCGACTAGAGAAATCTAGGGATGGGTGACCCAAAAGACTTTGTTGGTCTGTGAGTACAGTATTAGTCCTATTAAAGCTGACAGATGTAAGCAGGCCCGGCCACCCATCTCGAGAAGTCTTCCCGGGTGCACGTAGAAATAACTGGTGTTGGTCTGCGAGGGTAGTATTAGTCCTATTAAAGCTGACATATGTAAGCAGGCCCAACCTTAAGGAGGCGGGACGTGGGATTTGCCACTGCTAAACAAAGAACTACAGATGCGGCTAGAAAGGCTCCTTCGTGCACATCTTCCACTTACCACTTCACATCTTCACCCATAGACACTTAGTGTCCATTCATTTATAATATTTGTCCTCCTTTTTTATCCTTATCCAATTTTGAAATACTAAGTATTATGGACATTAAATAATTTTAAATAAAAAAGTTGTCAAATATAAAATTTTATAACTTTTCTAGATCTATAACTTTGATTTTGTCATTTTGGTCAATTCTTTATCAGATGCCATATTTAAAAAAAAATTATATATGAGAAAATGCAAATGTAATTTTCTTTAAATATACGGCTTCAAATGAAAAGGTTTTCAACTACAAAAATTTTGTAACTTTTGTAATTAACCATGCATAGATGATTTCAAATGAAAAACTTGTCAACTACAAATATGTTTTACTTTTTGATATCTACAATTTTGTTTTGGTCCTTTCTCCATCTGAGGTCATTTGAAATTTTGAATTTGAAATCGATGAAATTCAAATATAGTTCCGATACAGCAGATATCGAGGAAGAACAAGCTAGGTAAAGAAGAAGTGCTAAAGTGCACAGCCACAGTATGGCAGAGAACAGCGGATATCGAGGAACTGGTGTTGTGTTGTTATCTTTGGACAGATGGTTTCAAATGAAAAAGGTTTTAACTACAATGTTATTTAACCTTTTGAGATATATCACTTTCATTTTTGTCGTTTCTCCATCTAAGGTTATTTGAAAAAATTCAGTCAAACGTGAGAAATTAAAACTTAAGTTTTTATGCATAAATAATTTCAAATAAAAAAGTTATCAACTACAAAGTTGCATAACTTATTGAGATGTGTAGCTTCTATTTTGATCATTTCTCCATCCATAGTTGTTTAAAAAAATAAATTTTTATTCAATGTTTGTAGAGGCGGCTAGAAACAATAGCCGAAATGCATTTAGAGGCAGCTTGGTTTGGACGTCCCTATAGAGATGGCGTTTAAATTCTTTGCTAATAAATCTAGCTAATGTCGTACCTACCACCCGACTAACAATTAGCTGGATGGATCAAAGAGTGCCTAGCTTTGTTTTTTAATGTACAATAGTCCAGTAGGCACTCTTCAGAAAAGTAAAAATTCTAATAGTATTAATTTTCAGAAACAAAATATATTGCTATCAATTTGTTATACACTAATCATAATAGATAAGAATAATGATTATATCTAATTAATTTGGTGCTCTATAAATTAACTATGTCTATCATTTTATAAATTGCTACTCCCTCCATAAATTATAAGGCATTTGACTTTTTGACTTCAAATTTGACCACTTGTATTATTTACAAATTTATGCAAAATATCACTTTTTGATGGCTTACTTTATTAATAAAAAATACTATATCTGCATATATTTTTTAAATATAAAACAAGTGATCAAATTTGGGTAAAAAAGTCAAACAGTTTATAATTTGGAACGGAGGAAAAGTATAAATTGCCTATGCATATATCATTACGATATATTAGCAAATATGTTTGTCCGTGTAACCGGGTCACAAAAACTCACATGGCCCTGGCTCATTAAGCATGCCATGTTATAAAGCCTGGACACACTGCCCTCTAGAGTTAGCACACGACATCATTGTTGGACTACACATTAGTAAAAAAAAAGCTTTGTAGTGGCGCTTCTAATCATATTTTTTTACGAGCGTTTTTTAAAACTGCTAGTGTTAGTGGCCAGTGAAAATCAGATTTTGTATTGACGTTGTTTTGACACGATTTGTACATGCTTGCCCAGAATTCATATTTTTCGATTAAAAAATAGCAAGAAAAAAAAAAATTAACCAGGGAGGCCACCGAGTGTAAATTGACCTTGTAGTGTAGGTTTTGTTAAGAAACAGCAACAAATAGGTACTATTTTTAGTGACGGTTTTTGATTTGGTCCAACTTTTTGATTTGCACTAACATCCTTTAATCAAAATAGCCACTATAGAAATAAATACATAGCATCAAGAGAAATTATTTTTATGCTAGTGATAGCGTGTGCAATGAGACTTTAAAGTCTTTTTTTTTTTTAACGAAGGAGACTTTAAAGTCTTAACAATGTAGAAAAAGCGATGTGGCATTGCACCCATCAACGGGAGACGGCTATGGAGGCTGGACATCGGGGGCAGCCGGCCGGGATGGACGCTCCCAGCTGATCAAAGTCGACGGTGTCGACGTCCGGCTGGCTGCCTGCTGTTAGAACCCGTAGATCGACTAGGGAGTAGGATCGGGTACATCATGTTTACAGTATGAAATCAGGGGTTCCTAGAACATGTTACTACTAGATCGGGAAGGAAGAAGACTTGTAGCCTTGTAGGGATCGACTAGCAGTAGATTGGATCGGGTAAATCATGTTTACAGTATGAAATCAGGGGTTCCTAAAACATGTTACTACTAGATCGGGAAGGAAGAAGACGAGTAGGGTTCGTTACCGACCATGATCGCATGAAGTATTAACGGGAGTAGCAGTCGCAGCAGTGGAGGACTCGCCGGTGTTCGCCATGGACGCCGGCGGCTCGAGGACATCGGCGTCGGCTTGGAGAAGAGGGAACGTCGTCAGAGTTGAAGGCGGATGTGGTCGAGATCGACGACGAGAGAGAGTGGACTCGGCGGCGGCTTCTCGTCGCTGGCTGCGCCCCTCTCTGATCGGATTAGGGTTTGTCGGTGGGAAATGCGGCTCGCGGTGAACCTTGTACTGTGAGCCGTCGGCCCCCACCTCTATTTATATTGCGCAGTGCGACAGGGGCCCACTAGCCATAAATGAGCTACGCGCCTCCGATCAGGGCGCGAGGTCAAGGCCCATTAACCGTTGGACCAAACGGAAAGAGAGATCAACCTAACACCTGCGACGCGGGATGGCTCTGCGTCCCCCGCGGCGAGGGTGACAGAGGCCAGCCTCGCCAAGCCGCCGCCGGCGTGCTGCGCCTCGAGGAATGCCCAGGTGGTGTACAAAAGAACCGTGTGGATATTCTATCAAGCAGGCTCCGAATTGAACACGCATAGAGGCACCAATGTTGACACTTGCACACGAACACTGATACTTGCACAATGCTGCTGCCTGCAGTAGTGCAGTGTCACATTGCAGGTAAAGGTTCGCGTGGAAACAACAGCAGAATAGCAGTACAAGAGCTAAATTGTCCTCTTATAGACCAGCACTATTGTGAGTTTGACCCTACACGTATACGTATTAATGAGAGAAAAAAAAACATCAACATATATCTAAAAAATTTGTCACTATGCCTCCAATACTAGCGATACATCACAAGCACGAATAGTGAACTAGTGCTACCTGTCAATAGCAACAGATCATTTGTTGTTGATAATGTCTAGACACCAAGGTAGCAGGCCAGGCACAATCTGCATTGCACCTTCCCTCATTAACTCAATTGCCAATCCTACAGTTATAACCAGATTGTTTCACAATTAATATGGAATGCAAGCAAATTATCAGTTCAGGTGAAAATTGCTTGAGGCTAGCCAATCCTGTATTGCTGAGCTGACGCCAATTACATGATTCGACTCCCACTGTAGAACGCACATGCCGATATCATATCAGTAAAAATTTCAGCTATGCGCTAGTTATACAAGGCAATCTTCAAAATAATAATGCACTGCAAACTGTTTTCCACACACATAATGAGCTTGAGAAACTCACTACTATCCATAATATCTGAACTCTTTATTCAATTCAAGGATGCATGTTTGATGATGATTTCATTTTTTATTTCCGTAATATGGAACTGCATGAGAAATCTAATAGGCACCTCTCTAAGTTAGCTTCCCATCCTTCCGAAGGCTTTGAATAATCGTCCTCTGAAAAAAGCAAGACCAGAAATAAAGATGACAACTGCTTGGCGCTGAAAGACAAAAAAAAAATATGGTCAATATAAATTTCACTCGTATGTTTGTCGCCTGATTCCTGAAAGACAAGAACTTAACCAGACCAATATCACTGCCACGTGAGTTTGTACCCCATGTGAGCATTCTCTCAGCAATGTTTTGCTTCTGGTCCAGGTTGCCGGATGCTTGGTAGTTTAATTTGTAGTCACTCACATCATCAGCATCCATGTGTCCGAAAAAGAAGAGCAAAGCAAAGGTAGCATGACCAAAAGTGAACCAACCCCTTGGACTGCTGCGAAAAACACCATCTGATTTCAAAGTAGCTCGATCTAATTCAAAAATTTCCCCTAATTGAGCACGCCGCGCATATTTTTTTACAGTAGCAGGATCAGAATAACTTACTTCATTAAGTTCGCCACCATATAACTCCACCGTTACGCCTACTTGTTCAACACTATATTTGGATTCTGCTCTTCTAAAAGGAATGCCCGCTCTCACAATTCCCTCTTCATCTACCAAAACTACCAGAAATGTTTCAAAAAAAGTAGGCATACGATGTACAAAAAGCTCATATCCTTCTTTATCTCTAAAGACGAGATGTCCTAACCATCCAACAGCTATGCCATCCCCATTGTCCATTGAGCTTGCTCTAAATAATCTCCCCTTTGCCGGATTATTACTAATATAATCATAAAAGGCTAATTTTTCGGGAATTTTAGACCAAGCTTCTGATAAACTAAAATTTTTGGCTAATCCGTCGCTAACTCTTCGATATATTTCTTGCTGAAAGTATCCTTGATCTCACTGATAACGAGTAGGCCCAAATAATTCGATTGGAATAGTTGCTGATCCATACCACATAGTTCCGGCAACTACGAAAGCAGCAAAAAAACAGCAGCGATACTACTGGAAAGTACGGTTTCAATCTTGCCCATACGTGACCCTTTGTATAAACGTTGAGGCGGATGGACACTTAGATGGAATAGGCCACATCCTCATTTTTCTCACCGTGTACTGGTGGGCTCCCTAAACAACACAATTTAGTAAAGATAAGATTCCGCCTGGTTTGAAGCCAACAAATTTCACTCTTATTCGCTGCTCTAGGCGGCAATGTAACACAAGTCAAACACTGAATTATTATTACTTACTCCTAGCGATTAAAATGCAACTACCTGATTGGTTTCAATAGCAGCAAAAGAACATGTAACCCATGGAAATAGCGGAGGTTGGCATACCCTTGTGGCGCTTGTCCACACGGTCTTGCACTGCGGGGGCCTCAGTGCCGTCTTTGCGCTCGTACTCGTAGCAGGGGTGGCACACGGGGAAGCCACAGACGTAGCAGGAGGTGAAGAGCACCTCCGTCAGCGTCTGCAGCAGATCTGAACACAAATAACCAAAAATAGCTAGTTAGGGTTCGAGTGCTCAGATTTGCACCACAACCGGAAGGGTATAGGAAGGTGAGCTGCACCCTGGTCATGAACGACAAGGAAGAGGGAGGGCGAACCGGCAAGAATGATCCTATCGGCCGCTCGCGGGGGCTACCGGCCGCTCATCCGCTCGGCGACCACGGCCGCGACTATGCGCGACTGCGAGCGTGGCGGGGACGGTGCACGAGCGCGAGCATGTACGAATGCTTCCCGATCGACGCAAACGGGATGATCGCAGCAGTGGCGGCAGTGCGTGGCAAGGTCGAGCACTAGTGGCGATCGGAGCAGGTGGTGGCATAGTTTCACTATAGTAGGCATCTACTTTGCCGGATGCCTCGGGCACTTGGCAAAGGAGCTTTTGCACTCGGTAAATAGGTCACGACATAGACCTTTATGGCAAAGACCTCTTTGCCGAGTGCCGAATATCAGACACTCGGCAAAGGCTTTGCCGAGTGGCACGCGGCTCTTGGCAAAGAGTTTTGGCTGTCACACCCAAGGTGACGGTGACGGCCCCTTTGCCGAAAGTGCCACGTGACGGCTCTCGGCAAAGCCGAGTGCCTGCGTCCGGCACTCGGCAAAGCCTATTTTTATTTTTTTTAAAAAAAATTCTTTGCCAAGTGCCTGCTCCGGCTCTCGCAAAGGCTTTTTTATTTTTTTAAAAAAAATCTTTGCCGAGTCCCATGATCAAGGCACTCGGCAAAGGTGGGCAAAAAGTGAATTTTTTTTATGTTTTTTACATTTTCATCTAAACAAATATATCACAATCAACCGCCAACACAAGTATCATGAGTCTAAAGTCCATAGTCCGAATTACAATGTCTAAAGTCCAAATTACAAAGTCTAAAGTGCATAGTTCACAAGTTTATTATATCACAAAGTTCACAATTCCAAGCTCATGGTGGCGGTCCGGGTTGAGATGGCCCAACGTGCGATCCCGGCGACGATCTGGGTTGGGATGGCTCAGCGTGTTATCCTAACAACCCTCCGTAGTGGTTAGATGTTGCCCCTGATTGATGTTGCACAAAAGAGAAAAGATTGCACATGAGGGACAAGATAAATATTTAAGTAGTTTCAAGATGTGAACAAAGGTGTTTCTGTTAGTTTCAAGCTGGAATTCTAGATATTTACTACTAAGACTAGCACCGCCGCCACCGCCGCCACCACAAACACCACCATATCACCACCACCACATCACCACCGCCACCAACAACACCACATCACCATCACCACTAACACCACCACATCACCATCACCATCAACACCACTATATCACCACCACCATCACATCACCATGACCATAACATTTATAGTCCAATAGGTTTCACTAGGTTTGACCCTAAGCATGAGCATAGAAAGTAAAACATTCGTACTCATATTCACCAGAGTAGAATCAGGACCATATGAAGGTGGAGGTGGAGCAATCAACTGTTGTGGGATCGCCCAATCTTGTTGTTGCGCTATTTGCTACATGAACTTGATCATCTCTGCCACCTACCACTGATCATATGGTCCCACTGGGCCTCCAAAGCTTGTAGCCTCTGTCGCTCGGCCTCCCGCTCGGCCATCTCGGCCTCTTTTGGGCCCGCAATTCCTGCACCTCGGCCTATAACATTTGACCCCAATATTTCAATAATGTAGAGCGACGGTATGTAAAAGTCAAATAATGACAAATGAAACTAGAATACTTACCTAGAGTGCCGACACCGCGGTCGCCCATTGGCATATGGGCACACTAGAGCTCGTGCTCGCTGCTCAGATGTGGTTCAGAGGAGAAGTAGAGGCCATGTCGAGGATGCCATCGCCAATCCAGAATCGCCCATGCTTCTTGCCTTGCCCCACCCTCATCACAAGCTGAGGATCAAAGCGCTCCTCGATGCTCGGATCGTAGTCCGGCCCATGGACTGACCTTGCCGCCTCCATGTATGCAGTGAGGCGGGTGTAGACGCTGGAGTTGGTGTACGCCTCGGGTGGGGCATTCGTATTGTATTGGATGTCTGTCGGTCGTCGCCTTGCCCATGTGGGCCAGAGCACATGCTGTGAGTTAGAAATCGTGCAGAATTGAGCGTGGCTGGATTAGAGAAATAGTGGAGGCGTACATATGCTTTTGCATATTTGTTGAGGCTGCGGCTGCCCTGATGGTGAGGTACACCTAGTATCTGCAAACGCCTATTGTGAGCCTCGTCGTGCTTCTTTTGACAGTCCTTGTTCAACCAAGTGTTCACAATAATGGCCCAGCAAGAGAGGTTAACTATACCTAGGGTTACGCGATCTACAACAATGATAAGAAAGAGAGGTTAATTCAGGCTAGCGGGACAGTGGCGAGTCGATGCAATGGCGAGGCGATGCAGTGTAGGCAAGATGACAGCGCCGACAAAGACGATCGCGGTCGCCTAGCTACTCCAACAACCCCTTCTGACGGGTCCTACTCCGCAAAAGAAGAAACATAGCACTATAAGTTGAAAATTGGGGCAGAACCTCCTCTGTACGGGGAGGTTTCTAAAACCTACAAGAAAAATGCAGGCACGATGACCGACATCCACATTTCTAGCACTATGGCCCACACATCAATAATTCCAGCACGAAAGCCATCAACAACATAAACGGCACAATGGCTGACAACCGGATGGCTTTACCTTCTCCGGCGAGGGGCCAGGACGACGACTTGGACGAACGGCGAGGGGCAAGGACGATGGAGTCAACGAATGCCTGGACGACATGGACTGTCGTCGGGCTGAGGTCCTTCTCCTCCTCCCTTCCCTTCCTCTCCTCCTCCTCCCTTCTCCTTCTTCCTCCTCCTCCTCCCCCTTCTTCTTCCTCCTTCCTCCCTCCTCTTCCTCCTACCTCATCCTTCTCCATACTGGCCGGCCGAGGGCGCGCGGCCCGCCGGCCGAGGAGCGAGGACGGCGCGAGGCGGGTGGCGCCTGGCTGCCGGTGCGACCGTTGGGAAGGCATGGGGCCATGGCGGGTAGCGCGGGCCGCCGTAGAAGAATGGAGGCGGCGAGGCACGGGCGGCCGCCGGCGGGAGGGGGCGGCGGCAGGCGGTGGGCGCCGCGGGAGAGAGGTGCTGGGCGATGGCGGGAAGGCGCACGGATGCATGGGGAGGCGGGCGAGGCGGCTATGGTCTGGCAGTGGTGAGAAAGCAGGCGAGTGCACGCCGGAGAACGAGGATAGGGTTGGAGGGACGGGCCTTGGGCCCATTTTTCTAGCTCGGTTTTTTTATTTTTTTAAATTCTTTGCCGAGTGTTGTGGGCCCGATAGTCGGCAAAGGCCTTCTTTGCCAAGTGCCAAGCCAGGCACTCGGCAAACTATTTTTTGTGTTTGGCCCCAATTTTTTTACAGCCTGACTACAGTAGTTACAACTATACATGTTCCAATTTGGAACTTTTTTATGATTTTTTGCTATATTTCTTGAATTTATTTTGCCTACTTGAATTTTTATTGAAAAAGTAAATTTGAACTGTAGGTGCACAAAATAATATTAATTTTGCTTACTTGAACCGGGTTTTGTTGTAAACGAACGGGCCCTTAGGCTGTGCTGCCAGTATAGGTGGCGGATAGTATAATTAGAATGTTTAACTAGTTATATCTTTTAAACAAAAATAATACTAAATAATCATACAGTAATACATATGCACGAACATTTAACAAGACTAATTTTATCATAAAAATTATCAGTTAACTAGAACACGTTAATTATCATGCACATCAACTTAGTTGATCATAATGACTAATTAACAATTCAACATACAGTTCAGATCGAAGTCAGTACGCATGCAAGAAGTTTAGATCCAAGTCAATTTGCAACAGCAAAAATTGACGCTGCCTAAGATATAATATCATGTCACTCACTACTTGATTAGCATGACAGTCTCTAGCGTAAGCAGGAAATAATTTCATGTTATTTGTATCTATCTTTGCTAGTCATTAATTTGGTGTCCATCTATCATGTGTTACAGCAGACTGTGTATCTTTTTTTTGGGATGTATATATATATATATATATATATATATATATATATATATATATATATATATATAATGACCCCAGTAGCATCTATATTATTTGTGTGCTCGATATACTATATTCATTCATTGGGGAGATGAATACCAAGAGGCCGGTGCTGGTTCTCCTTGTCATTCTCTTGACATGCTTCGCGTTCGCCGTGAACTGTAGTAAGTTCACCCTAGCCTATCATTTGATTTGTATTTTTGAGGAAAAGCGTACATGATGTGATGAAGTGCACCGATTGCAGGCATAGGTGGTGACGTGGAGACATCAGCAGACGATGGTCTCCGGCGGCCATGGGATGGAGAGAAGATGGACGAGAATAACAAGTTTCACATCGTATTGTGTGTGATATCTACGTGTCCTACTGGTGGCATCTGTTTCTGCTGCCAGACTTTACCAAATAAGCCGTGTTTCAGAATTCATCGTGATTGCTTGCGCGTGTGTCCCAATGATCGGCTAGCTCCACGGAGTCCCCCTACACACCGTGCCATCGCCGATGTCATCGTCAACGGACCACAGTAGGTCTCTTGAGGAAGGTTCCGACCTCAATTTCTCCGAGTGACAGTCTGTGATATTGTAATATAGGCTGGTCAGTGTAGGATAATAAGAAGCAACTTTACCATGCAATAATATGGATGAAAACATCCGGATTCAGATTCAGAGCTTGTTTCAAATTAAGGATCTATTAGAATCTTAGTGTCTGTTTGAATCACTAACCCAAGGGCACGCTGGCACGCTGCCACGTGCTTAGCTGAGCCTCGTCAACCGCAGCAAGGAGCGCTCACGTGCACACGGCACGGTCGGGACGGCAAAGCGCCGAAACTTGGGAGGCGCTCCACCTTGCGGTCTCTCCCGTGCAAGTAGACAGGCTTCTCCTGTTTTTCTACTGCTGGTTAGGTCTGCTAGCTTAGATACTTCCTCCACCTCAATTTATCACACGTTTTTTATACTAACTTTGGCCACTTGTTTTATTTAAAAAATTTTGCAAAATATTACTCTCTTTATTTTTTAATAAGTGTCACATTTAGTTTGTCCTAAGTCAAATATTTCAAACTTTGACCAACTATTTTTAAAAATTCTTATAGTTTCATTATATATGAATTATATATTATGATAGTATTTCTCATGATAAACCTAAAAATATTAATTTTTAACATGAAACTATATAATTTTTTAAAAAATTAAGGGCCAAAGATACATAAGTTTGACTTAAAAGAAATCAAATGTGACACTTATTAAAAAAGCAGGAGGGGGTACTTCTTTAGTCGTGACTTGCTTTATCAATAGAAATCCTTCAAGAATGACTTAAATTTGACTATATTTGTATAATTTTAAGACGAGTGGTCAAACTTAGAATAAAAAAATAAATGTCTTATAATTTGGAATGAAGAAAGTATGTATCATTCCGATTCCTCTTTACATCAGTGCCATGTTCATGTCCAAAAAGGATTACAGGGTTCTTTCAATTCAGGGACGGATCCAGCAGTGCAACGGGAGGGGTTCAAGCGCCCCCCCAACCCTAGAGCTCCTCTAATTTTTTTTTGTCATGGTTGCTTTGAAAAGGGGAGGCTAGAGGTTGAAGATTTCAACTTTCGCTCCTCCAAACTTTTATCCATTACCTATGTGCTTATATGGGTTTAATTGGTAAAATGGCCACCTCTATATTTTGTTCTAGGGCTCTAGGCTCCACTACTACTCCCTTGGTAGGCAACAATGACATGTTTCAGAGTTGCCACAGCCATCTTCCGGACTGCTGTTATTGGTCTGTCCACAGCCGCATTTTCCTACACTGTCCCAGCATCGGATGTGAACTATACATAGCCAATG
The DNA here is from genome assembly GCA_015844335.1 of Chrysopogon serrulatus. Lineage (NCBI taxonomy): Eukaryota > Viridiplantae > Streptophyta > Magnoliopsida > Poales > Poaceae > Chrysopogon > Chrysopogon serrulatus. The sequence continues at coordinate 51,644 of JADLZL010002323.1, read as the reverse complement.
ATTTTAATATTCTTTGTTAAAAGTATAACAATTGTGGTTCTCACTGTTCCCTGTGCGAGGTTTCTGAAGATGGTGTGGTTGCTACAGCTCATCTAGAACGCGCCTAGGCTGATCTACGACGTGGCACAACTTTTCTTCTAGGTTCCTCTGCCACCAAACCGCATGCTTTTCTCTGCGCTGGTCGTCACGAGTGGGTAGGTGCAAACAATCATATATCACGGCTATCCGTTGTTCTTCATTGGTTTTCTAAGAGTAATGTGTATATATGTATATATACACAGGCGACAATGTCGGTGCTGTTTACAGCCGTCTCGAGGGCCACCAGGGTGCTGGTGTTCTTTCAGGTAGACACCAGGGCGTGCTGGTCACAGACGTCGATGTACTTCGTCCCTTGCAGCTACTGGCACAATGCCTCCGGTACGCTCACCTTGTACGCATGGTTCTTCAGTGCCATCGTCTCGTCCTCATTTTTGGCTCCGTGCCTCCATCGCCGATCTCCATCACTAGCTAGATCTAGGGTAGTATTCTTAAGGTTGATGTGTGCTTTTGCTTTGGTTTGAAACTTCGAGCTAACTGTAGTGTCCTTTTTTAGCCCTTAGGGACATATGCACCTACCCAATGCACCATTGGATGTGCATTGGGAGGTGCACACTATAGATAGAGATTTTCTCACTTTTGCAATGCATGCAGCCCATAGCCTGAATAAGCTACACGTGATAGAAGTGGTAATAGGTGCATGCACTAGTAGCTACGTTGTATAAACCTAATGATCAGTAAAGCCTAAAGAAAAAAGTTTGCCAATTTCAAACTTAATGTGACTTCCTTAAATTGAAAAAATAAAGTTCCTACATGTTTTCCTTTAGTGATCAGTTTTCTCAAATACCTCAAGATTTAAACCCATCCATGTTAGTTTGGAGCAATGCTTGGACACAGCCACCCCTCTAAGGCCTTGTTTCAATGCTATCGTCGTGTGTGGAGGCGAGCTCCCAGTTTGAGCCATGCTCTAGGAGGACCTACTTATGCACCTAATTTTATGGACAAAATCGAATGCACATTATATGTATATCATGACTGATGAGCTCAAAAAATACTACAAAGGCCATGGATTCTTAAAAGGAGTGGCAAGTTGATGCAATGCCAATGGAAAAAATTTGAGTTAGAGGTAGCGTGACTGAGGAGATCGACAGTGGGCAAGCCTGGTTCAACCAAAGCTCACGGCAGCGCTGCAGTGTGAGAGAGGGAGAAAGAAATGACTGGGTGGAGGCAGGGTTAGCGTACGAGGCCACATGCTTGCTCTATATATGGCTAAGAAGAAACTATTGGAGATGGTTCATGGACATTAATGGCATTGGTAGATTAAGGCTATTAAGACCTCCACTTTGGTGATTGAAGGAGCAGGAGTGAAGAGGGGTGCTAGTGAAGCATAGCGGTGGAGTTGACTTAGTGACTAAGGAGGTGCCAAATGAGCCTGAGTCCGCCATGAATGGAGGAAGATAGAGCTAGATGGAGGTGGAAAATGACTCGACATGTGAGCCCCACTAGCATTGAGTGGCAGAGAGGGTGGAGGTCACGGTAAGCCGGCCTGCAACGTCAGAACAAGGTGTAGCCCAGCGAGAAACGAACGGAGCAAGGGAGAGGACATGTGAGCTGGCCTGAAAATGGCCTGAGAGAAAGTTGCAGGCCAAAAATGAAAATGAGGGAGGAGGTCTTTTGTGGGCTGTAGACTTTGGGTTCCAACCCGAGTTGGGCCAATTTAGATGCCAACGTATGCCCTCTATTTTTTTTAGTAACGCTTTCAAACTAAAAAAAATACTCATCTTGACCAAAATTGGTCTAAGGGTGATGATTAACAATGATTCATCAACCATAAAACCATTTGTTTTACATAATATTTGTTGATTTTCAACTTGTTTTGCAATAACTTAAAAACCATCTTTGATAGTAAGAACTATAACAAGGTCTTGCAGATTCTTTTGATTTGTTGATTTTCCTCTTTATTTCTCCTCTTTTCATTTGCATGTCATCTAAGGTGGCCAAAATACCCCTAGAATGACTGGAAACACTGATCCACCCCCAGGTTGTCCCATCTCAACTCCACTAGCTAGCTTGCCTTGTCATGCCGCACCACCCAATTTTTATGCAGCAGCCCACCATATACCAGACACCACCACTACCCTAACGCTGCCCCGCCCAACACGGACATCGCCAAACTGATGATGACACCTCTTGTATGGACCAGAGTGCCGGCTTGCCTCTTCTTGCAGGTGTAGGGTGTCCAGCCGGCAGGTGCGAGCCAAGTGAGAGGCCTCCGTGGGTAAAGGGATGGCTTCGAGCATGGAGGGTACGTTTGTGGTGACGACAAGGAGGTGTTGGCAACATCCAAGGTTGGGCAGTGGCGAATCTAGGATAAACTAGCATTGGGGTCAGCCTGGATTTAGAGCCGTAACTATATAGTTGATACCTGATAATATTCTAATAGACTTACACTATGCATAAAAATTATATTGCAAACAATAAGCATACATATATAGAGATAAATGTATCTGTAACATAATGTGAAAAAATTGTTAACAATAGTGCGCACCTCTTATAATTTCACCCTGCGTGTACGACCATTCATATTCTAAAAATGAACTATGATATCATCATTTGGAATTGCATCAAGAAATTCTTGTTCCACGAAGCACACGACACAATCATTCATAAATCCATCGCCCATGCGGTTCTGTAGATTTGTCTTGACAATTTTCACTACTGAAAAACATCTTTTCACTGATGCTGTCACAATTGGAGTTTGAGGAGCCGGTATACCAAAGTAAAAGAAAGATTTTTATTTGTATCAACCATCAGTTTACCTAGCTCAGAAATAGTGGCCACTTGGGCAAATCTAGCATCAGCTCGCACATTGTTGATGTAAGTATTAAGCTCAATAAAAAGATCATCTAGGTCCGTTGAATCAAAATCATCAGGATATGCCTTAGCTAATTTCATCAAACTCTCTCTTTTGAATGCATCAAAACAATTCTTTGGACTAAAAGCAACAATATTGGTAAGCAATTCAGAATTTACCTCGGTAAAACGATCATCAAATTCTGCAAGCTGTAGGTCAATAACCGGGTTCAAGCAATCATATCTGTAGTGTTCATAGTTGGTGCGGTTGGTCTTTTTCCTTGGTTTGTGCCTATCAATGTACTCTTGGTCTAGGTCTAACTTTGGGATGTCATGTTGCTCACAAAAAGATAGCACAGAACTGAGTAAGGGATCCCAACCATCATCCCTAATTTGCTGAAATTTTTGTTTTGTTAACTGCACCTCTAACATAGCCTCTAAGATGTCTTTATCTTTCCTCTGTAATGACAATGACAAAGAATTTGTATGTCCCAATATACGCAACATTAACTGCAAGTGGAACACAAAGTCAAAATCCTTGAGATAGTCCATGAGGCCACGAGCGAGCTTGAAGTCTCTTAGCATCAGTGGGACCTTCTTTTTCAACATATTGGAGCACTTCAATAACATCAAGAAACAAACTGCTTAGCCTTTTAAGAGTTCTATAATGAGAGGACCAATGGATGTCACCTGCTCTTTGAAGTGATTATGCTTGATTTAATCCTGTTCCAGTACTCAGTTGTCCACTGCCTATTTCTTTAGCAACTCTCTCTTGTTGACTTTCTCGAATCATATCCTTCCTTTTGCAAGAGGCTCCAGCAACATTAATCAATAGAGATACCATGTCAAAGAAATCACTAATATCATCATTCTTTTTCGCTACTGCAACAATGACTAATTGCAATTGATGAGCAAAGCAATGGATATAATATGCAAAGCTGTTTTCTCTCATTATTAAAGCTCTCAAACCATTAAACTCTCCTCTCATGTTACTTGCTCCACCATAACCTTGGCCTCTAATTTGTTTTATGCTCAATCCATACTTACCAAATAGTCTATCGATGACAGATTTGAGACATGAAGCTGAGGTCAGCCGGCCCTGTTCATTCCACGACATCCACCCCTGAGGTTGGGCATGCCCAAACCCTAGTTGGTACTGAGCCAGGACCAATTTATGTCATAGATACCTGGGGTAAAAGAAAAGAGGAGAAGGAAAAAAAGGAAAATGAGATGAAAACCCTCAAACCAAAAAAAATCTACAAGTCCACAGTACTATCTTGAAAGGCACCCAAATTGAGTGCTAAAAAAAAAGTAAGGCATGTGGATTGATAATTAGATATCAAAATTTCTCAATAGAAAATAAGATTTGTGGGATGTCTTTTTTTTTTTTTTTTTTACAAAGTACTACACTTTCTTGATTTTTATGGTCTTTGTTTGTAGTTTGGGAATTAGTGTTTTTGTTTCCTTAGAAAAAGAATGGAAAAGAACAAAAAAAATATATACGCATCTATGCGAGGCATCACTATGCCATAGAAAGTGCACATTCCAACTTGTCCTTTGTTCACCAGAAATGATATGGAACGGGAACGAAATAATTACTGGTATATGTTCTAGTGTTTTGTGAGTGAGTACATCTCATTTGAAAAAGAAGACAAAAAGAAAGAAGGATAAGTTTTTTGAAGCCCTCAAAAATTGGATCCACAACTCTTATTATTCCGAGCTGAAGAGAAACTTGTCGGGTACCAAAAGTATGGCCCCCAAATTAGTCACGAAAATAAGCCCAACAAACACAAAACCAGGCCACACAGTGACAAAACACGGCCCACTAAGGCCCAGCGCACTGCACACCGTCCCGTCCGAGCCCTCCCCGGCCGAGGCCTCGGACGGGCGCTAACTTTCCGTCTCGTCCGAGCCCTTCCCGGCCGAGGCCTCGGACGAGCGCTAACTTTCCGTCTCGTTCGAGCCCTCCCCGCTGAGGCCTCGGACGGGCGCTAATCTTTCCGTCTCGACCGAGCCCTCCCCGGCGAGGCCTCGGGACGGGCGCTAACCTTCCCGTCTTGTCCGAGCCCTCTCCGCCCGAGGCCTCGACGGGGACGGCGCTAATCCTCCGCCCCGCCCGAGCCGTCCCCCACCGAGGCCTCGGACGAGTCTTCGCTTTCCGCCCCGAATCCCTCGCACCTAGGCCTCGGACGGGCCGCGCCGCCCTTCCCCCGGTCAAACCAGAACTCGACTTGACGTATGTCGGCCGCCCACCCTTCTACAGTCCTTGTCGGGGATAAGGCCATCCCCTGGGTGGGATGGAGGTCATCATATCACTACTTGCACCCACGCTCAGTGTTTCACCACCCCCGCGGTGGTGTGTCTTTGACCGCCACCAGTGGGGGCACTGTTCGTCCCAACTTGCATGCCAGGTCTCATCGCCGAAGCTCCGAGAGGATGGCCGCCACGCCAAGGGCCGTCATCCAGTATCACCCTCCGTACGGGAGTCAGGTCGGCTGGGACGCTGGTCAAATAACAGTACCACCCGGGTTTTCTGAGCCCGGGATGGGCAGCGATTGCCCCGATGACGGCTCTCTCCTGTGCCAACTGCCCCGCGTACGGCAGTAGGCTCCGAGGCCCTCCGAGCCTCGGAGCCGGAGGAAGTCAAAGCTACAGCGCGCCGCAGGAGTCAGATACGTCTCCCCCGGCTTCTCCATCAACTTCTACAGGGGCAGCCGCTCTCTCAGTCGTCAAGATAAGGGGACGCGACTACTCACAACTGCGGCCAGGCTCTACAGTACTGGCGCCCATTCCGGCGGCCTCCGAGGCCTCGGATCAGGAAGGAGAGGCGCTCACGGCCTCTTCCACTCACACGCCGGCACTTTATGTAAACCTTGTTCACCCCTTGCGGCTATAAAAGGGGAGGACCGGGCCCCCTCTAGGGCAGACGAACATAAGCAACCTTAAGCCCTTCCACGCACACGATATTGGCACTTGCCACGATCACTCACGAGACTTGGGACCAGCTCCCTCTCCCCACTCGCTTGTACACCCTACCTACAAGCACTCAGGTGCAGGATAATACAAGCCTCCCTTGTGTCCTTCTTGCACACCTTCTGGGGTTGGGAACACGCACCAAACATTCACTAGTCGGTACTAGGACCGCCAGTTTTAGCACCGACAGTTGGCGCGCCAGGTAGGGGCCTGTGCGTGTTTTCGCCTTCCTTCCTGCCAAAACTCCGGAATGGCCAACCACCGCGACGAGGCGTCTCCGAACGTTCCCCGCCCCCAACTTTCTTCCTGGGCACGGCCCGGCTGGAGCTGGGCACCGTGATCCGGTTCGGGGATCTCGAGTTCATGTCGCTGGGCACCCAGTACGACATGGTGCTCCTTCCGTCCAGGGCCCAGGAGTTTCCCGACGAGGCTCCCCAGCAGCCAGATCATGGGCCCAGCCAAGAGGAGGCGCCGTAGCGCGCATGCCCGCCATACTCGGCAGGCGCGTCGCGCCGCCAGGGACCTGGAGGAGGATCTGGCCGCGTTGCATTTAGAAGGCATAGGCCGCCCTAATGCCTCGCGTTCAGCTCCACCACCATCGCCGTTCGGCCTCACCAACGCCGCCTCCACGTACGCGTCATTGGTCTCCACCAGCTTGGGAACCTATGGTGAGGTCCCTGGCCACCAGCTGCGCTTCAACCAGGATTCAGACACGTCTGATCTAGCCACGTCCAACCTCGATCTCGAGGAACACCGGACTAGATGGGCAGGAGTAGATAACTCCGGGTCCCGCTACGTCCACGCGATACGGCGCTACCTGGAGGCCACGGAGCCCCGTGGGTTTATGCCGGCGCATGCGTACGCCTTCGGGTACCCCGACTCGAACTCGCCGGACGACATGTACGACCCGACCCGCGAGTGCTTCCACGTGGAGATCGGTGATCTCGGCGGCGGCGGTGACGGCAACGACGACGGCGACCAGGATCGCAACCCCAGCACGCCGCAATGCCGGCACCGGCAAGCACAACGCCTCAGGACCTAAGCGCGTCCCGGCCCATGGGCCAGGAGTAGCAGAACCGCCGCGCATGGGTCCCCCGAGAGCCTGCGATCCAGTGGCTACCCCCTAGGGGCCTCGGCGCCCACCATCGAGCAAATTCGGGAGCTCGGGGGATAAGCTTGAGCACGACCGTCTTCTGCTACGGCAGAAGATAGGCGCACGAGCGTGGCGCCACGCGCGCGCAACCCGAGCCCCGCCGCCCGACAACGCACCCGCGACGTCAACCGGAGGATCGTCAACGACGAAGGAGGGGAACGTCCCCCATCTTCCAGCGTGCAAGCCAGAACGTCGCGGCGGCGGCCCTTCTCCTCCGAGCGATGCCGGAGCCGTCCACTCCGGAGGGGCGGTGGATTCGAGATGAGATGCGGGGCTACATCGAAACCGCTGCTGTCCAACAGGCCGAAAGCTCGGCCTCCCGGCATCGGGCACAGAGGGACGAGGAGGACGTGGTACTCCCTCGCCGCGAACGAGAAGCCTCGGTCCATCAAGATCTGTCGCAGAGGCCGGTCCGCGAGCGCATACAGGACAACCGCGGCAGCCTCGACGATGGCGACGCACGCAACGTCATCAACAACGCCGCAAGAGAAGCCGGAGCACGGGCCGACGCGACCGCCAGCCACGCAGAGGCGGCAGGGCACGACGCTGACGAGGACCGTGACGATGCTGACCCCCTGTGGCCTCGCGGCCTTCAGCCGGGAGATCCGTAACGCCCGGTTCCCTTTCCGTTTCCGCCAGCCGGCCAACCTCACCAAGTACTCGGGAGAAACGAACCCCGAAGTGTGGCTCAACGACTACCGCCGCATGCCACCGGGTGGCGCGGACGACGACCGGCTCATCATCCGCAACCTTCCGCTTCACACTGGCGACTCGGCGCGAGCTTGGCTGAGCACCTCCCGCCCGCACGATCCGCGACCGGGTCCGATCTGGTCAAAGTTTTCGTGGGAACTTCCAGTGGCACATACGTGCGCCCGGGAACTCGTGGGACCTCCGCGGTGCCGCCCAAAGTCCGACGAGTCATCGCGGGATTTCATCCGGCGCTTCTCGAAGAAGTGCACCGAGCTGCCCAACGTGCCCGGCACTGCCATCATCAGGCGTTCCTTGACGGTACCACCTGCAAGGAACTCGTCCCACGAAGCCGGGCCGGAGGATGCCGACCACCGCCAACGAGCTGTTCGAGGTGGCGACCAACTTCGCCCCGGCGGGAGGCGGTGGGAGCGATCTTTCGCAACGGCAACGACAAAGGAAAGCGGAAGGAAGGCGATGCCGAGGGGGACGCATCCCGCAACCCCAAGAAGAACAAGAGGAACAAGCGGAAGGGGAAGAAGGGCAAGAAGGAGGCGGACTCTGAGGACGACATTGTCGCCGCGGCCGACCGCAAGGCCCCCCGAGGCCCCCCAGGGCCCGGGGCGTTCGACGACATGCTCAAGAAGCCTTGCCCATTCCACAAGTTCCCCGTCAAGCACACCATGGGGGAGTGTGACTTGGCGTGCCGTTTCTACCAGAAGCCGAGGACAAGAAGAAAAGGGAGGAGAAGCACAAAGGCGACGAGTTCCCCGAGATCGACGACGTCTTCATGGTCATCGGAGGACTACCGGTGAACCTCACCCCGCGCCAGATTAAGCGCGAGCACCGCGAGGTCTTTTCGGTGTGCCCAGCCACTCCACAGTACCTGGCGTGGTCCGCCGACGCCATCACCTTCAATATCGACGACCATCCGCTCCACGTGCCAAACCCGGGGCGGTACCCGCTCGTTGTCGACCCCATCATCGGCAACGTGCGGCTCACCAAGGTGTTGATGGACGGCGGCAGCGCCCTCAACATCCTCTACTCCGAGACCCTCAGCCTGCTAGGGATCGAGCGGTCACAACTTCGACCCAGCAGCTCCCTCTTCCAGGGCATAGTGCCAGGCAAGCGTGCCTGGCCCCTCGGGCAGATCGACCTTCCGGTCTTCTTCGGGACGCCATCGAACTTTCGCAAGGAAGTCATCACCTTTGACGTGGTCGACTTTAGAGGAGCCTTTCATGGTATCCTCGGACGTCCCACGTACACAAGGTTCATGGCCGTCTCCAACTACACCTACCTCTTGCTCAAGATGCCGGGCCCAAACGGCGTCATCACCGTCGGCTCCTCCTACGAGCACGCGTTCAACTGCGACGTTGAGGCGATCGAGCACGCCGAGGCCATGGCGGTGTCCGAGGCGCTCGACGCCAAGCGCCACGCCGGCACCTTTGAGCCGTCCGACGGGGTGAAGGAGGTCCCGCTGGATCCCGCCTCTCCATCCGGCAAGGCGGTGAAGATCTGCGCCTCCCTCGACCCCAAATAGGAAGTTGTGCTCATCAACTTTCTCCGTGCGAACATTGACATCTTCGCGTGGAGTCCCTCGGACATGCCAGGCATTCCGAGGGATGTTGCCAAGCACTCCCTTGATATCAAGGCCGGATCCAAGCCGGTGAAGCAGCGTCTGCGCCGATTCGACGAGGAGAAGCGCAGAGCCATCGGCGAGGAGGTGAACAAGCTCTTGGAGGCCGAATTCATCAAGGAAGTGTTCCATCCCGAGCGGTTGTCTAATCCTGTACTGGTTAGGAAGAAAAGTGGGAAGTGGAGGATGTGTGTAGACTACACTAGTTTAAATAAAGCATGTCCGAAAGTTCCCTTTCCTCTATCACGCATCGATCAGATAGTCGACTCCACTTCAGGGTGTGAACTCTTATCCTCCCTTGATGCCTACTCCGGCTATCACCAAATCAAGATGGAGTCCAACTAGCTCGCGACTTCCTTCATCACCCCTTTTGGCATGTACTGCTACGTGACGATGCCCTTCGGACTCAGAAACGCCGGAGCAACGTACCAACGGTGCATGCTCGGCGTCTTTCGGAATCACATTGGAGAAACCGTGGAGGCCTACGTAGACGACATAGTGGTCAAGACCAAGAAGGCTGGCGACCTCATCACCGACCTTGAGATTGCCTTCCGGTGTCTCAAGGCGAAGAGTGTCAAGCTCAATCCTGAGAAGTGCGTCTTCGGGGTCTCCCCGAGGCATGCTCTTAGGATTCATCGTCTCCAAGCGCTGCATCGAGCCCAACCCGAGAAGGTGATCAAGTGACCAGTATGGGGCCAATCAAGGATCCGAAGGGGGTGCAACGAGTCATGGGCTACCTTGTGGCTCTTAGCCGCTTTATCTCACGCCTCGGCGAGAAAGGTTTGCCCCTATACCGCCTCCTGAGGAAGTCGAAGCACTTCTCCTGGACCGCCGAGGCCCAGGAGGCTCTAGACAAGCTCAAAGCTGCCCTTACCCGGCCTCCGATCATCGGTCTCCCCCATCGAAGGGGAGCCCCTTCTCTTGTACGTGGCTGCGACAACCCAAGTGGTTAGCGCGCCATTGTGGTTGAGAGACAGAAGAAGGCCACGCCCGCCAGTCCAGAGGCCGGTTTACTTCATCAGCGAGGTGCTGTCCGAGACCAAGATTCGCTACCCGCAGATCCAGAAGATGCTCTACGCCGTGATCCTGACTCGGCGCAAGCTCCGACACTACTTTGACGCCCTCCCAGTCACGATGGTCTCCTCCTTCCCATTGGGGGGAGATTCTCCAGAACCAGGAAGTCTCAGGACGGGTCGCAAAGTGGTCCATCGAGCTCATGGGGGAGACTCTCTCCTACGCGCCAAGGAAGGCCATCAAGTCTCAAGTATTGGCCGACTTCCTCGCGGAGTGGACCGACACCCAGCTACCGCCGCCTCGGATCCAGGCGGAGTGCTGGACCATGTACTTCGACGGGTCCCTGATGAAAACCGGCGCCGGCGCCGGCCTCCTCTTCGTCTCGCCCCTCGGGGTGCACATGCGGTACGTAGTCCGCCTTCATTTCCCTGCTTCTAACAACATGGCAGAGTACGAGGGCCTCCTCAGTGGCTTGAAGATCGCCACCGAGCTCGGCGTCAAGCGCCTCGACATCCGAGGCGACTCGCAGCTCGTCATCGACCAGGTCATGAAGGACTCGAGCTCCCACGATCCAAAGATGGACGCGTACTGCAAGGCCGTGCGTGCCCTGGAGGACAAATTCGACGGCCTCGAGCTCAACCACGTCGCCAGAAGGTACAACGAGGATGCCGACGAGCTCGCCAAGATTGCGGTCGGGAGGGCTCCCGTCCCCCCGGACGTCTTCACCAAGGACCTTGCGGCCCCCTCCGTCAGCTTCGAAGGCCAAGGCGGCACGGCGGACGACAGGGCCAAGCCCCCCTCGGGGGCTACGGCCCCAACCGAGGCTGTGGCTCCCTCGACGGACGACGTCGAGGTCATGGAGCTTGACGAGGAGGGCCCCAAAGCCGACCCCGAGCAAGATTGGAGGAAGCCGTACCTTGATTGGATCGTCCGAGGGACCCTTCCTAAAGACTTCAACCGAGGCCGACGCCTCGCGAGGAGAGCCAAGTCCTTCGTCGTGGTGGAGGACGAGCTTTACAAGCGAAGCCCCTCGGGAGTCCTGCAACGGTGCATCTCCACCAAGGAAGGGCTGAAGCTAGTTCGCAAGATCCACGCTGGCGTCTGTGGCCATCACGCAGCGCCACGTTCCCTCGTCGACAGCGCGTTTCGGCAGGGCTTCTACTGGCCAACCGCAGTCGACGCCACCCACGTGGTGCGCACCTGCGAGGGCTGCCAGTACTACGCTCGCCAGACGCACCTGCCGGCCCAGGCGCTCCAGACTATCCCCATCACTTGGCCGTTCGCCGTGTGGGGACTCGACCTCGTCGGACCTCTCAAGAAGGCGCCCGGGGCTTCACCCACTTGCTGGTCGCCATCGATAAATTCTCCAAGTGGATTGAGGCACGCCCCGTCACCAACATTCGATCCGAGCAGGCGGTGCTGTTCTTCACCGACATCATCCATCGCTTCGGGGTCTCAAACTCCATCATCACTGACCACGGCACCCAGTTCACGGGGAAGAAGTTCCGAGACTTCTGCGACAGGCACCAGATACGCATCGTCTGGTCCGCTGTCGCCCATCCCCAGACGAACGGGCAGGTAGAACGGGCCAATGGTATGATTTTGCAGGGACTCAAGCCTCGGATCTTCAACAAGCTCAACAAGTTCGTCAAAAGGTGGCTCGAGGAGCTCCCCTCGGTCCTTTAGAGCCTCAGGACGACGACTAGCTGGGCCACGGGGTTCACGCCTTTCTTCCTGGTGTACGGCGCCGAGGCTATTCTCCCCACCGACTTGGAGTTCGGCTCTCCGAAGCTCAAGGCCTATGACGAATGGCATAACCAGACGGCTCGGGGGGATTCGCTGGACACGCTCGAGGAAGCAAGGGATGCTGCCCTTCTGCACTCAGCCAGATACCAGCAGTCCCTCCGACGCTACCACGACCGACGCGTCCGAGCCCGAGAGCTCAAGGAAGGTGACTTGGTGCTACGTCTCCACCAGGACAACCGAGGCCGCCACAAGCTCACGCCGCCGTGGGAGGGACCCTACATCATCGCCGAAGTCCTCAAGCCGGGCACCTACAAGCTCGCCGACGAGGACGGCCAAATCCTCAACAACGCTTGGAATATCCAACAGCTACGTCGCTTCTACCCTTAAAGCTTCCAAGGCTTGTACATACTTTTGTACCTTACGTCTTTCCCGGAGAAATGAAAACAAAACACTTGTTCATCTTTCCGTAAGAAGCATCCGAGGCCCTCGGGGGCTAAGGACGTCAATCGCAGAGCGAGGCTCAGTTTTGACTTACCAAAACTGAGCCTCCCTCGGGGGCTAGAAAGGGAGGAACCCCCTCCTGAAAGGCACCCCAAAGACACTTCTCGCTTTTATCGAACGTTTTTCTGCAAATTTTTGTGCCCACGGTCTCGAACACTAACTAAGGGAAGCCATTCCAAGGCTAGGGCCGGCTGAGTCATGAATCCCCCTACGCCCGTACGCTATGGAGCCTCTACTCGCCACCCTCGGCCAAGGAATGACTTCAGACACTGCGAGAGGGTTGTTCTGAAGGACAGGGTCGGCAGAGCCGCGAGGCCACCTACGCCCATGCGCTACGGTACCTCCACTCGCTACCCTCGACTAACAAATAGCCTCTAAAAATCCGTAATAATCTCGTAAAGACTCTAACCCAGTGTGGATCGAGATCATAAAAGGCACGAAAAGCAGGCAAAAAACGATCACAAAGCACAAAGCCACGATGGGCCATTAGCACAAGTATCTTCAAAAGAAATTAATAAAGTTTTTACACGGGCACTCTGGCCCAAGCTGCAGGACCTATTATGGGGAGTCCGGCCCCCTGGCATCTTGAGCAACAGCGTCCGTGGCCTCAGCAGTGTCAGCCTCAACCGCGGGAGCAGGGACGACGGCTGGCGTAAACATCTGGACCAAGCGCGGGAGGGGCCCGGTTTCCTCAACCTTACGGACCAGCTCCATGAACACTGCCGCTCTCGCGACCTTCCACTTCCTCCAAGACAACGACCCCTCGGAGATCCGAGGAAGATCGAGCTTCGTAGTGGGAGGTGGCCAGGGCGCAAGCGTGTGTGACACGCCCGATTCGGAGGGCATCCGGGCGCGCCTCCACCCGCTGGGCAGCCCGGCGAGCCGCCCCTAGTGGATCGCTCCCACCAGCCTCACCGGCCTCTACCTCGGTGCATACGACAACCACCTTCTACGTCAAGGCGTCGAGCTCGCCTTGTGCCGAGTTGTAGGCCGTCTGCGGACGCGACGAGGGGGCTGCCTCCAGCTCCGACACCCTCCCCCCGGGCCTGCGATAAGCCTAAGAGTCAAACTCCGAGGAGAGACGGCAATGGCATGGCGAGCCATGGCACGGCGCTTACCTTCCTGCTGGTTGAGAAGGGCCTCAGCCTCGGCATCCCCCTGCAGAAGCTCGACCCGCATCATGGCGTTGTCATCATCAAGGAGCTGGAGATCGGTCTCCGCGGTTACCAGCCTCTCGGACAAGGCCTGGACGGAGTCGGCCGAGCGGTTGACTTTGGCCCACATCATCTCCCTCTCGGTCCGGTACCGGTTGAGGTCCGGCACGTGCTTCGCCACAATCTCTTTCGAAAGAGTGGCTTCCTCGCGCGCCGTCGAAGCCTCGGCCCTCAAGTCCAAAACGAGGAGATGGAGCTTCTCAATCTCCTCGTCCTTGGCCGACAGGGTGGTCTTCAGTTGAGCCACAAGGTCTTTCTGGTGGTTGTGCTCGTTGGTGAGGCCAGCCGACACCCGGATAAATTCTGATTTCATCTGGGACACTTGCGCCAGCTCCTACAGTAACCAGACCTGATTACTCAACCATCAAGAAAATGCTCTCACAAACAAGAGAACCATTGGGGGTAGAAGCGCAGCAGGGAGCTCCTTGGTCAGGACTGACGAGAGAGTCTGAAGCGACCTATCGGACAGCTCCTGGCACATCCAAGCTTGCTTCCACAATTCCCCTTCCATGGCGTCGTCCGGCCACGAAGACTGGCCGCTTATCGAGGGTCAGGCGCTCCCTCCAGATCAGCCTTGGGCGGGGGCCCTCATGAGCTCGCCGAACGAGCGGCCTCTGTCCAAGCGGGCCCTCACTCCACGACGGGCACCTCGGCCGGCCGCCCCTCCCGACCCGCAGCGGCGACGCCGACCAGCGACCCTCCCGGCTTCGCCGCCGGAGGAGGTCACGTCCTCGGCAAAAGCGCCCCCTTCCCGCGCGCCTCGGTGGCCTCCTCAGGAGGCAATCTCCACCACCTCGTCCGCCACGACTTGGGGCGGGAGTGGGGCGGCGTCTGTTCCGCCATGGCCACATGCACCGCGCCGCGCGTCGCCCGACCTCCGTGGCCGCGGGCGTCTTCGCCAGCGTCCTCGTCCCACGACTTGAGGCGGGGCGGCGCTGTTCCGCCATGACCACGTCGCGCGGCCGGCGTCATGGCGACCTTCAGCGGCGGGCGTCTTCATCAGCGTCCTCGTCACCGGCCAAGGGCGTCTCCCGGCCCGGCGGCACCTCGGTCGCACCTCATCCTCTGCGGGCTGTCTTTGCCGCCTCCTCGGGCCTTTGTCGCGGTAAGCGGGGCTGGCCGGGCCGGCCTTATGTTTCAGGCTGCAAGGATGAGACGGGGAGTATCAGAGGAAAAGAAGAAAGAAAAACAACCACTAAAGGACTGAGCCCGAGGCCAAGCAACACTTACCCCGGCACCTTGATCCTAATGCTGACGGGGCCGCGCTCGAGGGAGGGGGCCTCGGGCGCTCCATCGTCCTCGCCCCTCCATCGGGGCGACCAATCCCGACCCTTGGACCTCCTTTCCGCAACCAAGGGTTGCCTCGGAGGTGGGGCCGGTTACCGCCCTTCAGGGCATTGGCGCGGGTTGGTCCCGGAGGCTGCGCCCCTCCCCGCCCGAAGTCGCGCCCTCGGCTGTCCCCGCGCCCCCCCCGCTCGGGCGAGGGGTGGCCTCAGCGCTCTTTCCCAGCGTCGTCCCAGCTTTCCCACAGGGGGGGCGTCACGACCGGCCCCGCATGCTGCCTCGGCGCGGATGAAGGCGAGGCCGAACCCTCTGCGGCGGAAACCGCCGCCACTTGCGCACGCGGCGCACCACCGGAGTTGGGGGGGTGCGGCGCCTCCCTGGCTGCGCCCCAGCCCCAAGGAGCGGCACAGGTCATCGTCGTACCACCCCTCCTCATCGTCGTCATCGTCGTCATCATCACCGCCGTCGGTGGTGTCTGACGGCGTCTCCTCCCGTTGGAGCCCCTCCTTCTCCTAGTAGCGCCGGCGCTTCTCCAGCTCTACCTTCTCCCGCTGCTTGCGGACATTCCGCTCCGCCAGGCTCTCCTTCTTCTTCTTCGCCGCCTCCGCGGCAGCCCTGTTAACCGCCTTTTCCACGGAGATGGGGGGCTTGGACGCCTTCAGCTTCCCGGCGAGCCCCTACGGAGACGAAGGCAGAGATAAGATTAGAGGAAGGGCACGGGAGGCTCACGTCGGGCGCAGGTGAGAGCCTTACCACAGAGATGTAGTCCTCGTCCGGCCGCATCGGCACCTTGTACATCACGGCGGGGTCCGCCGCCGCCACTGTCTTCTTCGTCCGATCGAGGATTCTTGATGGTCAAGATCCTCGGGCGCCATCCGGGTGCCCCTCCAGTCAGTGCCGGCCCTCATGTCGTCAGGTATCTGCGGCCAAAGACCCGCCGTCGGTGGAAGCCGGCGATCACCCCGACAAAGGTCCAACCCCGCCCGGTCGGCAGCCCAAGGCGGCCAAAGACCTTCCTCAACAGGGTCACTTTCTCCAGATCAACTCCTTCCTCCACGACGGCGGCTCCTCGCTGAACGACTTCCCAGTATAAGCCGGGAGGTGGTTGAAGTCGTTGCGGAGGTAGAACCATTTGCTTGTGCCGGCCGCGGTTGGAGGACGCGAAGCCAGCCCAGGGATGTAGGATCGCCGCCGGCCGCGGGACCGCAGTACAGTGCAGCACACCCGGCCCGGACGGCCAGATCTCCTCCCCCCTCCTTCTCCGTCCCCTTAGGAGCCTTCAAGAAGAGGGCGGCCTCAAAGAAGTAGAGCCAGAGGTCCCAATGGGCCTTGACTCCAAGGAACCCCACACACAGGGCGACGAACACCGCCGCCTGCGTGATCGAGTTGGGGTTGAGGTTGTGCAGCTCCAGGCCGTAGTACTCCAGGAGCGCTCGGAGGAATCGGCCCACCGGCATGCCGAGCCCGCGCTCGTGGAATGCCGTGAAGCTCACAACATACCCCTTTGGCGGTTCCGGGAGCTGGTGCTCGGGCGGCGGCACGATCCACTCCCGTATCGGGACGTCGTCGGAGCGGGGGCGGAGAAGACCCCTCTCCACCAGCGTCGTCAGCTCGGCCTCCGTGACCGAGCACGTCTCCCAGTCCACCATGCCGACGATCTCAACCCTTGACGCCATCAGAACGATGAGACAAGGTTCGCCTCCCTCTCTCCCCTTTCCCCTCACTCAGCGGTGCACAGGATGCTTCCGGCCGCGGCAGAGGCAAAAGAGCAGAGGCAATGGCAAGGAAGGCGAGAGGAGAGCCAGCGGCCGCCACCGCCCAGGTTCTTATACCCGGCTAACCCTAGCCCGTTCACCTTCCTGCATTTAATGCGTATCTTTTTCTACTCGATTACGTTCACACGGAGTCCTAGGCGCCCGCACCCGAGCGGCCGCAGCCACACGGGGCTGGAAAGGCACACGCACATTGCAGGGTTCACCCTCCACAGAAGATCCCGGCTCACGGAGCCCGGGGCTCTGGCACCACGCGTGCCCATAGCAGCAGCCGCAGCGGCATACGCTACCGTCACGTCCCCTGGGGACCCACGCGCGCGCGTGGCGCGCCAACCGCTCTGGACATGGGGGACCCACCATTTCTCCCGCAGCAGACGGCGCCGTGGCGCCGGACGCTCCGAGAAGGGTGCCTCAAAAGGCGCACCCATGTCACCGTGGCGGGGAAAATAATAGGCTTCCTTCCCCGTGAAGGAGCCCGGGCGACGGCCCATTTACGGTCTAGAGGTTCAGAGGCCGGCCCACCAGTGGGTTCGACAGCCGCCTCATGCCAACAGAGTCAGGGATGGCTCGGACAGCCTCATACACAGCCTAGCCCTGCGCACGCAGGGACCGTCCCCCGCCATGTCCGAGGCCAGCAAGGCAGTCTGAGTTAGGGGGATCCCGCGTGGGAGTGCACCAAGCCCTCGGGACCCGGCGGACAGGACCCGGGCCCCGCCTCAGACACACCTTGCAGGCTCTAATGGAATGCGCCTCCGAGCCCAGCCGACCCCTAACGAACGGGGCACAGGCATTCCACTTGGACTTGCCCGTTAACAGCTCACCGGATCTAGCCATGTTCGACGCTCGTCGATGATAGCACGGCGAAATCCACCCTTCTCCCTGCGGAAGGGATGCCGAGGTGCGAACGAAACTAGCGACCAAGCACCGCTTGGCCGCCCCACACCAGAACGGGGCTCGGGGGCACCCCCGGCACATAGGCTGAGGTTGGGAAACGTCAACTAACACGCTGAACTCCTGGACGAGCCGACGGGCCTGGGGGCTCGGCAAACGATAGGAACACGTGTTAAAACACGCGCAAAGCCCTCGGATGAGTGCCTGCACTCCTCCAAGGCCTCGGGGGCTACACCAGGCGGGTGCGCTCGCGCGCCCCCACTAGAGAACATGGTCTCCGAGACAAAAGTCACCCTGACAAAACAACTCACACTCTCGCCAAGCGCATATAAGCCCTCGAATGGGTGCTCACACTCCTCCGAGGCCTCGGGGGCTACACCCGCCGGGTGCGCTTACGCGCACCCCCGCGGAAAGAAGCCCGAAACAATCGGCGAGCATGCCCGACAAAAGGCGGATTCAGAGCCACAACCTCTGAACGAGTGCACCCACTCCTTCGAAGGTTCGGGGGCTACTGTCGGGTACCAAAAGTATGGCCCCCCAAATTAGTCACGAAAATAAGCCCAACAAACACAAAACCAGGCCACACAGTGACAAAACACGGCCCACTAAGGCCCAGCGCACTGCACACCGTCCCGTCCGAGCCCTCCCTGGCCGAGGCCTCGGATGGGCGCTAACTTTCCGTCTCGTCCGAGCCCTCCCCGGCCGAGGCCTCGGACGAGGGCGAACTTTCCGTCTCGTCCGAGCCCTCCCCTCTGAGGCCTCGGACGGGCGCTAACTTTCCGTCTCGACCGAGCCCTCCCCGCTGAGGCCTCGGGCGGGCGCCAACCTTCCGTCTCGTCCGAGCCCCTCTCCGCTGAGGCCTCGGACGGGCGCTCTCTCCGCCCCGCCCGAGCCGTCCCGGCTGAGGCCTCGGGGCGAGTCTTCGCTTTCCGCCCGAATCCCTGCACCTAGGCCTCGGGCCGGCCGCGCCGCCCTTCCCTCGGTCAAACGGAACTTCGACTTGACGTATGTCGGCCGCCCGCCCTTCTGCAGTCCTTGTCAGGATAAGGCCATCCCTGGCAGGGGATGGAGGCTGTCATATCACTACTTGCACCCACACTCAGGGTTTCGTCACCCCCTGCGGTGGTGTCTTTGACCGCCACTGTGGGGCACCGTGCAATCCAACTTGCATGCCAGTCTCATCGCCCGAAGCTCCGAGAGGATGGCCGCCACGCCGGGGGGGCCGTCATCAGTATTATCACCCGCCGTGCGGGAGTCGGGTCGGGCCGGGCGGTCAAACAACAGTACCTCCCGGGTTTTTTGAGCCCGGGATGGGCAGCGATTGCCCCGATGACGGCTCTCTCACCAGTGCCAACTGCCCCTACAGACGGCAAGTAGGCTCCAGCGGCCCTCCGAGCCTCGGGCCGGAGGAAGTCAAAGCTTCTGGCCCGCGCCCCGCAGGAGTCGAGATACGTCTCCCCGGCTTCTCCATCAACTTCTACAGGGGCAGCCGCTCTCGATCATCGGGATAAGGGGACGTGACTACTCACAACTGCGACCAGGCTCTACAGTACTGGCGCCCATTTCGGCGGCCTCCGAGGCCTCGGATCAGGAAGGAGAGGCGCTCACGGCCTCTTCCACTCACACGCCAGCACTTTATGTAAACCCTGTTCATCCCTTGCGGCTATAAAAGGGGAGGACCGGGCCCCCTCCGGGGCAGACGAACACAAGCAACCTTAAGCCATTCCACACACACGATATTGGCACTTGCCACGATCACTCACGAGACTTTGGACCAGCTCCCTCTCCCCACTCGCTTGTACACCCTACCTACAAGCACTTAGGTGCAGGATAATACAAGCCTCCCTTGTGTCCTTCTTGCACACCTTCCGGGGTTGGGAACACGCACTACAAATTCACTAGTCGGTACTAGGACTGCCAGTTTTAGCACCGACAAAACTATAGAATATTTCATTTCTTGCACATAGAAGCCCAAGCTCTCTCTCAAGACCATGTAGATAATTTTTTGTAGGCAACCAGGAGCCTGGAACTAATCCCAAGAGAACGTGCCGTGTAGAGGGTTTGGGTTTGCAGTATGGATTTGCAAACACGGCAGATCCTTCTACAGTGTCAATGTTTGGTAGCAAGGCTCATGGTTTAAAGATTCACAACAGTAACAAGCCCCCGATGCCAGAGCAGGAAGCCTTGGCACAATATATCACGTAGATTTTTTTTTTAAACTGATATCACGTAGATTTTGTTAATGTTCATCTCATTGTCTAGCTGTAGATTACCACCGGACCTTGCGCAATCGGTTTCGCCTACAAGTTTTACACATTGCATCACGTCACTACTTGTACCACAAATATCAGAGATCCTATTTCATATGTAGGAATTTTCCATGCATTTCAAGAATAGATAAATAAATATGGGGAAATAAACTTTAAAAATACTTGATTTAGGCCACATTAGGCTCATCGAAATGCTTGACTTAGGCCACCAACTCTGGGACTATGTCCAAATGAAAGTTGTAGATGTTTTGGAGTTGAACGTTATAGACCACAAACGAACCCAAATCAAACTCTGGATGAAAATTCATAGCCTTCGAAAGGTCCGCTGTTCCTGTTGGACTAATGGCCCAAGTTCATATGGACTGCTCGAGCCTGCCTTCTTCAACCCGTCTAGCATCATCTTTTGTCCTCTCTAAAACAAAGCATAAATGCATAATCTTTTGTGGCCTATGTTCATGTTACAGGTTTGGTTTCCGTAATGGGCCTTGCAGCAATCTCTACACTTTGGGCAATTTGCCTGCTAATATAGAACAGTCCAAAAAATAAACCAAATGGAAAACAATGATTGTTGCATATAATCTTCAACTTTAGTATGAAATCTAGCATCAACGCCGAACCTGTCAGGTGTTGTACAACCTCATCCTGAGGTCCGGAGGGTTTGGCGATTCACAGAATGCATCAATCAGCAGTAAACTTGCTCAGCCAAACGATGAGAAAGAAAAATTGAGCGGCTATGACACGCTTGGCAACGACAGGTCACCGAGCTCGTGGCCACAAGAACGAACCACCATTCCAGAACCTGAGAACGGCAAGAAAGAGAGTCTCTCAAAGCCGACGATTTTTGTATCTGCGTACAGCGACGTTTGTTCAATCAATTTTCCACACTGCTGCACTGGTATATAGCTACCGCTACAGTCTTGCGGTTATTTATTTATTTATTTCTATATGCAGCATAGTATTTTTTTAGAGAACAGACAGAAAGAGATTAACGACCTAATAATAAGAAAGAGTCAACAAGATTGTTAATTTTGATCTTTTTTATTGTGAACGGTGGTCTTGATCAACGGTGACCTAGTTTTTTTTAATATTCCAGCTTCAGCATCGACCAATGCATATGACTCTAGTTTGACAGTTTCCGTGTTAAATTCTCGAGACTGTACAAGATGATTCATTTGAAAACAGACCTGATTGGCCATTTCATTTTATTTTTCTAGCAGCAAGCGATCATCGTCGACTTTCTGCCATGGTTAATGTTGTGGACTTGTTTAAGTCCTTCCATAGATAGCTGCACGCTTTAAATCGTCATTGAATCATTGATCATCAACCAATGACCGCAATCCAAGCAAGTCATCTGATCTGTCCTTTCTCTTTGTGTTGGGGGAAAATTCCTGCCCCAACCTCCACTCCGAGGCGCAGGTCCCCTAAAAATTCACTTGACCTCTCGTATATTGTTTCTAGCTTCTTTTGTTTCTTTTTCAGGAAGAGGAACCTCCGCGCTGGCATAACCGGGAGGCGGAGGCCGTCGATAGGGGGACGCCCGGCGGCTCCGAACCCCGAGGATGGCCAAAGGACCGAACCTCCGCCAAAGATGGCCGGAGGTCCGGACCTCCGATGGAGTGAGACCAGGAGGCGAAGGTCACCAAGGAAAGGCGCCCGGCGACCCCAAGAGCGGGGACGCCGCCGGAGGTCCGAACCTCCCGGCTGAGCCCACGGCCCACCAAGGGGGCAAGGGTGAAGGCGCAGATGTGGCCCGGCCCATGGCGAGGCGAGGGAAGATGTCCATACTGCCCCTGGGAAGAAAAATAGCGGTTAGAGCTAGGTCAAAACTGCCCCTAGGGTTTGATGGGCAAATGTGTAATAGTCTAGAGGGGGAACTGTCTAGCGATCACCTATAAAAAGGGGACTCAAAGATTGTTGTAAAGGTTGTTGAGAATTTAATAAGAACATTTACTATTCAAGCACAGCTTCCGAGATTCATTGTTCGAACCCGTTGGTGGGAGTGAGGCATTTGTGGGACCCGGGCTTGGGCGAAGGTTTGGACCTTCAACCAAGCGGGGGACCTCCGCTCATTCCCCAGCCCCTGTGTCTCCTAAGTGCGGCTCTTTCCGTCAACATTGGCGCCCACCGTGGTTAGCCAACAAAAACCCAGACATGCCACCTAGGAAAAAGAAAACAGCCAAAGCGCCCTTGCGGGGAGGCACCTCTCGGGAAAGGCCAAGGCGCCAGTCGCAGCACCTACGCGGATCCTCCGACACCGTAACTGAACAAGGCGGCGCGGAGGATACCACCGCCGTGCCACCGCAAGGCAATGAGGAACCGGCTACTGCCCGCCAGCCTGAACCGTGCGGCAGCACGAAAGATGAGCCGCAGCAGGTACAAGCCCAACTATGAGAACCGGCAGCGTAAAGGGAGAGAGTCGCAATGCCTTCGCAGCTAGCGCGCAGGGCGGCACAAACCTCCCAAGCCGCTGCGTAGGCAACAAATGGCGATCCTCGCAAGCAGAGATACAAAGCATGCTCATGGCGCAAACACAAGAAGGGACACCCACCCAAGGGCCAGCTTTTGCAACCTTCGCTACTAACCAACCCCAATCAGGTGCACCCAGCCAGGGACCGGCCTTCGCCATCTTTGGCGCAGCACAAACACGGACAGTGGACCAAAAATCCCCACTGTTAGAGGGATTACAAGCGGCGGCATGGCCGATGGGCTACAAGCCAATCACACTACCAAAATTCAACGGCAAGACCGACCCCAGACAGTTCATCATGAGTTTTGAAGCGGCGGTAGCCTCCGCAGGGGGGGATGACGTAGTTCTCGCAAAATCCTTCATCATCGCAGCTGAGGGGGACGCACTTGCTTGGTACTCTATGCTCAAGCCAAGTTCAATCTACTCGTGGGAGAACCTGCGCGATAAAATAATGACCAACTTCAAAGGGTTCTCAAGCGAGTCAGCGACAAATTTGTCGGGACTGCTTTCACCGCAAGCAGCAGAAGACGAGTCCCTAAGAGAATACTACCAACGCTTTGTCCAGCTGAAGGCGAAGGCCCCTAACATACCAGAAGAGGTAGCAATAGAAGCAGCAGTCAAAGGACTGAAGATTGGTCCGTTCGCAGCACACCTAGCCAGAGAGAAGCCTGAAACTATGGAAGCGTTGTACTCCGAGTTTGAAAAATACTGTAAGTCAGACAACGACCTCCGGAAAAGAGTTGAAGAGCAAAATCAATACAGACAAGCTCAAAACGCAAGCAGGCAGACCTCCGACTTCGGGGAGGGGGCTACAAACGGCAGCGGCCCCCAAAACAAACAAGTAATGGGAATTGATCAACAAAACCAGCCAAACCAACAGTTAGGCGCACCAGCAATACTGCAGTCCACCAAAAACCAATCGAGGCAAAACACAGGAAGGAATTGGAACAACAATTCTGGCGACAGCAGGAAAAAGCCGTATTGTTTTTTCCACGGAGAAGATAAGGGGCATGTCACAAAAGACTGCCCAGAAACAAAGGAAACCCAGGAAAGAATAAAGAAGAGGAAAGAGACGGAGGCACCGTCATACCAGCAACCCAGGGAAGTCAATCACACCTCCGCGCCAAACTGGTAAAACCAACACTGCCCGATATACTCAGCCTTAAACAGCACCCAAATACACCCCTCAACACTAGCAGCAGCATATTTCCCGAGCCACCTACCCGCATGGCGCCCGGCACCTCCGCATGCAGGCTCAACAGCAAATCCCAGCCAGTACAGGCTAGAACAAGCACCAGCCTACAGCCACCCAAGGCCACCTAGCATAACCTACTTAGATAGCCAACCTCAAAGCAGAACCTATGAGGCAATACCGCCACCTCCGCCACTCCCACCTCAGCAGCCGCAAGTACAGCCAACAACCCAAGCGAAACAAGAGCCAAACTAGGAAAATCAACACAACCCCCACCACCCACTACCAACCATTGGCCTGATATTACCAATTAGCGGAGGCTCAGCAATGGAGTTTCAAACCAAAAAACAAAAGAAGGACCACCTCCGCCTAGTGAACAATGTAGCAGTCCAAGGCCAAGTCAGAGCGATGGAATGGTCCAAAGTGCCAATAACCTTCACCGAGCAAGATCTGAAATTAGAAAGTTACCCCCATACTGACGCGATGGTAATAACAGCGAACATAGCAGCATGGGAAATAAAAAGAATTCTGGTGGATTCAGGAAGCTCTGCTGATATACTGTTTGCAAGCACCTTCGACAAAATGCAGCTCGGCAGGAACCAAATTACAACCTTCGAATCTCACCTCGTTGGATTCGGGGAAGAAAAGTGGAGGCAATGGGGAAAATTGCACTCCCAAGATCCTTTGGGAATCGAGCAATGCCAGAACGGAATACGTAACCTTCGACATCGTCAATCTTAACTATCCCTACAATGCCATTCTAGGCAGGGGTTTCTCTAACAAGTTTGGCGCAGCAATCCACATGGGTTACCTCTGCATGAAACTACCAGCACTGCACGGTGTAATCACAGTCTATGGAAGCCAAAAAGAAGCAAGAAACATAGAAAAAATAATACACAGCTCAAGCAGAAATGTCAACTCTGTAGCTGCAGAGGAATCGAGCAGGGGGGAACCTCCGGATATGCCCAAAGGGAAAACAAGCTTCAAAGCTGGAAGAAAAGATGAAAAAACGATGAAGTCGGTGTGCTTGGAGCAGTCCAGACCAGACAGAAAGATAACAATAGCCTCAAATCTAACAAGTCAAGAAGAGACAGAGCTAGTGGAAGCCCTAAGAGAAAACAAAGATGCCTTCGCGATGGTGCATGGAAGACCTCCGAGGAGTGTCTAGAGATGTCATACAGACACTACCGGGCGTTAACCCGCATCCGGCCAAAAAAAGCGAAACAAAGAAAAATGTCTCGAAGACGAGTTATCGCACTAAAGGCGGAGGTTCAAAGACTCCTAGACGCAAAAGTGATAAGAGAAGTCAAGTACTCTGACTGGCTAGCGAATGTTGTACTGGTGCCCAAGAGCAATGGCAAAATGAGGATGTGCATAGACTTCCGCGCACCTAAATAAGGCTTGCGAAAGGATGCATTCCAGCTCCCAAGAATAGACACCTCCCTGGATAGGGCCGCAAACTGCAAAAGATTTTCCCTCCTGGATTGCTTCTCAGGGTACCACCAAATTTGGCTCAACAAAGAAGACGAAGAGAAGACAAGTTTCACAACACCCTTCGGCACATACTTGCTTCCTCGAAATGCCGAAAGGCTTGAAGAACGCGGTTCAACCTTCGCAAGAATGACAAGCAAAGTCTTGGGGAATCAGTTCCAAAGAAACGTCATTGCATATGTTGACGATATCATAGTCATGAGCAGAGAAAAAGAGGAGCACATCAAAGACCTGGCAGAAACCTTCACCAACCTCCGCAGCGCAGGCTTAAAGTTGAACCCAGAAAAATGCATCTTCGCAGTAAACCAGGCCAAAATATTGGGATCTATAGTAGGACCAGAGGGAATTGCAGCCAACCCGGAGAAAACAAAGGCGATACTGGCCATGACAGAGCCAGCTTCAAAAAGGGAAGTGCAAAAACTCACTGGAAGAATTGCAGCATTGAACAGGTTATCTCAAGATCAGCGGAAAGGAGCCTACCATTCTTCAAAGCTCTCAGAACCTCCGACAAAGTTGAATGGGGGCAGGAGCAATCAGAAGCCTTTGACAAGCTCAAAGAGTATCTGGCAAACACCCTAAAAGTCACAGTGCCAGAACAAGGTGCCACACTACTCCTATATGTGGCAGCATCAGATCATGCGGTCAGTGCGGTGCTAGTCCAAGAAAGAGAAAGCGAAGGTCAGAAGGAACAACAACCTGTGTACTACGTTTCTGAAGCCCTCGCAGCAGCTAAACTGAACTACACTCAGGCGGAGAAATTAGCCTACGCCATCTTAACAGCCTCGAGGAAACTCAAGCACTATTTCCAAGCACATGAAATCATAGTACCTTCGTCGCAACCGCTGGGAGAAATTCTCAACAACAAAGAAGCCTCCGGCAGAGTAGGCAAATAGGCCACGGAGTTGTCACAATACTGCATAACATATGTCCCACGAACAGCGATCAAATCTCAGACACTGGCTGATTTTATGGCAGATTGAACACCCTCGCAGCGAAGGTTGCAGAATGTAACAGAGCAAAGTTGGGTACTACTCACAGATGGGGCTTGGGGAGTCAATGGCGCCGGAGCTGCCGCAGTATTGATATCCCCATCAGGAACCAAAATAAAATATGCAGCCCGTTTGAATTTTAAGGCAACAAACAACATAGCAGAGTATGAGGCACTCATTCTAGGCCTCAACAAGGCAAAGGCCATGGGAATTCAGAGACTTCTGGTCAAAACGGATTCAATGATTGTGGCAGGCCAAGTAGAGAAAGAATACCAGGCAAGAGAACCGGAGTTAGCAAAATATCTCGAACAAGTGCGAAGGCTAGAAAGAAAGTTCCAAGGTTTCACCCTAAAACACATCCCAAGGGGGGAAATACAGAGGCGCATTTAACTAGCGAAGGCAGCGGCAAACAACTGGGAATTGCCTGAAGGAACATTTTACGAGCAGACAGCTAAACCTGCAACCTCCACTGGAGAAAGAACAGAAAAGCAGATACTAGTAACATCAGAACAAGACTGGCGAGCCGAAATAATACAAATGCTCGAAGGAACGTTCAACCCACAGACAAAAGTAGACAAAGAAAGAATGAAGTACAGGGCAAGATCATATGTGCTGATAGACAAAAAACTGTATTAGAAAGGAGTGGTTCAACCACTGCTCAAGTGCATATCCAAAAGCGAAGGCAACGAGCTGCTAAAAGAAATACATGCGGGAACCTGCGGGTCACACATAGGACCAAGAGCCCTATCAGCGAAGGCCCTAAGGCAAGGATTCTATTGGCCAAGTCACGCGAAGGATGCCGAAGAACTAGTTAAAGCATGTGAAGCTTGCCAATTGTATTCCACCAAACAACCTTCGCCGTCATCAGAACTCCAACCAATACCCCCAATCTGGCCATTACAAAGATGGGGCATGGATCTGATAGGCCCATTACCAGCAGCACAAGGAGGATTCAAATTTGCGAGTAGTAGCCGTGGAATACTTTACAAGGTGGATAGAAGCAAAACCATTGGCGTCAATAACCTCGAAGCGGTCAAAAAATTCTTACGGCAAAATATAATATGCGGATTCTCGAGTCCCAAAGGTACTAACTGTCGACAATGGAAAACAGTTTGACTCAGACAAGTTCAAAGAATACTGCAAATCCATAGGCACAACACTGGCCTTCGCATCAATATACTACCTAGAATCAAATGGGGCAGTCGAAAGGGCAAACAGAGAAATCTTCTCGGCAATCTCCAAGACATTGTTTAACCTTCGCAAAGGAAAATGGGTAGAAGAGCTACCAAGGATAGTGTAGTCACACAACACTACAGCCACCAGAGCTACAGGATACACCCCTTTCAAACTCATGTACGGGGAAGAAGCAATGACGCCCGAAGAACTAAAACACAAGAGCCTCCGCGTAACTAGCAGTAACACAGTGGAAGAAGAATGCTCGAAGGAAGGAATAGAGCAGGAGAGGCTGCAGGCCCTTGACAACATCATAAAATATCAAGACCAAACCAAGGCATGGAGAGACAAGAATGTAACAAGAAGGCTGATCGTAGATGGAGACCTAGTTCTGCGGAGGAAACCAAACGCAAGTATGGCGGGCAAGCTGCAACCAAAATGGGAAGGACCCTTCATAGCTAAACAGACGTCAAACCAAGAAGCGTTCAAACTAGAGGACAGCGAAGGTCACACCTCCACTCACACCTAGAACACCGCAAACCTTAGAAAGTACTACATCTAATGTAAGAGGACCTCCGCAGAATTATAAGTGAAGGTACCCTCAGCATAGAAACGTTTTTCGTCCTTAATTTCCCTTTTTCGCCACTTGGCGACAGGCCTGCACTCTTTTCCTTACACGGGGGCTCCTTTGAGGAGGTGAGGTTTTTAACGAGGCAGGGCCTTTGTAAACAACCTCTGAAAATATAAAGAGGCTCCCCCAAGAAAAAAAGAAGAAAAGAAAAAGGCACATCACGAGCCAAAAGGTCGAAAAGCTGCCAGCAACGAGGCAGCAGACATTCGACAAAATGACATAGCGAAAAAAGAGGACCTACTGGGCAGAGCCGGCACGGCCAGGCACGCCCAACCGGACCTCCACGGCAAATAATCGCCTAGTAGAGCTGGAGATAACTTCCGCTCAAAAATCAAACCTGGAAAAAGACCCTACCAATGGTACGGGCACCAGGCAAGCAAAGGAGATAACCTCCGCTCAAAAATCAGACCTGGAAAAAGATCCTACCAATGGTACGGGCACCAGGCAATCAAAGGACATAACCTCCGCCTAAAAATAAAACCTGGAAAAAAGACCCTACCAAGGGTATGGGCACCAGGCAATAAAAAAAAAAGACAACCTACGCTATGAAACAATTTTGGGCAAAGGCACAGCCAAGCATATGGATACCAGAAGAGCACGAGGAGACAACCTCCGCCGTAACGTAAACCAGTCGAAAACAGGCACGTGACCAAAGTAAATGCCAACCAACCTCAGTAAATGCCATGTGGCCAGACCAAAGGCTGGCAGCAACCACCTCAACCACCAAAAACTTAATGGCATTTATAAGCCAAAACCATATATAAACCACGCATCACCCCTCCCCGACCACTCGGAAGAAAACAGGAGGAGAAAAAAGAGAGGATGGAAGCAGGCGTTTCCCCCAAGTGCAAAGACAAAGAGACACCACGCAAAAGCTTGTAATCAACATGGCGCAATACGCCGGGGGTAGAACTAGGGGCCCACGGATGAAGGGGGGGATACCACGCAAAAGCTTGTAACATCCCCCTGAAACCGAAGGTTCTACTTCAACAACTCACAGCCAAACAAAACCTCCGCCAGCCGGAAGATACCACGCAAAAGGTTGTAAGAATTGGAGGGCAGAGCTCAAGACTAAAGGAAGAACCTGCGCCAACTAAACATACATACACTGGCACGCGATGTTTGTGCGAAGGTCCCAAGGCGAGAGAAAACATGCAAAAGTGCAAGCACAGCTCCAGACTGCTGCGTCAAAGCGGAACAACAAAGGCCAAGCATGAGATCAACAGCCACAACTTGATCACAAACGACCGCCGAACCGGCAGGATATGGCTGACCAGAGAACATACCGGGCGCTTGTAAATGTAACAAATAAGGCAAAAATGCCCGGAACAAAGAGAGGGAAAAACAATAGCCTCCGGGCTGAAAAACTGTAAGCTCCGCAATGTAACAACGATTGACAAAATCTACAAGCGTGCAGCATTCATTACATACACCACAAGCACAAACTTACAACAGAACGCACGCGAAGGTGCGAGCAACATGATACAACAGTACAACGCAGCTCATGTAAAAGCGAACTAAGGCGGGGTACTAGGACCCCGCCACGCCAAAGAACGGACAAAATCACTGTGCGGGGCTTCAAGCTCTTCAACGACAAAACTTAAACATTTCATTTACATTGTTGTCAGGCCAGCAGTCGAGCATCCGCCC
Organism: Chrysopogon serrulatus; assembly: GCA_015844335.1. Lineage (NCBI taxonomy): Eukaryota > Viridiplantae > Streptophyta > Magnoliopsida > Poales > Poaceae > Chrysopogon > Chrysopogon serrulatus. The sequence goes on along the minus strand of JADLZL010002323.1, from coordinate 22,021 downwards.
GCTAACATAAACTCCATCCCTCATCATTGTCAATGGAGGTACATCAAGCACTTGCGCAGGTCCCAACAAGGCCACCTGCGCAAGACAATTTGAAATCAAAAACAAACGACTAAGCAAAAGCTACCTCTCAGAGGTTATGTCTACAAACCAGACTACGCATCAATTCTAAGTTAGGAACTACTCGAGCCCGAGCTTAGGCATCCACCTCCGCGTCTTCGCTGGCTTTCTCCGTCCCGCGCTTGGAAGACTCTGGGCGCGATGCCTTCAAAGCTTCCGCCTTCTTGGCCGCCCTCTGCGCCTCAGCCTGCCACAGCAACGTATCGGAGGTTGTTAAAAACTAAAAAGAACAAACTGCCCATTCAAAATAAAGCAAACCATGGTTACCTCCGCGTTGCGTTCCTCGGCCAACGTGCGTGCATAAGTGCGGCCAAAGCGGCTCCAGCAGTAGCGCATAAAATCACGCACAACAGCATAGGCATGCGGAGAGTAGACCAAGCAACCTCCTTGGGGTCCGTATATGTAGCTTTCCCCTTCAGAAGCTAGAGGTGCTCGCACCCTACCTCCGTCAAGGCATTTACCAAGTTCTTGGCACAAGACACGGCCGCAAAATCAGCAATGCCGTCAACAAACTGAGGAAAGTGTGAGAGGCGGGAACGCATCCAGTCCAGCACAGCGGAGGTAGAAGGGTCTTCCGGCAGAGGGGGAGCAACACCGCCATAGCGGCGAATAGCGTCAGAATAGGCACTGGCCACAGTGATGGCCGCCTCCTTCGCCTCATCCAACTATTTTTGGAGCTCCTCCACTTGCTTCCTCAGCCGCGGCGGCAGCCTTCTTCTCAATCTCCACCTCCGTGCGGAGGTTGGCATTAACATCATTAGCCTTCTTCAGCCTTTCCTCCAAAAGCAGGGAGGCGGACCGGGCATCCTCAAGATTCTTCTCTGACGACTTCAGTTTGAGATCGAGGTCCTCAGCAGATTTCTTGAACGGGCGGAGCTCTTTTAGGTCGGAAGCTAAGGCTTGCTTCTCGGCCCCCGGAGTCTCAACCTCCTCCTTGAGAGCACCCAGGGCCTCATCGCGTCTCAGCACTTCATGAGAACAGCGAGCTTCCATAGCCTCCGCAATATGATGGCTCTGCGAAAAAAGACAAGAGTTTAACACATCAAAAAAAGTTAAAAACACAAAGCTAATACCAAACTGCAAGCGAGGGTGAACACAAACCACGCTCTGTTGCTCAAGGTTCAGGCGCAGAAGATTGAAATAGTCCAGCCCCTGTAAATACCTGCGAGTCTCCCCTGTGGGCAAACAAAAAAACCTCAGGATATAAGCTAAAATGTTTGACACCAATAAACAAAGATGAAGAAAAACAAAGAAATTGCGTTATATGGAGGGCAGAACTCCACCCACTTAAGGTTTCCATGGAGTTAGCTGCGTAAGAAAAACACCAAACAGATCAAAATACGGTCACAAGGGAAAACGACAAAGAATGAAAAGTAAAACGAGCCAAACCTTCGCCCACACCACGGAAACCTCCGAATGAAGGTCCGGTGAATGGAGGAGGCTCACGTGCACCTTTCCTCAACATCGACCGCGCTGCCCCGCAACCTGCCACCGCCCAAAGATCCCGCTTGCCCGAGATACAAGGCAAGCTCGTCAGCGTCGTCCTTGTCATCGCCCCTAGCCTCGCCGCCGCCACCACCAGCTGGTGGCAGCAAGTCGTCGTTAGGGCCCCTAACCGCTTGGTAACCATCCCCACCGCCTGTCCGTCTGTCTCCCCAAAACCATTCTCTTCTAAGCCCAGCGGAGTTAGGGAAGAAAAGAGTAGACACCGAAGAAGGAGGCCACCATCGTCACCATTGCCGGAACCTGTGTCATCATCATCTTCGTCTTTTGGGGCGCGGATGCGGGACAGAGAGGGAGATATGCGAACAGAGGTCGCACCATCGTGCGACATCATGATAGAGCGTGCATAAGAGTTTTCCATATCTATAACTCCTATAATCCTAACCCCCACTAGGCTATTTCTCAGCCTCCTGATTGGTTCAAAGCTCATGACTGACGTCATGTTCGGGGTGTTCGTCCATCTCTGCGCTTGTGGTCCCACTAGCCTCTCAGACCTACCCTTTCGTGCTACCGTTTCACCGCTGCCGGGTCACCTGCATCCGAAACCGACATCCCCCACCGCATCCTGTCATATGTACGGCCTCTCAGCCACTCGCGGTACTGTTCACGCCTTTCCCTCCTCTTCCTCTCTCTCTCATGTTTCCTCCACCTCGACGCCGCCGCCCACCACCACCTCACCCACCGTCTCCCTTCCCTCCTCCGCATCCCCTCCTCACAGCCCTGTCTTGCCCCGGCTGTGCGTGGGCGAGGGTGTGGCACCGACGCCGATGGAGTCGCCACCACCGTGCCGCCTCCGGCCGCCTCCACAGCCGCATCCCCTCCTTCCCCCGCTTCCCCCCTCAGCAGATTCGCTCCTTCTCGGTCTTCCGAGGGCGCGGGAGCGCCACCGCCGCCTATGACGCCGGGTGCAGCCACAGCGCCTTCGGCCAGCTCCCCCGTCGCATCCTCTTCCTCCACTGCGTCCCCCCTCCACGGATCTGCGTCACCCCGGCCTCAGGAGCGCGCTGGTGCGCCACTTCCGCCACCGGCCGCTGGGGGCCACGGCTACGACACCGCTCACCAGCCAAGGAGTGGCTTCCCACCCTGAGCTTGCCACCATGTGAGGGACGCCATCCATCTATTCCTCCCTATTGCTTAGCGCTTGCGCCGTCCCACCCGCGCCCATCTTGCACGTCTCCGCTGCCGCTGCGGGCGCCCTCATCCTCCGCACTATGCGACGTTGGAGCCGTTGCCGGAGCCTCCAACTCTGCCTGCTTATTAGCCCACGCAACCAGCTTGGGGGCGTTTGGATCCCTTGCCGCTGTGTCTCTTTGCCTCGCTTCGCAACTCGAGCCACCAGCGTCGAACGTTGTTCCAGCGGCGGCAGAGACCATGATCCGGCGGTGGAGGTGCTCATGGCTCCATCGGGCGGTGGCGGCGCTCAATCCGGCAGCGGCGGCGGCGCTCGAACTGGCGACTGTTGGGCTCGATCCAGCAGTGCCTGCGATAGCCCACACGAGCACACGAGCGGCGAGACACCTTGCTTACGTAGGAGAGCCGATTTAGGGAAGAGCGTGGACAACCAGGTATGCCTATCCCTTTTCTTCCCTTCCTGCTGTGTGAAATGGAGCATCCAATCCCTTTTTTCACTCAAATCAGCTGCTCGGGTGCCTTCATACCTGAACTTTAATGTTGCTTTGCTGCTATTTCTTTTTCTACTTCTACTTATCGCCCATCCCGAGCTGCAGTTGCAAAAACGACTGGATCTCCCCACCGTATCTGCCTCCGTTGCATCATAGAGCAGGGCCAAGAAGCGGTCCATTGAGGACACGGGCTCCCTCAACTCAAATATCCTGGGATTAGGTCGCAGCCGGCTTTGCCGACACAAGGAGTTCAGCAGCAAGGACCTTGACGACAGTGGTAGCCCTGTTGTTGTTGTGGCCACATGCGCTGATGGAGTGCAGACGTTGGTCGCCGGTGATGGACTGTAGCTGCTATGTCGTCGACACGGTCAACCACCTCACCCCAGTCTCCACCACTATCAGGTACCTTATCTTTCCCTTTATCTATATGCTACATCTATGGACTGTAGCCTAGCTCGATTTAGAGATTAATAAGGACAACAAGATATGACATAGGCATTTGGATGCAAAGAAAAATATTTGGTTGGATTTTAATTACAAAACTGGATATGATTTGAATTAAAAAAACATGCATATGCCCAATTAAGACCATAACTGAAAATGAGGAAGATGTAGTTTATTACCAAGTAGAAGGAAAGCTATTTCCCCTTTTGCCTATTTGTGCTCATTAACCAAGGATACATGGTTGTTTAAGCGTTTTGTTTCTGCAGCGGCCATGGATGACTAGAAACGCATGCAGAATTATGATAGTGACAATTGTTCCTCAATCATACAATGACCAAAGTTTATGGTGTCTTTGGTTCAAAGTTTGGTAGAAAGGGTTATCATTTATGTACAACTAATGATCTTCATGGGTGAATGGATTTCCTTTGATGACAAACGATTGTGCTGACTCTGCACAAAAAAAAAAGTCATGTTCCTTCTGTGTCCGTGGCCACCATTGCCATCTCCATCACCTCCCTGTCCTGTCCCTAGACCTGCTCAAACCTATCTTTTGTTGTCAAAATCTAATTCCTAATCCATGATGATCGGTCTATCTTCTGCAGTCACATATTTGCACTACATACACACTGCAGCTATTTGCTTCTTTTTTATCTACAGGCTTACACGACGTTGGAGAAAAATATGATATTTTCCTTACTAAGAGTACTGCTTTTACTGATTCAGAATTAGAAACGGTGGATGATTGTCTTCAGGCTTTTCCTTAGAGTTAGTTTGAACAAAGTAAGAGTCCGTAATATGGGATTTTTATCACTATATTATTAACTCATTTTTGTCATACATGTGCAACTTAGCATCCTGTTCCATCTTGGTGCCCATGTTGCTTCCCTCACACTATTGCCTTAGCTGACCATGCTCAATGGAGCTTCATATGTAGTAGTGATGGGAATAAACTCTGAATATCAGTACTTGAGTGGTTGTAAATATTTAAGAGGGTTACTTTATCAGTTCAGCCTTAGTCCTTCTATATCTTCGACTTAGTTTGAAAATAAGAAAAATAATGGAGCACTTCTGACTTATGAAGGCCAATGTTGCCAATTAAGTATATTATTTAAAGAGTGTTTTACCCATCTTTATTACTTCTTTTTGGGATATTTTTTTTGGGCCCCATACACTGATAGTATATATCTTTCTTAGTGCTAAATTTGGCATGATTTTTCTCTGACAAGATAGCATATACTTTATTGTTACTCCCCTAACTAAAGTTCATGTGATGCATAGTTTGCAGATTTCTTTGCATCATCTACAGTTAGGAAATGTCTCCTTCATCCAAAGAGGTTTATTGGAAAGTGATGAAGGGTGAGGTTAGATTCTTTAGTGCTTGCACTTTTCTTTTGCAGATTTAAATATTGATTGAACTGCAAATAAAAGTAAAGCTTATAGTATCTTAATTGAGTTACATGAGCAGCTAATGGGATGGAAACTGAAAGCAAATTTCACTAGAATCTCCATGCCAGAGATTTCCAAATTATCAACCAAAGAACAACTACTTTCCTTGAAACTCTTGAGGAAAACTATACAGTAATAAAGGATCTATGCCAGCAATTTGATGCCTCCAAGGTAACCTATTCACTAACTGATATTAGGCGTCTCAATCTCAGTCGAGATGATTATTAAGGCTTTCCTAATTAGAGATAAAGTGAAAACTTTGGATGTATATATATGTATGATACATATGGTGATGTATATGGATTTCTATTGAAGTATGTATGTATGATATAATGTAATTTCGATGTAAATGGATTTTTATTGATGTATATAAATGTATGATAGAATTTCATTGCATGTTATCATAAGTTTCAATATAAATAAATAGGTTTCAATCTGAATTTTAAAAATGACGGAAACTTTCCACTTTGGCGGTTGTATGCTTGAGAACCGCCAGTGGAAATGTGATTTCTAATTCGGGCGGTTGGGGAAGTGAACCGCCAAGTATAAATCATATTTCCACCGGCGGTTGACTTACCCAACCGCCAGTGGAAATGTGATTTCCACTGGCAGTTCTCAAGCAACCGCCAAAGTGAAAATGTACCATTTCTATCGGTCTTTTCCACTAGCGGCTGTGGGAACCGCCAGTGGTGAGGTGTTTAGCACCATCAGCATTGCTCTTTTCCGTACTAGTGATTAGCAAATGTGTTTATATGTTGTAATAGGTGGAAGAAAAACTCACATGCCCCTAGCTCCATAAACATGCATGTTATAAGCACGCGTGCCCCTCTAGAGTTGAGCACACGACACCTCACCGTACCCATCCGATCCGCTGGCCACCCGGTCCGATGGCAAATAATGTACAAATTTTTCATTTTATCACGAGATACATGAGCTGCATATAAATACACTCCAATCTATATGGTTTGAAAAGAATTAAAGTGAAGTTTGAATTAAAATACACATTAAACCTCTAGACCGTACAGATTGAAATATATTTATTATGTACAACCAAACAAAGTCTAATTTGGTCAATCTTCCCAACTACCAAGACGTTGAGCTCTGTATCGTATGGCACGTATCGTATGGCACATCAGTTGTGTGTCAAGATGGCAACGGGTATTTACCCGACGGGTAGTAGGAACCCACACCCGCACCCGCCCGGAGAAAATTTTACCCGTCGGGTTACCCGCGAATGCGCACGGGTAGGAAAAATCGCTCCACACCCAAGCCCGGGGCGGGTAAATTTTACCCGACGGGTATTCCGTACCCGCGAACACACCCGAAAATTACATAGAAATATCATTTTCTTATAAATAATATATGAAAAATTTAGAAATTTTCACACCACCAAATACAACTCCATCCAATATGTATATATTAAGTAGTGTTCACATAGACTTGGGATAAATAATTAGGTTATATGGGCTAAATTGATTATGACAGTTAGTTAATTATTGTGGGTGTTTTTTACCCGCGGGTACGCGGGTATGGGTAGTATACATCCATACCCGTACCCGCGTACCCGATGGGTAGAGGATTTATTCCAGTAACACACCCGCGGGTAGAAAAATTCATCCATACCCGCATCTTAATCGGGTAAAACCCGTCGGGTACTCGGGTTTCGGGTACCCATTGCCATCTTGAGTTGTGTGGACTACGCCTATGAACGATAACTTTAAACTTATCTTGCCAATGTTGGAAAAGCGAGCGCCCATCACTTACATGGTCAGCAACACTGTCCTACGTACGCTCCCACTCGCTGCTCATGCTGCGGCTACCTGCTGGACCTGGGCCACCGCCGCCGCTCCGGCTTCTGCTCCGTCGTCCCGCTCTCGCAAAAGCTTTCCGATAGCATTAAGACCACTGCAGTCTGCATGCAGCAAGTGAATTGAGGCACTTTAGTTTCAGAAAGCACCTACGGGTGTCCTTTGGGGCCTCTCTCTCTCTCTCTCTCTCTCTCTCTCCGAATGAATTGTTTGGATGCCATGGCATTGTACGGGGCAGAGATGGCTGCAAACTGTCGCGCAGCAGTGTGAACTGTGAAGGAGGACCGAGGGTTTCTGCTGGCGGCCAACAACAAGAAGGAAGAAGCTGGTCCTTTTTTCTGCACTTTGGAAAGTACTTGCAGTTTCTTTCTGTCACCTGAATAATGGCCACCGTGCACGTGGGCAAACCGTTGTGAGCATGAACTATGCCTTACCTTGCAATAACAACCATGGATGTAAAATTATTCTACTCTCTCTGTTTAAATTATAAGACGTTTTAGCTTTTCTAGACACGTATATATATGTATACACGTAGTAACATAATGTATTTAGAAATGTTAAAACGTCTTACAATTTGAAATGGATGGAGTTTTTCAAAATGCATTATTATTGCTAACTATGGATGTATGCAAGCACACACTCTAATAATACCCTTATAAAACTCCACGAAACTAGCTGGTAAACAGTGAGATTGACGATAGATTCCGTCTCATATATGCCTCGCTATCTCGGTAGTCACCTTAGCTGCCTACCATATTGGACACTACAGGAATTCACTTCTTTGCCGAGTGCCCCGTGCACTCGGCAAAGGCCCAAAAACATACTTCGGCAAAGGCTTTGCCGAGTGTAGCTCGGCAAAGCCTCCATCGGGTAACGGGCTCTTTGCCGAGAGCTTTCTTTCGGGCACTCGGCAAAGGCTTTGCCGAGTGCCTAGAGTGGCTCTCGGCAAAGAAAAGTAACAATTAACGGCGTGGAGCCGTTCCACGGCTAAAAGTGCCCGAGTGCCACCCAGTGGCACTCGGCAAAGAATTAAATTTTTTTTAAAAAAAAACAATGCTTTGCCGAGTGCCTGCCGAGGAGGCACTCGGCAAAGACTTAATTTTTTTTTTTTTTGAAATGCTTTGCCGAGTGCCCGCTGCGAGGGCACTCGGCAAAGAATTTAATTTTTTTTTTGAAAATGCTTTGCCGAGTGCCCCCCAGGGCACTCGGCAAAGATTAATTCTGATTTTTTTAAAATCTTTGCCGAAAGTGCCTTGACCATAGCACTCGGCAAATATGGTCACTTTGCCGAGTGCTTTGGTCATTGCACTCGCAAAGTGACCATAAATTTTTTTTTTTTTCGTTTGTTATTTCATTAAATCACAAAGACATACAAATATATATATCACATACACACGGTTCATATATCACATAAACATCACATAAATCACATCCACAAAGACATCCACAACGCATATATCACAACCACATCACATATATAAAATCCGATCACATTACATCACAATACATCACAAATTCGATCACAATCCGATCACAAATGTTTCAAGTGCATCACAAGTCTCGAAATCTCATAAGGGTCAAGTGCATTATTGAAAATAGAAGGAGACGGTGCGGGGACAACTCACAAACCTCTCAAAAGCCAACTCACATCCCCACCCTCGCCAACCTTGCCACCCTGCCCCCTCGGTGAAGGCCGTGGCGGCTCGCGTCGTAGGCCAAGCCGGGTTGTTCGAACCCGCCAACCGAGGCTGCACAAAAAGAGACCGGTTAGTACGTGTGATGACCAAAGTTTGAACGAAACCAATACACATTTATACTTACTTGAGTCCCAAAGTGAGGAGGCCGAGGCCGAGGCCGAGGCCGAGGCCGCACTCATCGAGCCGATGAATCGTTGTGGGAGCTCCATCCCCGAACGTGCCCCCATCTAGCCGACGGGCGATGAGCCGGGCCATCCTCGCCTCGCCTACTCACGCCGCGGCCCTCTCGGCCTCGAGCCGGGCTGTACCGCCTGGTGCCGCTCCAACGCCTCCTCTCCTTTCGCTTCCATCCCGCCCGCAAAGAATGCAAAGGTGGAGTTAGAATAATTGAAACGCCATCGATTGAAGCTTACAACAAAAAAGGAATTACCTCGAGTGTGGCGTAAGCGAAGCCGTGGAAGCCGGTGGCCGTGGGCGTATGGGCACGCTGCGGCCCGTGCTCCGTGCTCGCAGGGGAGAGAGTGGGAGTCGAGGCCGAGTCGATGACGCCGCCGCCCATCCAAGCATCGCCCATGCTTCTTTCCTCCGCCCACCCTCATGACAATCTCTCGGTCGGGTCCCGGGTGCTCGGATCGTAGTCCTCGCCGTGTACCGTCCTCGCCGCAGACGTGTACTCGCTGAGGCGGCTGTGCACGCTGGCGTTGGTGTATGCCTCGGGCGGGTCCTTCGGGTTGTACGAGACGTCGGACGACGCCTTGCCCTTGTGCGCCATAGCAAATGCCTTGAAGATGGGGCAAGGCGCGCCACCATGGGCCTGAGACTGCAAGAAACGGAGTTAGTGAAGGAACGACCACGAGTTAGAATCACGAGTTAGTGAGGGAAAAATCATCGACTTAGCTTACCCAGGCGCTTGCGTATCCGGCGAGGTTGCGGCCGCCTTGATGGTGCGATACGCCGGGCATCATCAAGCGGCACTCCCGTTTAGCGTTGTGGGTCTCCTCCCACTCCGGACCGCACCACTTGTCCACGATCTGCTCCCAGCAGTCTTGGTGGCTGGAGCACCACCAGGGGCAAGCCTGCACGTCACAATTTCATATATAAGTAGATCAAAGTAGACATGTGTAAACTAAAAGATCATATCATTTATATACCGCGAGGTACTGGTCCCGAGTCAGCGTCATCTTCCTCGCTTGTGTCTTGGTGACCTTCTCCCTAAGGATGATGCCATGGTAATTGACGATGGCCTGGAGACGCGCCTCGTAGTGAATGTTGGTGACGAGCTTCTTGCAGGCCCTAGTGACACATGTCTGGGCCCTGTCCTCGTATCCCTCCTCGCATTTGTAAAAAGTCTACACGCAAACATAAATGGTCAATTTCTTATTTGAAGATAAGTGCAATAAATTTAATGCATTAAGATTGCTATGGTTGGATGAAAGACTTACCCAGAATTCCTGCAAGACACGCACCGCCTTGTTTTGATGTTCCGGATCTGGGGCAACGGCGGCCTTGTTTTGATGTTCCGGATCTGGGGCAACGGCGAAGTGCTCGAACGTCTAGGGAGGCTCCTCATTCCCGGCGTACGTCACCAAGCCAGGGTAGTGCGTCTTCCAGAGAAGACCCAGGACGTTATTTGGTGGGCGCGAGTGCTCACCCGGCACCACAACCAACCAGTTCCTAAAAAGTGGTTAACCAATAGCATTGGTTTACAATTCAATTCCCAATATGTCATATGAAATAGTAATACCATGGAATAGTACACACTCGACGAGGTACCGGAAGAAGTAGAACCAGCACCCACCGCGTCCTCCTCCTCCTGCTCCTCCTGCTCCTCGTCCGTCTGGGGAGCTATCACCTCGTCCTCAGCCTCGTCCTGCTCCTGCTCGTCCTCGCGCTCACGGTCCCGAGGAGGTGACGGCTCCCTCGTGCGCCTGCTCATCCGCCCACGCCTCCTGCTGGAGGTCCCCTGAGCTGCAGCCGCCACTGCAGCTTTTGTCGTCTTGTACAACGAGGACAGGTTCACCGACCGGCCACCCACCATCTTGAATGAAGCACCTGCATTTGACACGAACCAATAAGACATGATTAGAAAATTAGGTTAAATAAGCAAATCCCAGGCATTTGTAAGAACATCAACGTAAGGTAACATATAAATAAATAGCATTACATGTATTAAGTATAATCTTCATGATCAGGATCATAAGCCTCATCGTCGGTATCAAACATGTCAAAGTACTCGACCCCGCCCAATGGAGGATTGTCGTCCTCGTCGTCGTTGCCTAAACGATGTCGCTCAAGCATTTGTAAGTCTCTCACATTTTCAACCTCATCTCCATCGCCCCTCGTCATCAACAATTTAAGGGCCAACTTCCATTTCTATCGCTTCGGTCAAGTTTATCTCGAACCTCTCATCTAGCCCTTCTGCCTGAAAGAACTCTCCCTCGTATGTGTTTGGATTGAAGCTATAGTCGTCATCATTTGGGACAGGTAATTTGCCATGTGGCAGTACCTTGTGCACAATATCCCAACCCTTCAGGTGCTCATTGCTTTGACACGCGTAAGGGAGATAATAAACTTGTGTCGCCTGTTGGGCCACAATATACACATCATCTCCGGGTAGGGTGGTATCCTGTCGAATCTCGACTAGACCAAGATGAGAATGGGTCCGTCTCGTTACCGCAGGATCAAACCAGTGGCATTTGAATATGACAGGAGTAAATGGTGTTGAACCATGAAAAGTGAGTTCGTATATCTCTTGCACTCTTCCATAATACTCGACCCCATCTTGGCCGAGCGTAAGAACCCCTGAACTTGTTGTTCTCCGGTTCTGATGAAGCTGCTCGTAGCCCGTTGTGTGGAAGCGATATCCATTGACATCATAACCACTGAATGACTTGACCCTAAAGCCAAAGCCATCGGCAACTTGTCTCAACTCGGGAGTCATAGTCGTATCAATTTGGGCCTGCAAGCCAAGACCACATACGAAAGGTTGGCATGCAACACGAAAGATGTAACTAAAAACGAGCTAAATGGGACGGTACCTTCTTCTTGAGCCATGAAATGAATTCAGGTTTGCCATTTCCCAGACCGTTTCTAAGAAGAGCATCCGCTTCCTGCGGGTTAGGAGGGCGCGATTGACGCTAGTATTCATGAAGAAATTTCCTATACCAACGAGATCATAGGAGTTAGATGCAAGAAATAATGTTAGTGTATGGAACAAGTGCGTTCACAACTTACGTGATATATGGCTCCACTTCGTCAAGGTTGGTCAACACATAGAACATGATAGCGCGCCACTCATCATATAGCAAGATCTTGTTTGTCGATCCACTCGCGCTTCCGAGTTGCCCTCGGAAAAGACTGAGGTTCGAGTCATTTCCACCATCATTGTAACGAGGCTGAGGATTATGCGCGCTCGGAAGGTTGTCACTATAATAAGTTGTTGTGAAGTTGGACACCTCCTCGACGCGTGCTCTCACCACCTCCTCTCTCATTCGATGGGCTTCACCATGGTGGACCCATCGGGTATAGTCCAGGGTAAACCCATACAAGACAAGGTGCTTGCCCATGGTATCCTTGCATTGCCTTTTCCGATTAGCACACCTACTGCAGGGACCACGTAACCCGACTCGCTCCTTTAGCGACCTCGTCGAATGCTTGCTCCAAGAACATATATGTTTTCTCAATCCATTCAAATGTGTAATCACGATCACTTGGGCGGCCCGTGTACATCCAAATCACAATCATCCATCTTCTAACATATACATTAGCGAGAAACATAACAATCAATTTTACCTACACCGGCCTCCTACTCTCTAATAGGTGAGGATAGGTCCTAATCCCACCCAGCGTATGCGTTGTTGGGGCTAGTTTCCGTTATGCCGCTCCGATTGGAGCCGAATTTCGGCGACACCTCCCATTGTTCTCAGTGTACACGCCCGGCAGTGGAGATCGTGTTCCGGAGAACAACGGGCGTGTGATGCCGAAACTCGCCTCCGATCGGAGCGCATAACGGAAACTAGCTCCCAACAACGCATGCGCGGGCTGTCCAAGTAACGTGGACAATTCGAAAGATACGGTTTTCGATATGCTAAGATCTACATACCGACATCCGTATCTCTTTTTCGAACGGGAGACGCCCCTAACTTGGTGACGTGACCTATGACCCTATACGAAAAAAAGAGGTTATACCTTAGGTGGCGGTGCGGTCGAGCTAAGCGGAGCCGTGGCGAGAGTCGGTGCGATGGCGAGACGACGCCGTGCGTGCAAAACCGCAACGGCGATTTAAGACGATCGGGGTCAACTCGAGCGGGTCCAACAGGTCTTCTCTCGCAAAATAGAAGGAACACACATAGCATTAGTTCAAAATTTGACAGCACCTCCCACGCACGGTGACAATGCCCACACCTACAATAAGACACATATATATAACGGCTCGATGGCGGACAACCACATCGACGGCTCGATGGCCTGACAAACACATCAACGGCTCCGCGTGGCCGACAACCACATACGATAAACCCATGACACGGCTCTTTTTACCTTCGAGGAACGACGGTGACAACAACGACCCGGACGAGGACCGATGCGGACACGGACGGAGAGCGGCGCGGACGAGGAGCTCTTCTTCTTCCTTCCTCCCTCCCTCCTTCCTCCTTTCTCTCTCCCTCCGTCTCCCTCCTTCCTCCTTTCTCCCCTCCTCTCTCCTTCCTCCTCCCTCCTTTCTTCTTCTTTCCTCCTTCCTTCCCCTCCCTTCCTCCTTCCTTCCCCTACCTTCCTCCTCCCTCCTACTCAACCGGGTCATGCGCCCCACCCTTCTTCCACCGAAGGCTAAGCCAAGGCTGCTGCTTTGCTTTGCTAGCCCCGGCGTGGGCGGCCGCCGGGTGGCCAAACTGCTCTCCTAGCTTTGTGGTGCGGCTCTGGCCGGGGGGCGGGCGTGGGCGGGGAAGGTGCCGGGCGTGGAGGGGATCGGGCGGGGGGTCGGGCAAAGCCCTCCTCTCCCTCTGCTGGGCGGGCGGCCAGACGGGCAGCCAGCCGGCCCGGACGGGCCTTGGCGAGACAGGCGAGCCGCGGCGCACCGGATTCGGAGGCGCCCCACTGCCGGGCGCCGGGCGACTCACGGCGCGGGGCGGGGGCAGCAGCGGCGGGCCGGCCGTCGGGCCACCGGGTAACTTGCCCTTGCGGGGGCAGCAAACCGGCGGCGGGGCAAGCTGGCCGCTCGCTGCACCAGCTTCGGCAGCGCTGGGCGGGGGGCGGGACGGCGGCAGCTGGACCGGTGTGGAAGCGGTGGCCTTGGGGCGGCGGGGCGGGGACGAGGTGTGGGGCGGGTGTGTGTGAGTGTGTGGCCGAGTGAGTGCGTGCGTGCGTTAAGTGTTTTTGCGCGCTTTGCCGAAAGTGCCGCCGATCGGCACTCGGCAAAGCAAATTCTAAAAAAATAATAATTTTTTAATAAATATTTTAAAAAAAAAAAAAAAAAAAAAAAAAATTTTTTAAAACAAAATTTATTTAAAAAAATTTAAAAACCAAAAAAATAAACCTTTGCCGAGTGCCTAGCCGAGGAGCACTCGGCAAAAGATGGAACCTGATTTTAAAAAAAAAACTAAAAAACTAGAATCAATCTTTGCCGAGAGCCCTCTTGGTAGCTCTCGACAAAGAGTCTTTGCCGAGAGCTAACCCTAAGACTCTCGGCAAAGAGTAAGTTCAAAAAAATTTAAAAATGTCAGACAATTTCAAAAAATTGTTAAATTTTTACAGGACCCCTTTTATACTGTACTTCACTCATGAAAAAAGAATTGAGATCTAAATCAACCGCGAGAACTGCTTGAAGTCCGATTCATCTGGATTACTTTAGAAGTTTAAGAAACATTTTCGGAGATTGTCGGATTCGAACGCAACGTATATGACAACTTCCTCGAAATATTGTCAATTTTTTACCACAACCTCGGTTCATGAAATGATGACACAGTGACAAATTTCATAATTTTTTGAATCGATATGCTTTTTCAAGAATTTAAAAACAATGAGCCCACACGTGGGTCGTTATATTTCGTGACTAAGGTCTTCAAATTTTTATGTCTCATTTCTAGGGCACCCCTAAAATACTATAAATAATGTTAATATTAATTTTGTAGCCACTAAATTTCATTATTAGATGCACATGCAGTTCAAATTTGAATTTTTCCAAAAAATTGAAATGAAATAAAATAAACTTCTGGAAAATAGCAAAACAACTGAAAAATATGCTATATTTGAAAATATAGTACAATAGTATGTGAAAAGGCTAAAGAAAAAAATTGGAACGCAAAACCCAAAAAAAAATTTGAAATTTGCCAAGTGCTGGTCCCTAGCACTCGGCAAAGAGCATGTTTGCCGAGAGCCTAACGGTTGGCTCTCGGCAAACTTGGACGGCGGGGACAGACGGCAGAGCTTTGCCGAGAGCAAAGGTTTGCCGAGAGTTTGCACTCGGAGGTGGACCTTTGCCGAGTGCTTTGATATGTCGAGTGGCAGGCTCTCGGCAAAGCTTATTTTGCCGAGTGTATGTCTATGCCGAGAGTTGCACTCGGCAAATCGGCCCTTTGCCGAGTGCCCGACAAATTGCTCTCGGCAAAGCGCGAAGCACTCGGCAAAGGAAGCGATTCCGGTAGTGGGCCGGGAGGAGCATTTGTGTTGAGTCAGAAATTCGATACGGGATGTCAAGTTGTACCACAAGAAAACCTCTGTTAAATCACCGTAACCAGTATCCACGCAGTATGTACGTTTTGTCTAGCTGAATCACACCACTAAACGGTGACATATGCACATTTTGTGAAGGCAAAAATAACTATGGTGCGAAGTTGTCGTTAAAGTTGGACGACTAAGCACAGTATAACACAGAGCTCACTGTGCAATGCAACGCATGATTAGTTGTGCTACCAAATGTGATAATCCCACTATACGGAGGAGAAGATAAGACCGAGCGGCCGGCACATGATAGAGATAGACCTTTTGCAGTAAATCATCCGCAAGTTGTGTAAGCTTTTTTTTTTTTTTTTGACCTTTGTTCATTCTTAGAAGAGTAGTAGTAGTAGTGCTCGCTTTGTAGCATACTAGCTACTACAGTGCTATCTAGGTAGCCGCTTTAGCACATGCACATCACACTATCTATGCATGGGCGGCATGGGGACTGGGACAAGCGATTACCAGGTCACCATCACCCAGGAACGAACAGGAGGGAACTTGCATTGGGGGAATGTCTAGCCGAGCCAATGAGATTATTAGCCTACACTTGCTGCATGCAGACTGAAGTGTGGTCTCAAGCTGTTGTCCATGGAATCTTGGAAAGCATCGGCAATCGGTGAGCTGAGCCTGAACCTGAGCCTGCGGTAAAATGCTCGTGCAAGAGGTCGACTGCACGAAAATAATGTGACTGCCTGACTGAAAACCAAACCTCTTGCAGGTCCTCCTCCTCTCCTCTAGTCCTGCTTGCGCACAGTTAGACTAGCTACGAGCCGCGAGGTCACGCCAAGTTGGTCCTGGGCAGCTGGTTTCCCCTTCGGCACAGCAGCATCATCGTCGACGCGACCTGCCATCGCTCCGCGCGCCGCCGGCCGGTATGATGCCTCTCAACTCCCAACTTTTTCGCTGCTTTAATTTAGAACCCTGGACCTACGTACATCAACACCATCATTTCATCTTCTGATTCGCGATGCCCCATCCCTCCGCTCCCCACGACGGCGACGCGCCGCCGCCACCCACCCCTCCGCCGCCCGCCCAGCCCGAGCACCAGACCACTACAGAGATCAAGCCACCCAAACCATCAGCCCCCGCTGACCGTGGATCCATCAAGCTATCAAGGCCTCTCTACCCCAGCAAAAGGAGCTCGCGAGCACTCAGCTTGAAGCCACAGTCCGAATCAAGAAGAGATGGAGACCGAGCACCCACCGCCGGTGGCCTCTCTGGCACCCGGCTTCCACCCTGCCGGCGGATGACGACGCTGACGAAGTAGAGCTGGTGGACTGGAGAGAGGACGACGACGTGGACGAGGATGAGGTTGTACTGACAGATCTAGTGACAGGGCTCGACGAGCCTCCCTCTGAAGCTCCGCCCTGCACCCCAAGATTTGGTGGAGCTCCCTCCATCTCCCCACCTTCTACCCTGGTGTTGCGGGGCGGCCTTGCGTGCACGGCGGATGCCCCTGACGCGGCTCGAGCAGCTCGAGGGCGCCAGCCGCACCATCCACGTTGAAGCCGCAGCCATGGCTGAGCGCGCCCTGGTGTGGCCATCTCTACACCCTGCGGAGCTAGGCAATTCTGTGCCTTCTAGAGCTCCGGCGCCAGCCAGGCTGAAATCCATCATAGTCAGGCCAACGCGCGTGCCGTCTCCCTCTGCCGTGGCTGATGGGCGTCGCAAGACGGTGTGGAGCTAGGAGGCTAAAACTGATAGAGGATTCTGACAGAACTCCGAGCAGGAGGACGAAGACAACACACGCGAACACGAAGTGGACACAGCGATTTGGTGCTGCAAAGTGGCAGCTTTTCTGTTGATTGTTCATTGCTATATAAACGAAGTACATGCAGTAATATATGGTTACAAATGACTGAGATAATCACGGCATGCTCGTGAGCAATTGTTGCCATCCCAACAATCTGGGACATGCCATACTTAGCGCAGTCTGCTAATCTATCTTCTACTTGCCAAAACTAGCTCAGGACTTATTCAAACAATCTCCTCCTAAGTCCTAGAGCATCTAGACTAAATTCTTCATGCCGATCTCACCTCGAAGCTCCTGAAACCGAACACGCCCGAGCGCTTTTGTGAGGATGTCGCCCAGCTGCAATTCAGTCCCGACGAACTCGACGTCGATCAGCTTCCTATCGCAGCACTCCCGCATGAAATGGAATTTCACATCAATGTGCTTACTCCGGTCATGGTGCACAGGATTCTTCATCAGCGAGATGGCGGACTTGTTGTCCACCTTGAGCTTTGGTGCGAGGACTGCTCCTCCGACGAGCTCAGCCAGCAAGCGTGCCAGCCAGACCGCCTCGCACGCAGCTCCAGTAGCCGCGATGTATTCTGCCTCGCAGGAAGACAACGCGACCACCTTCTACTTGGCCGATTGCCAGGCAACCGGCCCACCTGCAAGGAAGAAAATGAGGCCGCTCGTGCTCTTCCGGTCGTTGATGTCTCCGGCAAGATCACTGTCAGAGTAACCGAGCAACTTGGGAACGCCTTCATCTCTCCCTCCTGGATGGTAGTGCAGCCCCCAGTGCACTGTCCCTGCTATATAACGGAGCACTCGCTTGACCGCAGCACGATGCTCTTCTCGCGGTGCTTCCATGAATCGGCTCAAATAGCCCACTGCGTATGCCAGATCAGGTCTGGAGTTGCAGAGATACCTCAGACTGCCGATGAGGCTGCGGTACTCGGTGGCATCAACGCTTGGAGTCGTCCCCTCTTTCAACAGCTTTAGCTTCATCTCCATGGGGGTGGCGCTCGACTTGCAGGCACCCAGCCCCGCCTTCTCAAGGATCTTGGTGGCGTAGGCTCCTTGTCGGAGAGTAATCCCGTCAGCTCCCTGCGTGACCTCCAGGCCGAGGTAATATGAGAGGAGCCCGAGATCGCTCATGCGGAAGGTGTTCATCATCTCGCTCTTGAACTTGTTCACAGCACCTGCATTTCCTCCGGTGATGATTAAATCATCAACATACACGCCCACGATCAAGCGTGCTGCTCCTTTTCCACGGATGACATCCCGTGCTCGTTGATGCAGCGTGCGAAGCCATGGGCCAGCAGCGAGGCGTCGAGCTTTTGATTCCAAGCTCGCGAAGCCTGACGAAGTCCATACAGCACCTTGTGGAGGCGCAGCACCTTGTTCTGGTGTTTGCCATCGACGAAGCCAGGCGGCTGCTGGACATACACCTCCTCCTGGAGCTCCCCGTTCAAGAACGCCGACTTGACATCCATATGGTGAACGCCCCAGCCGTAGTGCGCCGCAATTGCAAGGAGCAGCCGCACTGACTCCAGTCGTGCGACCGGTGCGAACACTTCTTCAAAATCGATGCCGGGGCGCTGCACATATCCCTTGGCGACGAGACGGGCTTTGTACTTGGCGATGCTCCCGTTCTCGTCACGCTTGACCTTGTACACCCATTTGAGGCCGATGGCGCGGTGACCATGTGGAAGGTCCACCAGTGACCAGGTTTTGTTGTCACGGATGGAGCTCATCTCTTCCTCCATTGCAGCAGTCCAGTTTGGATCGCCGCCGGCCTCTTTGAGTGTTCTCGGCTCCTCCACACTGACTGAATGCAGCTCAGCCTCCACCGTGTCCCGGTCCGCCAGGCCTGGAACGGCGTCTGAGCCGATGATGTTGTCCAGCCTGCGGTACCGGTGCTCCACGTCCTCGTCATCATCCGCGTCGAGGTTGGGGTCGTCGCTGAGGGGCGTAGCGAACTCGACTGGCGTCCCCGTGGGAGTGATCGGAGCTCGTGGCGACGGTGTAGCAGGTACAGGAGACGCTGCAGCTGTGGGCGACTCCTGTGGAGCGGGCGGTGTCGCATGTTCCAGTGACGTCGCAGCCGATGATGGTGCGCCTGGGGCACGGCGTGGGAGTTCATACTCTGCCGACGACCTAACGGCTCGGGTCGGTGGCGGCGTCTCCCCACTCCCGCCGCGGCGCCTCGTCGGCATCGCGTCGCTGCGAGACGTGGACTTCCTCCGTCGCGGGGTCATAGAAGCGATATGCTTTGGACCCGCTCTGGTAGCCGATGAAGACGACCTTCTGACCGCGATCGTCGAGCTTGGTGAGGTGCGGTCGAAGGCGCTTCATGTAGGCGACGCAGCCGAACACTTTTAGAAAGTGCACGGGGGGCTTCTTCCCGTACCACGCCTGGTAGGGTGTCTGCCCGTCGAGCGCGGCCGTGGGTGCCCGGTTGAGGAGGTACACAGCGGTGTGCACTGCCTCCCCCCAGAAGTGCCCGGGCATGCCACACGCGCGAAGAATGCTCCTAGCCGTCCCCACGATCATCTGGTTTCGGCGCTCTACTACGCCATTTTGCTGTGGCGAGTATGGAGCCGAGAAGTGACGTTCAACGCCTTCACCTGCACAATATTCAGCAAACTCAACCGAGGTGAATTCTCCTCCATTGTCAGTTCGCAGGACCTTCAGCTTCTTGCCCGTCTCACGTTCCACACGGGCCTGGAACTCCATGGTCGCCACCGGCGCATCTACCTTGGAGCGCAGAAGGGTGAGCCACATATAGCGGCTCATGTCATCCACCAGCAGCAGGAAATATGCGTTCCCAGCTGGGGTTGGCGGCGAGATCGGTCCACACAAATCACCATGGACCAGTTCGAGCTGCTCCTGAGCTCGGTACTTTGCGGCCTGCGGGAACGTCTTGCGCTTTTGCTTTGCCAGAATGCAGTCCTCACAGACTTGATCAACATGATTGATCTCCGGCAGTCCACGCACGAGCTCGTCGCGCCCCAGCTTCCTCAACGCCTGAAAATTGAGGTGCCCATACCTCTCGTGCCAGCGCCAAGCGACATCGCCGGCACGGGCAGTGAGACACACCGGCGCAACGACATTCATGTCGAGGTAGTACAGCCGGCTTGCCGAGCGATGCACTTTGGCGAGGAGTTGTCGCTGCCGGTCGTAGAGGCGCAGGATGCCGGACTCGATGTCGACCTTGAAGCCGTCCTCATCCATCTGCCCAAGGCTGATGATGTTGGTGGTGAGGCGCGGGATGAAGTAGACACCGTCAAGGCGACGGTGTTCGCCGTTCTTGCACGCGAAGAGGATGGTGCCCTTGCCCTCGATGGCGACAACAGAGCCGTCACCGAACTTGACAGTTCCGGCGACGCCCGTGTTCAGCTCGGCGAAGACAGAACGCGACCCCGTCATGTGGTTCGTCGCGCCGGTGTCAAGCACCCAGCGGCGAGGTCCCACAGCCTCCTTCTCCTCCTCACTGAGATGGAGGAGAACCTTCCGTTCGACGAGGTGGACGCTGGCCTGCGGAACGTCATATGACGGTGATCTAGGCGGTACAGTTACCTCAGTTTCCGCGGCGATATACATCAGCGCTGCTTCGTCTTCTTCGGCTTGCGCGACATGGGCCGCGGCCTTCTTCTTGCCACGGCAGTCTTTGGCCCAATGGCCAGATTTGCCGCGGCTTGTCGCGGCGAAGTGCCGGTGGTGGCCGCCCACCACCAGCGTTCCCGGCACCTGCGTTAAAGCGCCCACGACCTCCCGCCCCGCGTCCGCGCCCACGTCCGCGGCTTTTCCCGCGGCTGCTTTGGAACCCGCACCGCTGCGGGAGCTCTCACGCTCACGGCGTGCCTTGCGGCGGGCCTCCCGGTCTTCCTCGCAGCATCGGGCGCCCCATGGCGTCCGTGACCTCCTTGGGCTTTGCACGTTCCTCGAACACGCGCAGCCGGCCGATGATCTCCTCGATCGTCACCTGGTTCAGATCAAGGAACATCTCGGCGAGACCGCGGCCTGATTCAGCCGATCGGGGGACAACCTGCAGCAGCAACTTCTTCACTACCTCGGCATCGGAGATGTTGTCGCCCGAGGAGAGCGAAGATTTGTAGCAGTCTGCGGTGATTCGAACGCCCGAACTTCGTTGACGGACTCTCCTTCCTTGAAGGTGAGGTTGCCGAATTCTCGGCGTAGCTCTTTGCGCTAAGCGTCGCGGCGCGCTCATCGCCCGATCCGCAGATTCTTGACCGCGTCCCAGGCCAGCCGCGGTCTTCTTCCCTGCCGGCGTACTCGAGCTCGGGCGGCACCCGCGTAGGGGGGCCGGCCATCGCTTTGTCGATCGGCGTGGTACTCATCCTCGTCGGGCTCGTCGTCGATGCCGTGGTGGGCGGCGTCCCGGAACCACGGAGGGTGCGGAAGTTCACCTCCATGACCAAGTGCCCACTCCGGATAATTTGTCCGGGTTAGCATCGGCCACGCGGCGTTCGCCCGACGGCCGCCGATGATGCGCTTCGACTTCGCCGACCCGGCGTCCCCGAGTGGCGTGAGCTGCGGCCGTTGGAGCGACCGCGGCGGCGATGGGGTGAACGTGACGGCTCCTCCTTCTTCCCGCCGGAGCCATCGCCGGTCAAGACCTTCTTGGGTGGTGACTGCGACATGGCGACGGCGAGGTCTGGCTCTGATGCCAATTGACAGAACTCCGAGCAGGAGGACGAAGACAACACACGCGAACACGAAGTGGACACAGCGATTTGGTGCTGCAAAGTGGCAGCTTTTCTGTTGATTGTTCATTGCTATATAAACGAAGTACATGCAGTAATATATGGTTACAAATGACTGAGATAATCACGGCATGCTCGTGAGCAATTGTTGCCATCCCAACAATCTGGGACATGCCATACTTAGCGCAGTCTGCTAATCTATCTTCTACTT